>JAUTXW010004195.1:117500-722738 GCA_030620095.1 Kuschelorhynchus macadamiae | reverse complement strand
AAGCCGATTTTTTTTGGGAATTCCTGTTGCGTAACCTATGCCTTCAGGTTTTGCATATTCTTTAATTCTATCTACACGTCAACAAACTCCAAATTCTTCAATAAAAGTTCCGTTTTTAAATCAATATTTTGAGGTATTATCGCCAGTAGTTATTTTTACTTATATTCCCACCAGTGTACAAAATGTGCAGTGTATACTACTTGATCATCTGTCTTCATCAGTCTTAACTAATCTGGTTATGGTTGTTCCAATCAAGACTAAAAACTGTTAACATATTCTTCTTTTATGAAAATAATGTTATTACAAAATAATGAATTTTTGTATTGTCTTTTTTAACGTAGCATAATTTAAAAGAAAATAACAAGAAACTTTATTTTAAAACAGATAACCCTACTTTAAGTTCTATTTAAAAGTTTCCGAGATATTTACATTTAAACATTAGAGGCAATATAAACTAAAGCATTTGACATAGAGCAAAATTAATTGCACATTATTTTCGCCATAAGTGAACGTGTTTAGATTTTTCCTACTGCCATACATGAAACTGACAAAAAAGCACTGACAACTTGGCGAAGAAAAATACGTGTGTTTGACAGATAGCGCTTTAAAATAATAATAATAAATAAATAAATAAATGCTTTATTGTCAAAAAAAATTTTACAATTTTGTGGACAAAGCTGTTGTAAAAAAATAGTTTACAAACATCAAAATTAGCAAACAAAACAAAAACACATCATAAATATTAAAGAAAAATAATATTTAAATCAAGAATTTAGAAAATTAATATTATAGAATCCTAAAAAAGTACATTAGAAATGTACTTTGTCAGTCGTACTATGTTATAAACATTTTCGTAAATATAATGTAAAAAAAATAAAAAAGCAAAGTAAAAAATAAAAAAGTACGAAACAATTAAAAAAATACATATACAAAATTCGGTAAAAATGGTTGGTAATGGCAACTATCACACTAGGGGTTCATAAGGATAAAATTATGTGTTGTAAAACTCGTTCACGGTGTAGAAGGCACTTTCCAGTAAGAATGATTTCAAAGCCTTGCGAAATGAAGTCAGAGATATTATGGATTTGATGTTAAATGGCAGGTGATTATGCATCTTTTTTGCATTGTAGATTACTGATCTTTTAATTAACTCTGAGTGTGGGGTTGGAAGATAGAGATCGTGCTCAGTATTTCTGAGAGGGTAGTTGTGAGAAGGTCTCTCTCAGAAGAGCAGGTGCATGCTTACGAATTAAGCAAACCCATTCCAAAATGAATAAGCAAGGAAGGGTTAGTATTTTATATCTTTTAAAGAAATCTCGGCAGTGAGTTCTACTGTTAAGTCTCAGTAGGTAACGAACAGCTCTTTTTTGTAGTATAAAAATTCGATCAAATTGAGTCGTACAACATGTACCCCAGAATGGAATAGCATATCTGAGGTGCGACTCAACAAGAGCAAAATAAACAGTTCTAGAGGTAAAAAGCTAAGCTCCTCGGAAACAGATCTTAACGCAAAGCAAGCAGAACCCAACTTCCTTGATAAAGCGTCGATATGTGGATCCCATTTTAAAGAATCATCTACAAGAAGCCCTAGAAATTTTACAGAGTTTACGACATCAATAGTGGTGCCATTAAGGTCAAAAGGTTGCAGCGTGTTTTTATAAGACAAGACTTTCGTTTTAGAGATGTTCAAACATAGGAGATTAGAATCGCACCAGGATTTAATGGTGATTAGGTTATTAGATACAATCCTATGTAGGTCCGTGACATCTGGGTGGCTCCACGTAAAGCTGCTATCGTCCGCAAAGAGACATATTTTTCCACTAATGTTTAAATTAGCCATGTCGTTTATGAACAGAAGAAACAAGATAGGGCCTAGTACCGAGCCTTGAGGCACTCCACATTCCATTGGCCTACAAGAAGACATCCTGTTGTCAACTTTCACAACTTGATTTCTGTTGCTAAGATATGACTTAAACCAATTGAGAGGAGCCCCTCTAAATCCATAGTACTGCAGCTTGTTAGTTAATATATTATGATTCACACAATCGAAAGCTTTGGAAAAATCACAGAAAATTGTTGCCGTAGCGTGATGGTTGTTTAGGCTGGAGTAAACTCTATTAAGAAGGGAAAACATGGCATCGCTTGTGCATTTGTTACTTAAAAATCCAAATTGATGTTTTGTAAGTATTTCATATCTAGACAGAAATGATAAAAGCCTTTTTTTAACCAGTCTTTCGATGATCTTAGAGAGCGTAGGGAGAAGTGCAATTGGGCGATAGTTCGAAGCTTCTTCTGAAACACCTCCTTTGTGAAGAGGAATGATTATTGCAGTTTTAAGGCAGCTTGGAAAAGTACCATTTTGGAAAGACATATTTATCAAAGCAGTCAGATGCTCTAGTGTGCACTCCGGCAGATTTGAATACATTTTTAAAGTAAGCCCATCAGTTCCCGAGGAAGATTTATTTTTGATATCATTAATTGTACTACGAAGTTCTGATAAAACTACTGGTGAAAAGAAGAAACTGTGCAGGTTTACCCTATGATTAGAGATATGAAATTGGGTCATTAGATTGAGATACGGATTTAGTCAAATCTTTGGCTACATTTACAAAATAATTGTTTAGGTCCTCAGGAGAGGTAAGGATAGTGTTGGATAAAGGAGTTTTGTTTCTTAAATCATTTACGATAGACCAGGTTTCTTTAGCTACATTTTTGGCGTCTATTATTGTAATAAATATCTTTGGCGGCTTTAATAGTCTTATGATAAATTTTTCTGTATGATTTTACATAATTATGAAAAAAGACACTGTCCGAAAATTTCTTTAAATGAGATAGTGACCGCATGTTCTTAGAAGATATACGTAAACCTTTAGTGGACCAGGGTTTACTTCTTTTATTTTTGATAGGCCTAAGAGGAAAAGATTCAGAAGCTATATTAGTTAGAGTTTTTATAAAACGAGAAAATTCAGTGTCGACATCATAAGTGTGAGAGTCCCAGTCAGTTATTTGACATAGGTGTTTGAAATTAATGAAATTTCTAACCGAAAAAATACGGCCTACTTGTCTAGAGGAATTTTTGGCTTTGGATGTAATTGAAAATTTTGTGAAAATTGCTTCATGATCGGAGAAACCTGGACTTAAGACATTACATTCGACGGAGCTAGGATCGAAAGAAGACACAACGTAATCTATAGTACTGGCACTTGTCTTAGTAATTCTGGTTGGTGAGTTGACGTGCATGGCAATTCCTAATGACTCAAAGATGGACTGAAGACATTCCTGAGCAGCACACCCACTGGAAAAGTCAATATTGAAATCGCCACATAAGATTAATTTGCTTTTTACAGGAAGGGACTCGAGCAAACTTAGAAGGTTATGGCAGAATAATTGCACATCAGCATCAGGTGTTCTATAAATACAAATAATATAAAGGTCATAAGTATTGTGATAAACGATAGAAAATTCAAATACTTTTTCAGATAATAAATGATTATACTTTGATATTTCGGAAAAATCGTTGTTTGAAGACATTATCATGGTGCCTCCATGAGTTAAATTAGTTCTATTAAATCTGGCAATTGTGGTATAGTTTTTAATAAAAACAGGTTGATTGATATTTAGCCAGTGCTCAGTGATGGCAATGACTTCTGGAAAATTTAGCTCTTCTAACAAAAGATATAATTCGTCTGTTTTATGTCTTAAGGACTGAATATTAAGAAAAAAAAGATTAAAATTACTATTGGTCAACTTTTAAAGATGGTGAGTCAAAAGAAAGTTAAAAAAGCGACTACATTTAACCTATTTTATTTACAATTAATCAAATCAATCAGTTTTTCAACAGTAACGTTGAACTAAGTAAACAAATCCACTTGTTTAAAAATTTCCACTTAATTTATTGTACGAGAAACACATGAAAACTGCTTCGCAAAGACTGTGGCTTCATCAAACAATATATCTTAAATAAAATAAAAGTGTAATACAAACTATATTAGAGATATTACATATAATAACCCGCTTTTACAATTGTAGGTATTATACAGGTAAAATGTTTGGGATTTTACGTTATAGCCTAATAAAACCTAATAAAGATTTAACAATGGGGACCAATTTAGGTTAGGTTTTTACATTTACGACGTTTACCTCAAGATAATTCATAGTGAACTTAGTTATAGACTCTCTAATTTAGAGTTTGACATTTTCGATAAGTCGACAAACGATCACGTAGAAAGTATTGATCATAAAAAGTTTTTACAATAATTTTAGAATAAATGAATTTAATTTGTTAAAGAAAGGTTTAGATAATAATGATAATGTAAAAGATATGAAAAGCAATAGGGAACAAACAGGAACTGAGTGTGAATTAGCAGCACAAAATATGCAACTTATCAGTATCGGAAAATACCTATTACCAGACACAATAGTTAATAAAAGTAACATACATAATATAATTTGTTCAAGTGCAGATAAACGGAAAACTATTATAGCTATGAACAAAGATCAGTATAGTTCTAAAACGCTTCACTCCTCCGATAAGTTTTAATTTTTTTTTTTTATCTGAAGGAACTTTTCTATAAACTAGTAAAAAATTTAGTCAAAGACCTTAGCAGATTTACCTAACAAAAGAACTATCAAATGGCATTAATGAATCCTCAAGTCCCCAAATTACTTATTAATTAAGATGCAATAAAACGATATGCCAATTAGATCAGTTGTTTCCTATATTTCAGCACCAGCACTAGTTCTCTCTAATAAGTTAATAAACATTTTAATAAAATACTGCATTTTTAAACCTAAATAGAGCATGAAAATAGCTTTCAATTAATAGATAAAATCAGCAATTTAACTATTCCAAATAACGCCAAACTGATATCATTTGATGTTGAAAATTTATTCCCGAGTATACCGCCATTTACTTCTAAGAAAAATAGTGTTAATTCAATGTATATCTTAGGAGCCTTGTCGGACCATTTAGAAACCAAAATTCATAAGTATTTCCTTATTTATTGCTATAGGTATGTTGATGATATATTAGCATGATTTACTGGAACTGACAGACAGTTAAAATCACTTTTAAATTATATAAAATTACAGTTGAGAGAAAAAATAATAAAGAAATTAATTTCTTAGAATTAATAATAAGAAATGTAAAGAAGGAAGGGGAAACCTTTAAAGTCCAAGTTCAGCCGAGATATTTATGGACCATTTAGAAACCAAAATTCATAAGTATTCCCTTAGTAAAAATTTAATTTATTGGTATAGGTATGTTGATGATATATTAGCATGTTTTACTGGGGCTGACAGACAGTTAAAATAATTTTTAAATTATATAAAATTACAGTTGAGAGAGAAAAGAATAAAGAAATTAATTTCTTAGAATTAATAATAACTATTAAGAATAATAAACACGAGTTTCAAAATTTTCACAAACCATCTCATATGGACAATACTTCTGCACATAAAAAATCAGCATATAATAAGTAGATTAATCAACATACTTTTAAATAATGAAAGTTATTCTGAAGAATTAATTATCTTGAAAATTTCATAGACAAAATAGTAAAAGAGAAACAACACAAAAAAGCATTGCAGTTAATTTATCCTGTTATAAAATTCATCCTATTATTAACTTACTCTATTATTAAATTGAACCTCTATAATAAAGGTGCAACTGTTGCTTTTAGGACCAGCGACAGATATAATAAAAATATTAAGACGAAAACCAAAAGACAGAATGGGGAACCTGTTCAAAATTGCATATTGGGCAAAAAGGCAGAACGTTTAAAAAAAGCCTTGAGCATAAATTAAGTTACAGAAAGCAAAAAAATAATTCCAATTACTCTAAACATTTATTTGATGAAAACTATACTTCTGATCAGAACTTTGAAATTTTATATGTAGAAAGAAAAAGTAAAAACTTTACTAGAAAATATGGAAATAAGCAAACATAAAAATAATAACACATTATTAAACGATCAATTGGACCCAAAATAGTTCCCCATTATCAAATGTTTATTAGGCTGTAACGGTAAATCCCAAACATTTTACCTGTAGATAATATTCATAATTATATAAACGCGTTCATGTATTTAATATCTTTAATACATTTAAGATCTAGCGTCTGATGAAGCCAGTATTGTGTGCTTGACTTGTGAGTGGATGCCTAATATTTTGCCTTATATGTTTCTTTCTTTTCATATATTCATAAAAACATTATTTCTATCCGTGTGTCTGCACAACTTACAACAAAGGAAGAAAAAATTCTAAAGAACCCTATAGATGGAATTATAAAACTATAATATACATAATTATAGACATATATTCTTTGTAAGAATAATGAAACCGAGAAAGAGAAAGAACGCTGGAGTGAGAAACCATTAACTTTGTGAAAAACAAAAAACATATATATTCATATATTTCATAATACTGGGGCGTTAAATATAAGACAGTTTGTAAGAATTTTTTTAAAGTTTTGTTGTTTTTTTTATTTTTCAAGTCGAGAGGAATTAAATTATAAAGTTTTATATTATATATTTATAATTATCCTTATCTTGATGTCTGGTTTTGTAGGTGGCAATTTTGTTGTAATTTGAAAAATCCGAGTTTAGTAGTTGCATTAGGGCCGATTTGTAATAGATATTTCTAATATTTAATATTTTACATTGCTTAAATAATCGATCAGAAGGAAACCGGTTATTTAATCCGTACATAACCTTTATTACGCGTTTTTGTATGATTTGAAGTGGCTTTAATGAGGAATCATATGCCCCGACCCAGGCAATAATACCATATGAGAGTATTGATTGTACTAGTGCAAAATATATCCTACGTATACTATTTATATCCAGAATTTTGCTGATTTGTTTAAACATATAGACTAAAGATCTTAATTTTTTAGTTATTTCATTTATTTGATCATTCCATTTTAGATGACAATCTATTGTAATGCTGAGATAGTTAGCCTTATCTGTAGATTCGAGTATCATTTTTTTGTTGGCAAATGGCAAATATTTCGTTTTTTCTAAATTTATAGTAAGTAGGTTATTTTCCAACCATACAACCATTTTTTTAAGATCTGTAGAAATTTATTGTTCCACGATTTCCCATGAATTTCCATGCACAAATAAGACGGTATCATCTGCAAATGATATTACTTGTCCAAAATACGTTTGATTTAGGAGACTATTTTCATAAATGATGAACAATATTAGACCCAACACTGTACCTTGAGGAATATCATAATTATTTTTTTGCATATCGCTAACATGTTTATTTATTTTTACTTTTTGGTATCTGTTATCCAAATAGCTTTTTAGTAAAGTAATTGCCGGTCCCCGTATACCAGCTCGTTCAAGCTTCGACAAAAGCACTGGATGATACACAGTATCAAATGCCTTTGCCAAATCTATAAACACTGCTGCACACGGGCGACCAGAATCCAACTGTTTTACTATATTACCTGTTAATAAGCTAATAGCATCACTCTAGTGGGTTGAAACCCGAATCGATATTTTGACAGTAAACGGCTTTTTGTTACGAACTGGACTAACCTATTTTTTAAGGCTTTTTCAAAAATTTTGCTAACATTAGATAATAGGTTTATTGGTCTTTAATTTTCAACTAATGTTTTTTCTTCTTTTTTAAAAATAGGTTGAATACTTTACTGAATATTAAATTAATTATATGACATAAGGGTTTAGTTATATAAGGTGAAATGGTTTTTAATATTAATGTCGATATACCATTGTCCCCGGATGCAGAGTTATTTTTAAGTGTATTTATTAAAGAGGAAATTTCTCCTTCAATTACTGGGGTCAAAAAAATAGTATGGCTGTTTATTGGATCATTTTTAAGATTGTTTATGCTATTGATTTTCGAGATTTTTTCGCCGCCATTTTAATTAAATATATTACTTACTTTTTGAGGATCTTTCTCGAGAATATTCTTTGTATCTATTATTAGAAGAAACTTTCTTTGGATGTACTCTTTGATTGGGTCGTGTATTCATTAAGAGTTTGCCACAGTTTTTTACTATTATTTTTGTTTTCCAAGAATTTAAACTTATAAAAGTTTTGTTTGTGCTCGGTTATTAATTTTACTATTTTATTACGATGGAATTTAAAAATGTCTTTTATATTGTTTATAAAGTAAATCTCTCTGTTTTATGGCTTGAATTAAGTCTGTAGTTATCCACGGTTTTTTCTTGAAACCCAAACATATATTTTTTGAGAATGTACTATTTTCTATAGATATTGTGATAATGTTAATAAGCTTGTCTGTGGAACTTTCTACATCGTTCGATACCAAAATATCATTAAAGTTTGTTTTTGATAACAGGTTGTTCATTTATTTTATTTTTTGGTATATTATATTGTAAAATTATGGTGTAATGATCTGTTATTTTAGAATGTAAAATTACTGGGTTTATAGATTGATAATCAGTTACTGAACTGAAAGAATATATGATCTAAACAACATTTTCGTCGAAGATGTTTAAATATTCATTAGTTTCTACAGTGTTACTATATTAATGTTTAGGTCTCCAATTATAATTTCTGTCTCTGTGTTTATTGCGGTACAAAGATAATTGGCAAATTGTTCAATAAATATGTTAGTGTTTATAGTATGCGGTTTATAAATAGTGGATTTAAACTAACGACAAAATTACGCAAGAGAGTTAGAACAGATCTAGTTGCAATGACAATTAAAACTTCCAGTTTATTATAAAAATTAGTCCCAGTCCCCATACAGAAAAAAAATTATTATATGAGTAAAAGTTTATTTCCGTATATGACCAAAAATTACCAAATTACGTAATATAAAATCAAAAGTATTCAAAAGGAATATACACTTTTCAAAATAGATGAAATTGAATTACCTATTCAATAGGGTTTAGTTCGCCCCGACAGGAAGACTTCTTCACAACGTGGCAGGAAAATATAACTTCAGCTCCAAAAATCCTCTCTCAGAGAGATTACGAAAAAAATACAATAAAATTCACAAATAGAAAACCCCAAGTAAATTTTTACGAAGTTGAGGAGAAATCCCACTAACGGATTTCCAAGAAAAACTTGGATTTTATTTTCCCCAGTTCGCGCTGAAGACCTTTCGATGTTACAGGAGACCAAAAAAGTGAAGTGAAAAAGTAGTTCCTTCCTGGAACCAGCTCCGTTGTACCTTCTAGAATTTACTCGACTCGGATGCCGAACTATCATTGGTTAGATTGCCCTAGGTGACATCAGTGTTGTCAAGAGGAACTTGGAATGATTTAAAATAGGGATTGCAGGGCAAGAAAAACGATCACTGATTGGTTTATAATTCAAACGGCAACCACCTGAGAATAAACTTGGCAACAGTTGGAATCTTAGCATGCGCTTACTGAATGAGGGCAAATCGGATGCAGCGAGTGACAGCGCATAGGAAGTGACACGTCCCATAACCCTAAATTATACTGTGAACTAGGCAAAACGAATAGTGAACAAACATCTATCTTCCAGCTTCCAAAACTTAGATAATTAGAATAATAGTTGAAAAGGCTATCCCGAAAAATCAACTTGCAACTAAAACAGAGAACAAAGCTATGGGGAATTGATTTCAAATGGGGAAGTGGAAAAACCCTGACAACAAAAAGGTACCTAGGTTTGATTTAAATTAGATTTTCAAAACAATATAATATAAATAAATTTGTTATTTTACCATTAAAAGAGATTTATCCATAACGAAATATTTTAGGCAATTCACAGAAGACAAAAAATGGTCGAGTAATAATTCAGGACATAAAAGGGGCTAAATACTCATGCAACCAGGAGAAAGTGATTAAAAAAGAAAATATTTAAGGAAGTAATTTGGTTTTTCAAACACTACACACAACCGATTTAGTTATACCAATATGCAACTGCTACTTAATCCAAGAAAAAAAAAGGTATGAATATTGATTTTAAATCCAGAAATTTTATGTGTTTATAGGCCAAAGTTAAGTGAAAGAATTTGTACTAATATTGCCCTTATGTGTTAGATATCCAGGGCTAAAAGGGAATACAATTAACATAGGGTAAATTTAAAATAAAGTAACAAGCATGTATTGGCCTAAAAGCAATCTTATATATATCTAAAATAGAAATATTTATCAAAGTAACCGTGCTTCATAAACATAAATTCCTACATATGAGTATTAATACGAAATATCGACCTTACATGCAAAAAAAAATCGTTGCATTAATGCCAGTATTTGTTATTTACAGCAGCAGAAAAGAAATGTTTGGACCCGAAAATAGAGGTTTGAAATCGAAAATGCAGCATCCTGACAAGATTATCGAAAGGCCAGAACTTGCATAAAGGAGGCAAAACAGGTTTTCAAGACTGCTAAAATTAAATTCTTATTTACTCTGTAATATTAAGAAATAAATATTTTTAGATGTTATTTGGGATTTCGTTTTTGAAATAATTATAATTTTAATTGATGAATGATATTGTATGCATATAGGTATCGCCATCCAAGTAACAACGTTTGAACTTGCTGTAAAACGTTTCTTTAGAAGGGGATGGTGAACTACTTTAGTTTAAGAATACTGATAGTTGTTGATAATATCTGGCGCTATACATACCGATTAACCATTATAATATAATCCGGTATAACAAATAATAATAATAATAATAATAATAAATGTCTTTTATTTCTTTCATATACATAAATACAAATAGATACATACAAAAGATGGCGAGATCTAGCCTATGGCTACTCTATCTAACCATCTTACCTAAAGTAATCCTAATCATAAAATAAGTATACAATATTTATAATTACCACATTCATTGTAACTAATAACAACTAAAAATAAAAGAAAAGAATACATATTTTCCAGTACATATAATAGCCCATATGGGTAAAGCCTAAAAATTCTCACTGTTCATTGTCTGATAAGAAAATAAAAAAAAAAAAAAATGAATTAAGAAGAGAAATAAAAATGCAAACTAGAGGATGTCAGGAGAAAAGAAAAAACCTAAACATTTCGTTTATCTAAAATAATCTTTTTTACTTTTTCTTTAAAGGCTGTCACGACCGAGAGGCCTCTTACCTCAAATGGCAATGTGCTGTATATTTTGGGTGCATTATAACTAAATGAGCCCTGAAATTTGGCAGATTTATGCTTAGGAATGACAAAACTTTGACCGTTTCGCGTATTTCTACCGTGAACACTAAAATTTGACCTTAATTTACTGTACAGATATGGAGGTTTTCCAGACAGCGCCACCCTATGTACAAGCGTTGCCATCTGTAACACAAATCGCTCGTCCAAGGTGAGCCATTTTGATCTATCCAAAAGCGGAGTAACATGATCATATTTTCTCATGTCAAAGCAAAATTTCAAACAAGTATTTTGGATTTTCTGAAGACTTCTTTTTTCCCGTTGATACAAAGCTGGCCAAAACAGTACATTAACATGGAATAACCAACAATTGATAATATTAAGGAATCGCATAGATGTAGTTTAATATCGTTTGTAAGAAAGTTTTTATTCATATAGAGTATTTTTAATTTATAAAAACATGCCTGTACTAATTTTGATACATGCTCCTCAAACCTAAGATCAGTGTCCATGACAATTCCCAAATTTCTCTGGTTATTGGAAGGAGCTAAAAAAGAACCATCTATACCAATACTCATGTCATTAGGAAGGGGTTTTCCGAAAACGAGCAGTTTGGACTTGGCAGCGTTTAAAACAAGTTTATGATCTTTACTTAAATTGGATATGGTGGAAAAATCTAAGTTAAAGTTAAAATGAAATGTTCGCTCTTTAGATATGGGTAATCTAACTAAACTATAAAACCAATATATAATTTTAATAAAGCGAACATATCAATTATTAAAAATAAACACTAAAAGAGTACATTATAAATGTTAAACTTAAAGATTAAACTATATAACAAAATTGGAGTGTTACAAGTTCGCAAGTTATGTTTTGCTTATGTCCCTTCATTATTTGTAATTGTGACATTTAGACGAATTATCGGTTCCATTGTTGTATATGTCACTTGAAACAAAAAATATTAAGTTAAGCCTGGCTTAAATTTAAACCCCTTTAGTGAATACTGCTGCAGGTCTGCTCATCAGTTAAATAACGTACTGACAAGTTTTAATATTAATTAATTTGTTTTCAATATACTAGAACAATACTTCGAAAATACTTTATTATAAATGAAAAATAAATTTTGAAAACAAAATATTAAAAGGCTTTTACGTATTAGTAACATAATTCAGTAATTTAGGTTGAAATATATATTACCGCACAAACGCATCAATACATAATAAAAGTTCTAAAGCCGCAGCTATAATTGCAAATGACTATGTTCAATACATATTTTTGACGCCATATTTACTTTCCGAAATTTATATGGTGAAATTATAATGTTTGAAATATGGCAAATATTCATACCAAATTACCAAATCACGTAATGTGGTTTTATTGCCCCAAAAATTGTTTTAACAGACAAATATATGTGACACGGACGAACCTGTTCATATTATGTAATGTAATATATGACGATGATAATTGTTAGTTTTTTACATTCCGGTAAAACGAAATGAATTATATTCATTATTTTATAGATATAATAGAACTGAAGTACAGCAAGATGGTAAACAATTTGACAAAAACTGATAACAACGTAACTTCAATAAAAAAATTTAAAAAAGTCTACTTATTGTACTATGCCACTTTGAAATATTCACCCTGAATTTTGTTTCAACAATTTTTTTTTGGAAATAATATTTCGTATATATATATATATGTATATATGTATGTATATATATATATATATATATATATATATATATATATACAGTGTGTCTACTTAAGTTCTCTACATATGGGAAACTTTTTTGTTAGTAGTTTTACGGAAAAAAGTTACTCTTTATAAAAAGTTCTGCTTTCTGCCAAAATAATATTAAAATATTCAAACTTGAGATTTCATATACAGGTTGGCAAAAATTCCAAAAAATCGAAATTGACTCAAGCGAAAAGTACCTTTAATTTTTATTTTATAGCAAAATGTAATATAAAATCTTACTTAGAATAAAAAAACATATCTAGCACTAGATTCGTTGCTTCCTATCTGAAATCACTTCTTAAGGAATGTAAAACTTTGGCTTCTGGCTGGCAAGTCCAGTTTCTTACTTTTGTTCCTACCTACATACCAGCAAAATTTCCTCATTTATCGATTGTTGATAATGGCATTGTCACTGCCATTGTCAACCACAATATTGTATTACTTTATTGAAACATCTGTTTGAATATTCTAGTAAAAAGAAATGCCGCTGAAATTAAGCAAAGAAGATAAAATTGAAATAATTTTAATTGTCGGAGAAAATTATAAAACATTTCGAGAAGCTGCAGACATTTTTAATAACAGACACCCCGATAAGATTATACATTTCACAACAGTGGGAAATATTCTAACTAAATTCAAGTGAGTCAATTTCGATTTTTTGGAATTTTTGACCACCCTGTATATGCAATCTCAAATTTGAATATTTTAATATTATTTTGGCAGAAAGCAGAACTTTTTATAAAGAGTTTTTTTCGGTAAAACTACTAATAAAAAAGTTTCCCATATGTAGAGAAATTAAGTAGACACACTGTATATATATATATATATATATATATATATATATATATATATATATATATATATATATATATATATATATATATATATATATATATATATATATATATATATATATATATATATATATATATATATATATATATATATATATATATATATATATATATATATATATATATATATATATATATATATATATATATATATATATATATATATATGTTGATTTTTACTCCTTCACGGATGGAAAAATACAATGTGTTTTCATTCCGGGTGTACCGGGTGGTCGAAATTGGTCTGTTTTAACAGAGAAAACCTATTTCCTGACTAGATAGAGCAAAACTGACTTAGGTGTCATGGGCTCGATTTCTGAGAAATGTTTAATGGCAAAAACCGCCTGCCGATATTTTCACTGCCAACTGAGATATAGGGCGTTTTTCAATTTTCGGCCATTTTGAAAATTGTCCATAACTTTTTTATTTTGCGGAATATTAACATTCTGCAAAGACATTCTAAAGGCACTTTTTTATGTGCAATCCAGTGGCGTACTCAGATTTTTTCTATAGTTGTCCGTTTTATCATAAATAGGCAAAACTTTTTTTTTTCAAATGGAAATCATAGTTGGCTATAAATTATAAAAAATGCTCGCGTTTAGCCCTTTTCAGTGATATAAAGTTGTAGGTACCTATTTTCAAAAATAACGAAAATATTAGGTGTTTTTGGTTTACATCGAAGTAGGCCTTGGAATAATGACGCGCGTTCAATATTTTGAATATATTGCTGTCAGATTACTGTAGTCTGGTGTAATTATTGCGTTTTGGTGTTATCTTTATAAAGTTGTGTTAAGTTGCTGACAAAATATGTTTGAGAATTATGAAAAGTATGATATGTTAAAATGTTACATATTATCTAACGAAGTTCCTGAAGCAGCTAGTGAATTATATTTTAATACATTTCCCGAGCGACGTCAACCGGATAACCGAATTTATCAAACATTAAAAAGTAATTTAGTAAATCACGGAAGTTTTAAAAAGTTAAGAACAAGACATTATGAACTAAAGGAAGAAAAGGAAATCCAGCAGCTAAATATAATTGGTGAGGTATTAGATCATCCTGGCACCTCCTCTCGAACATTGGCTAATATAACGAATGTTCCAAAGACCACCGTTTTAAAAATACTCAAAAAACATAAATTCAAACCGTACAGAACGAGAAGAGTTCATCAACTCCGTGAAGGGGACGCCGCTAGAAGATTGAGATTTTGTCAGTGGTATGAGCAAAAATTCATGGAGAATGAGAATTTTCCATTAAATATTATTTGGAGTGATGAATCCAGAGTAGATACTTCTGGTATATTTAATAGATATAATTCATATCACTGGTCCACTGAAAATCCACACGTAGTTGTGCAACAAGACCGGCAAGGTCGGTGTGGATTCAATATATGGGTGGGGATATTCCGAGGAAGATTTGTGGGACCTTATTTTTACGATGGAAATTTAACTGCAGATGATTATGTAAATATTTTGCGCACATATATTGTCCCTTTGTTGGAAGACATACCTTTAGCTGATGCCAGAAATATCTACTATCAACAAGATGGTTGTCCCCCGCACAATGCAAGGATCACAACTGATCTTTTAAACTTCGAATTTCGAGAAAATTGCATTGGTACGTGGGGCCCCATACCTTGGCCTGCTAGGTCCTGTGACTTAACTCCCTTAGATTTTTTTTTGTGGGGAAGATTGAAGGACTTGATATTTAAAGGAAGAACCTTTCACACAAAAGAAGAATTGCAAGAGGCCACTAGGCAAGCTTTTGCATCTATTAGCCCAGTTGAACTAATAAATAGTTGCAACTCGGTACGCAAAAGATGCTTAGTTTGTATTCAACAGGGAAGGGCTCAATTTGAACAACTTCTCTAAATATATTTATCAGAAACCTATCTAACTAAATACCTAGATTTTCATAATTATTTTTTATTTTCACTTGTTTCTTCAGCTGTAAATAGTAGTTTAGTTTGTTAATTTTGTTCAACTTTGCTATGTAAACAAAAAAAAATAAAAAAAATTAATAATAAATAATTAAAATAACGTTAGCTAGTGTTATTTAAAGTTGTATTTAAGTTGCTAACAAACTATAAATCTTAACAATACATAATTGAGATATTGTCATCACAAATCAAAGCCTACTTCGATGTAAACCAAAAACACCTAATATTTTCGTTATTTTTACCTACAACTTTATATCACTGAAAAGGACTAAACGCGAGCATTTTTTATAATTTATAGCCAACTATGATTTCCATTTGAAAAAAAAAAGTTTTGCCTATTTATGATAAAACGGACAACTATAGAAAAAATCTGAGTATGCCACTGGATTGCACATAAAAAAGTGCCTTTAGAATGTCTTTGCAGAATGTTAATATTCCGCAAAATAAAAAAGTTATGGACAATTTTCAAAATGGCCGAAAATTGAAAAACGCCCTATATCTCAGTTGGCAGTGAAAATATCGGCAGGCGGTTTTTGCCATTAAACATTTCTCAGAAATCGAGCCCATGACACCTAAGTCAGTTTTGCTCTATCTAGTCAGGAAATAGGTTTTCTCTGTTAAAACAGACCAATTTCGACCACCCTGTACATCCGTTCACTACTGTCGTTCTGAAAAGAACAGTTTTGCTGACGTTTCGCCAAAATCACATTTGGCATTTTCGAAGCTTTCTTTCTCGCGTCCGAATAGAGACTGAAGTGTTGGTGACTGCGACGCTTCCTTTTATACCCCCACTCGGGGCCGAAGGTTATATCTGCGCAGGCGTTGGTCGTTATTTATGTTTTCCGGATGGTGCTGTTGTTGTTGCGCTAATTGCGCTTGAGTTTTTGCGATTTTAGATTTGTCTATTATTGTCTTCCATACTGTTGGTAGTTTTAATGATTCGTCCCTTTTATTTAAATCACCTTGCTTTTCAATTTCTATGGCTTCTCGGATTATTCTGGTCTTATAATGTTCTATATTGGCAATCTCCCTACACCCATCGAAATTTATTTTATGGCCGGTTTCCTGATGATGTAGGAATAAAGCTGAGGTTGTTTGTTTATTTCTGATGCTGAGTTTATGCTCTTCCACTCTTGCTATTCGCCTGTTAGTTTGCCCTACGTACAACTTTTCACAGTCCTGGCACGGAATACTGTACACTCCGTGGTTTTCCAGTTTGATTTTATCTTTTGGGTTTCCGAGTAGTTTACCTATAGTTGTTTGTGGCTTGTGTATTGTTTGTATGTTGTGTTTCCTCAAATTCTTCCGATTCTGTCTGTTGTGCCTTTTACATATGGTAAGACTACTCGTTGCTTTCCCGGTTCATATTTTTTGTTGTTTGTTGTTCGGGAAACTTGTGCATTAATAGCTTTCTCTATGGTGCGATTTGTGTAGCCATTTTTCTTTAAAGCACTAGATATTACCTTAAGTTCGTTTTGTCTCGTCTGTGTTTCAGTTAGTCGCACGGATCTAGATATTAGAGTATTTGCCACAGCTTGAATTTGTGCTGGGTGATGATGTGATTTTGCATTTAAATATCTGTCTGTATGTGTTGGTTTTCTATACACGGTGTATTCGAAATGTCCGTTATGTAGTTTTGTGACCAAAACATCTAAAAATGGTAGTTTGTTGTTTTCCTCTAACTCTAGAGTAAATTGTATTCTGGGGTGGATTGAATTTACGTGAGTCAGAAATTTTTCGAGCTCTGCATGACCATGTTGCCATATAATAAATATGTCATCCACATAACGAATCCATAATTTGGGTTTTAAACTTGCTTTCTCAAGAGCTTTTTCTCGAAGTATATCATAAATAAATTCGCGACTACTGGTGATAGCGAGGACCCCATTGGAGCACCATCCATTTGTTTATACATTTGCCCGTTGAAAGAAAAATAAGTATTTTTGAGGCAATGCTCTGAGAGTTCTATTATATGTGCCTGGAAATCCTCGTTCATAGCAATCTTGTCCAATGCTTCGTCGATGGGAATACTGGGATATAACGATTTGACATCTAGGCTTGCTATGATGTCGTTTTTTTCATCTTCTAAGAAAGTCGAGTCAGCCACAAAGATCGTCAGTAGACGTCGATAAATTAGTACATAATATATCATCCTACAGTCTCTCAGAAAGTGAAAAATCCGTACTGAGTAAGGGTTTTAATTTTGCGATATCTCCTAAGGAAATCCCTAAAGAAGAAATAATAGCTGGAGTGGAAGCTGTCCTTGACCCCTCTGAAGAAACAAAAGCAGAGGAGATTCGACAAGAGGTGGCAAGAATTTTAAGATCAAGCAAAACACCAAAACAAAACCTAAATGCCACTGAACAAAGGGCCCTAATAAACCTCCGAAAAAATAAAAACATCACAATCCTTCCAGCAGATAAAGGAAACGCAACTGTGGTTATGAATACTCAAGATTACGTACAAAAAATGCAGGATATCCTACAAGACAATTGTTATAGGCCTGTTCCAAGGGACCCGACAACGTACCTAGAAAAAACAACTAAAAATAAAATAAAAAGTTCACCAATAAACCCCGAAATTCAACAAAAAATCATACCACGGGAAAAGTTGAGCAGATGTCCTAAACTCTATGGTTTACCAAAAATACACAAACCAGGCGCGCCTATCAGACCTATTGTTAGTGCTGTTAATTCGCCGCTATAAAAACTGGAGAAATACCTTTTTGAAATTATGCAACCAACTGTAGAAAAAGCTGATTCACTTGTAAAAAACTCGGAGCATTTCACTCGAATTATACGAGACATCGTCCTTGAAAAAAACGACATCATAGCAAGCCTAAATGTCAAATTGTTATATCCCAGTATTCCCATCGACGAAGCATTGGACAAGATTGCTATGAACGAGGATTTCCAGGCACATATAATAGAACTCTCGGAGCATTGCCTCAAAAATACTTATTTTTCTTTCAACGGGCAAATGTATAAACAAATGGATGGTGCTCCAATGGGGTCCTCGCTATCACCAGTAGTCGCGAATTTATTTATGATATACTTCGATATATTGAGAAAGCAAGTTTAAAACCCAAATTATATTCGTTATATGGATGACATATTTATTATATGGCAACATGGTCATGCAGAGCTCGAAAAATTTCTGACTCACGTAAATTCAATCCACCCCAGAATACAATTTACTCTAGAGTTAGAGGAAAACAACAAACTACCATTTTTAGATGTTTTGGTCACAAAACTACATAACGGACATTTCGAATACACCGTGTATAGAAAACCAACACATACAGACAGATATTTAAATGCAAAATCACATCATCACCCAGCACAAATTCAAGCTGTGGCAAATACTCTAATATCTAGATCCGTGCGACTAACTGAAACACAGACGAGACAAAACGAACTTAAGGTAATATCTAGTGCTTTAAAGAAAAATGGCTACACAAATAGCACCATAGAGAAAGCTATTAATGCACAAGTTTCCCGAACAACAAACAACAAAAAATATGAACCGGGAAAGCAACGAGTAGTCTTACCATATGTAAAAGGCACAACAGACAGAATCGGAAGAATTCTGAGGAAACACAACATACAAACAATACACAAGCCTAAAACAACTATAGGTAAACTACTCGGAAACCCAAAAGATAAAATCAAACTGGAAAACCACGGAGTGTACAGTATTCCGTGCCAGGACTGTGAAAAGTTGTACGTAGGGCAAATTAACAGGCGAATATCAGCAAGAGTGGAAGAGCATAAACTCAGCATCAGAAATAAACAAACAACCTCAGCTTTATTCCTACATCATCAGGAAACCGGCCATAAAATAAATTTCGATGGGTGTAGGGAGATTGCCAATATAGAACATTATAAGACCAGAATAATCCGAGAAGCCATAGAAATTGAAAAGCAAGGTGATTTAAATAAAAGGGACGAATCATTAAAACTACCAACAGTATGGAAGACAATAATAGACAAATCTAAAATCGCAAAAACTCAAGCACAATTAGCGCAACAACAACAGCACCATCCGGAAAACATAAATAACGACCAACGCCTGCGCAGATATAACCTTCGGCCCCGAGTGGGGGTATAAAAGGAAGCGTCGCAGTTACTAACACATCAGTCTCTATTCGGACGCGAGAAAGAAAGCTTCGAAAATGCCAAATGTGATTTTGGCGAAACGTCAGCAAAACTGTTCTTTTCAGAACGACAGTAGTGAACGGATGTACACCCGGAATGAAAACACAGTGTACATATATATATATATATATATATATATATATATATATATATATATATATATATATATATATATATATTATATATATATATATATATATATATATATATATATATATATATATATATATATATATATATATATATATATATATATATATATATATATATATATATATATATATATATATATATATATATATATATATATATATATATATATATATATATATATATATATATATATATACATATATATGTATACATATATAAATATATATAGATATATATATATATATATATATATATATATGTATACATATATAAATATATATATATATATATATATATATATATATATATATATATATATATATATATATATATATATATATATATATATATATATATATATATATATATATATATATAAGCAATTTAAAGTGTGTCATATTTTTACACTCTTTAGGATTTGTTAGTGATGCCCTGACAAGAAACCAGGCGAGGTTAAGGCTTCATCTCGTCTCGTCTCGAAGTTTTGGTCGAGACGAGACATTATCAAGGCTTTGCCTCGTCTCCTCTCGAAAAGTTTTGTCTCGACTTTAAGCATATTAAGCTAGCTGGTTAAAGATGAAATTTTAGCTATAAACTATATAACTAGCTATAAATACTGTACCAGTCAACCGCGCGCGTTTACCATTTGCTACCCTATCGCACCTGCCTGAATGCTAGTCCCTTGAAAATGCAATTTAACTTTTTGTTTGAAAAGTCTTCTAACCCTTTGTTTGATAAGTTAAAATAGTCACAATACCGTAATTTTTTATGACATAACAGTGCTGACTGTAAACTTTCTATCAAGCCTCTTGCTGAGTGTGTACTATGTGTAACATATTATTAAATAAATTGATACAATTTTTTAATTACATTTATTTTTGCTACAAGTTTGAACACTTCTAGTGCTACCTGTTGTAACAGTGTAGTGTTCGCTATAGGAGCTGCATTTTTGTGCTAAGTAATAAATATTTCAATATTTAAAAAAATGGCATTTATAAATTGACCCCAACTTTTCTCTCGGTGTATAGGCAATCTGGACCAAAATAGGCTGATACCAAAAAGGAAGTATGTACTGATAACACAAGAATAATGTATCTATTTTTGTGACGATAACTTCAATTGCGTAATAAATATAATAAGGCAATAAATGCCTTTTTGCAGGGAAGAGCTTAAACAATTATTACTTTGTTTTTGTTACAAGTTATTAGTATTTTGTATGTTCTCGAAAGTTTTGAAAAGAAAAAATAATCATTTGAGTATAGATTTTTGTTTTAAAAGGTTCTTCGATTAAATTATGATTGCCGCTACCCCCAGGTTGTTTAACCAGTAAAGCAAACATTATATATTTCTTTTTAAATTGGTATATACAGTACACAGTTAGACGCTCGACATTGCGAACATAGGAAATATACGGAGGAATTTCGATGTGTTCATACGTCTGCTGTTTGGCGGGAGACAATGTTAGTTTATTTTTAGAATCCCTTATTGTAATCCACTTGGACACATTTTTATTATTTGGTCGTATAGCAAAGCTGCATTTTCTGCGTTCTGCCTCGATCATTAGAAGGTAATAAGTTTGTTTCTCTAGAAAATAAATAGTTTCTTTTAAAATATGGATGTATACAAACTATCCGAGAAAATTAAAATTATTAAATCGTATGATAGTGACAATTCTGTGCGTGGCGTTAGAGAATTATTTATAAATACATTTCCTGATAGGCCTGCTACTATCGTTTCCACGGTACACCGTGTCATAAAAAATTTTGAGACATTTAAGTGTGTACATACCTCTTAGAAACCATAAACGAAATTCGGTCCCATTAGAAAATAACGAAAGAGAGATGAAAGAAATTATGGTATTGGCTAGTGTTTTGGAAAATCCGACCATTTCTATTAAAACTGTTGCCGAACAGGTAGATTTGAGCAGCAGATCAGTAGGATGTGTGTTAAAAAAGAACGGGTACCGATCGTATAAAGTGAGAAAAACCCATGAAATTTTTCCCGATGGCAATTTTTTAAGGAGTATTGTTTTTACTGACGAATCAACGTTTTCATTACATGGTCGGGACAACCTGCTTACGAGCAGGAGATCCGTAGAAAGTGTGTTAAAAAAGAACGAGTACCGATCGTATAAAATGAGAAAAACCCATGAAATTTTTCCCGATGGCAATTTTAGCAGAATGCAGTTTTGTGAAACTGTAATAATAAAAATGGCAAACAACAATGACAATTTATTAAGGAATATTATTTTTACTGACGAATCAACGTTTTCATTGCATGGTCGGGACAACCTGCTAATTCCGTTCTTGGTCTCGGGAAAATTTACATAGTTTGGAACCCAATATCCACAGAAATTAAATATCTGTGGTGGTATGCTGGGTGAAAATATGATTGACCCATTTGTAATCAATGGTTCTTTAAACGGTCCTAAATACCTGGACCTTTTGCAGCAATAAATCGTTCCAGAAATTACGAGAATTACAGGGCCAAGGTTTAACAGCATTTTGTTTCAACAAAACGGTTGCCCTGCTCATAACACTATAGCAGTTCGGGAATACCTTAATGTAACCTTTCCAAATAGGCTTATGAGGGGATATGGTACCATCTTATGGCCTGCTCGATCTCCTGACCTCTCGCCAAATGATTTTTTTTCTCAAGGGTTGTGTAAAATCTCAAATTTATGATTTCCAAGAGAATAGGGCTAATAATCTTCAAGAATTACAATTAAATATTGAAAATTATTTCAGGAATATTAGCCCTAACATGCTTAATAATGTTAGACGGCGTTTTTATGACAATCTAGGATATTGTTTAGCACAGGAAGGGGGTTTATTTGAACATTTACGGTAAATTTAATTTCTTATTAGAAGTAATTTTAATTTTCGTTAACATTTTTTAAGAATACATTTTTATTTTTTTTATATGAGAGACTTATTTTCTTCAAAAGGGTGAAACAAAATAGTTTTTGCGGCCTGATTAAATAAATCATTTTTAAATTATTCACCAAAGAATACGATAACGCGTAAACTCGTCGATATGCGTTACGAAAAGCGGCCGACCTCATCCTACAAACAACTAGGTTAGACTAATTTATCATACAATCATACATCGATACCATCGGTCAGCAGCACTCGGGTTTGAACCCCCCACCCCCCCCCAAAAAAAACTGCACGATAAGTCGGTCACTAGCAAATTCGTCCGCATATTTTCTATATTCGCAGTGGCGAGCGTCTTACTGTACAATATTTCAGTCATTTCCATGCATAAATTATATTTTTATTATTAGTTTATATTTATACTATTTAGTTGATTGGCAGGCTATTATTTACGGTTTGTCGCTATTGAAAGGTAGGCTTTAGATTTGTATATATTTTTTAATCAATTGCTTTAAAGTATCCAGACATCAGATTCGATTTGTTTATTTTCACCAATTGTGGCTAGCTAGATGTTTTTGCATTTTGTTTTAGTTAACATTATTCATATGAAAATTAATTAAAATTATTAGATAGCTAAAATCATAAGTTTAAAAGGCACCAACCAATATATTGCATCGTGTAAATATCATGACCTTGGCCATTTAAGTAGATCGTAGTAAATTATTATTATACTAAATAATACGCACTAACCCATATAATGTTAATATGTAATAGGTTTTGTGGAAATATTTTAAAGTAAATATATACTTAAAATATAAATTTTAAATTGTATCTAAAATTTTGCTTATATTGCGAATTTGTTACAAGAAAAATGCGTTCGTAGACAACACTATTGGAAAACTAAGAAGTATCTAGCCTATTTTTTATAACTTTTGATTTATTGCCACGTTTCGTATAAAATCAACCACCGTACGGCGCTGGTGGCGGCGATGGTATTATCCTCCTGGATAAAAATTATCGCTAGTCATTAATTTTTTTTCTAAAATATCATGGTCGTAGGCAAAATATTACATGTAATTCACGCATTAAGGTATTTTTTTTCAATATATGATTGCGGTTCAAATTTTCCAAACATTTTAGTGCACTTCTTTACACAATTACTATTATCGGGCCAGTTAATAAAAATAAAATGGATATTAATATTGTCAAACGTCTAAAATCTTTTCGATTGGTGCTAGATTATTTTTGTAATTTTTCAAAAGTATTTTAAATAAGTAAATACCTATATTTTTTAAAATTGCTTAATTTTAAATTACAAAATGAATCTCATTTAGAGAAATGGGTTATGCTAATTTTTACACGCAACTCCATTTCAAAGAGCTACTACTTTCTAAATTTCTGCTTCAAGAGAAGAAAATTAAAAACAGGTCTAGGATTTTATCAAGAGAACTTTAAACCATTAAGTGTACAGAAGGGGTATCAAAAAAGAGCTGTGAAAAACTATTAACATTTGACGGAATATTATTTGACTTTTAAAATACACCAGCATTAAATTTAATAATAATTTTAAAATATTCAAGCAATTCCATTTATATATTTATTTTTGTTCTTTATGTTTTTTTTTTAGACACCCTACACACAGAAATATTAATGGGCCGAAAAATTAAGTTATAATTATTTATCGTGCCCTTGTACATCATTTAGTTAAGAAATTGGTATTATTAAAATTAAAATATATTTAAAGGCACAAAACCAAAATCTATATTTAAAATCAATAAGACATACAATTTAGTAAATTTTGGATATGCAAAGTTTTAGTAAAATAAATCGGAAGAATTTTATTGATGTAATAATATCCTTTGACAGAAATTGAAAGACGAATGTACTACTGTGTGGTGCCTGTTTATATTTTCACCCCCCACAGCTTTTATTTTCAGAGATAGAGAAAAACTTAAAATGCAGAATTTGTTGGGTTTTGTCTGAACCGCCAGGATTTTTTATCCAAATAAACAAATGAGCATCGCA
The DNA here is from genome assembly GCA_030620095.1 of Kuschelorhynchus macadamiae. Taxonomy (NCBI): domain Eukaryota; kingdom Metazoa; phylum Arthropoda; class Insecta; order Coleoptera; family Curculionidae; genus Kuschelorhynchus; species Kuschelorhynchus macadamiae. The sequence goes on along the minus strand of JAUTXW010004195.1, from coordinate 697,908 downwards.
AAAAAATCGCGTTAAAAAATATCAACAACACCCTGTATATTATTTTTTATTTAGAATACCTTTAATCTCCCGATTTCAACAACATTTATTTTTCAAATGAAGTTAATGCTACCAAAACACATCGGGAATATATGAAGATATACCGCGATCGTCCTTCTAATAGAGCCATAAGTTCAGAGGCGTGCAGTCCATAGAAGCAAGGAAAGCAATAATATTCAAAAAAAATTACAAAACACCTTCTAAAATGTAATTTTTGAAATAGGAAACCATTAATTTAGTTTATATTCAAAATGCTAAAATATTACCTTAATTATCAAACCCATAATAAATGCGGCCTTGACTCCGACCGAGCCACAATAGAAATCGAATAGAACCTATGCGGGCCGCTAGCTTCTCTGCAGCCAAGTCCTGTATGCTTGATTTCCTGTGAATCGAGCCAGAGTTTATTGAACTTTCCAACGGCTGTTTGCAATTTTTGCATTTCAGTCCCGTGCTTTAAGTGGGGGCGGAAGTTATCGTTGGAGTAGGTTCTTTGTTTGAACGGCTATCTATGTGTGATACGTACGTCGCGTCGTGCATGGTGCGATATGGAAGACAATAACACGGACGGGGATATGCAAATACCGTCAACTTCGGCTGTCCGTAATAGCGTTAAAAATGTGGGAGAATTTAGTAAGAAGGGTGTGTGTGAATGTGTGGTGTGTGTCTTAATAATAAAGGGATTTTCAACATTAAACTTCGCTGATAAGCTTCAAATAATTTCCAAAGGAAGGGCAAAACCGCCTATGAAAAATTTAACCACAAAAATGAAAAACTGTATTAGACATTTAATACGAACAATTTAAATTGAACAATATATATTGCTGAAATCGAGAAATTAAGGGCATTCTAAATAAAAACACTGTACAGGGTGTTCCATTAAAAAAATTACAAGTTGATATTTTTTGACAGATTTGCGATGCTCATTTGTTTATTCCCATAAAAGATCTTAGCGGTTCAAGCAAAACTCTACAAATTCTGCATTTAAAGTTTTTCTCTATCTCTAAAAATAAGAGCTAAAGTGGGAGGGAGGTGCAAAATATAAACAGACACCTGGTACTTATATTTAAAACATGAGGATTTTTTTTATTAAAAGTCGAGATGACACGGTAATCTCGTCGCGTCTCGACCGTTTTATTCTCGTCTCGAGTGTCGAGATTGAATGGTGTCGAGACGAGAGTATAAACTTTGTCTCGTCTCGCGGCATCACTAGAATTTGTTGTCATGGTTCAATTAAATAAGCTATTAATATCCATGTGATGGAAGAATTGAACTGAGTAAACACGGATTAAATACCAAACTTTTGCTGCTTAGGTCAAGATCGAGCTTTTTAATATTTTTTGAAATCACTGCGTTTCTTTCAAACTAAAAGTTGACCAAGCTGGTATTAATTTGTTGTTAATAAAAATAAATACTATCAGAAAAAAAGATACTACTTTTAATAAAAATGTAATTTGGTCATGATTAAATATATCCATACGTTGGCCACTGGCTAGCATAATTCGTATTCGCAGCAAAATAAAATTGCTATTATCAAGGGGTACAATAAAAACTTTTTTAAAATTTATAAAATTGAACTGAAATATGTAACACTATAAAAAACACTTGCCTTTTGTAATTTAAAGCTCCTTATTGTTTATTTACTTATCAGAACCAGACTCTACAATACGCTGGAGCAAAATTATGCCTATAATACTAGTACTTTGGTTATTATGTCATTATTATTAAAAAAAAAAATAAATCGATGCAGTAATGTCAAACATTATGGGACAATAAAATTAATTTTCTACAACTTAAAGAATTCTCGACACCGCAAACTTAGTATATTACCACACTTGTTTGCAGAAAAACTACAAAGACAAATACCCTTTCCAAATATGTATGGAATTATATTGAAGGAAAAGAAAAACTGTGTCTGGCAAAAGAAGAAAGTGCGAATGAATCACGTGAAGTTGTTGTGGTGCAAAGTTCTGCAAAACTTTATGTGTGGCAATTTATCGGGACGTCCGAGAGTGTTTGTGCTTTTGAAATATATGTTTTCATTCTATCGAACACTCCGATAATCCTTTTAAATCTTTCACCGTCAGCCATCATTTAGTGTCCCCACGAAAATATTTATGCAAACACAGAGAGATCGATCTAAGTTTTTATCACCATCCATTAAACTTTGCAATTTCTTTCAAGCAAATCTATTAAATTTTATTACGTATAAGAAAAAGTGCCATTACTAACAAATTATCAAGGAAACTTCGGAAGTCGTTCTGTCCAAAATATTTTTTCGATTCACTTTTCGGCTGCCCCGACATTGCAAAAAGTATTTAATGGAAAATGGTGTTTTCTCCATTAGAGGGGAGAATTGAACTGAATAAACGCCCCAAGAATTGTCTATCTCCTTTTTAACTAATCTATCAGCTAATCTCCCGGAACCCATTAGTCACAGGGCTTCTGCACAACCCTACACGGCAGACAGCGGGATCGGGAATTTCGAAAAGTGATTTTTTAATTGAAGAAAATTTATTGGAGTCCCACAGAGTTTTCGAACATTTTACCTAAAAACAACATGACACGTTGAGCCTAATATTTTACTGCTAAGGAAACTTTACAAGTAAAGTTAACTCTCCTAAACAAAATCAAATAAAAAAATTAAATCATTTTAATAATGAAGTTTCGTTTTTAGCAGGTAATGGTGAAAATTAAAAAGAAAATATAAGGAGGTTAAAAATAATACTGCATCTTAACGTTTTAACTTCCCTTGTAGGAGGGTCTGTCTGTCGATCTGTACTTCCGCCGGTCTGTCTGTACACGGCATATCTCGGTTGACTTCAAATTGGTAACATTTCAGTAAAAATCGAAAATGCTGAAACCAAATGGTGGCCTGTTTATTTATTTATTTACTTATTAAATTGACCTCAAATTTTGCACAAATATGGGTATAGGGATATACCGAAATTTTAAATGTGAAGCCATTATGGAGAAATAACATGAAGACCTATTAAAATGTTTAAGAAGTCGGTGCAATTTCATTTCCTAGAATAAGTCCTTCTTTTTATGGACGAAAATAATAAATGACATAATTTATTTTATTATACACTTGTAAGTCCTAACGCCGTTTTCTCGTGAATTAACGGGGATATGAAAATATAGTAGAAAACGTTTATTTGATAAGGTAAAACATAATTATTTACATCTAAAATAAAATGACGCCGTCGCCACTATGGCCGTCGCGACGCTAAGAAAAAAATCAATTGCAAGAACTTTAAAAGTCTCAGATTTGAAAATTACTCCTCTTTCTAAGATATTTTTGTTAGATGTATCAAGTTACTACTAAACAATTGTGAATCATTGCCGGTTTAGGCAAAAAGAATAAAATAAAAATATAAAATTTTTTTTAAATAGCAACTGGGAGTTATTTAAGTGGAATTCGATACATTTCACCATTTAAAATAATAAATAGAGAGTGTAATTTTTTCGTTAAAGCAGTCGTTTTTAATGTTTTAAGTTATAGCTTCCTTTGTTCAAAGAGATAGACCTATGATTTCTAAATCAGTTTTATAGTGGTTCGTCTAATTATGAAAAATAAATGAAAAAAAATCTGAAGCGTTGCCGGATTAAGCACAAATGATAAAAATATTATTTTTTAAAATAGAAACTGACCATTTTTAGTCGTATTCGATACATATCATTATTCTAAACAATAAATGATGAGTACAATTTCTTCTTTAAAGTAGCCATTCTCAAGCGATTAGCGCCTGAAATTTTATACTACAAATTATTACATAAATAAATATGTTTTTTTTTGTAATAAAACAGTAGGCGTTAGAAATATGATAATAATAATAATTGTAATAAAATTAATTTAATCAAGAACTCAGAGCGGATAATAATTTTAGGTTAAGTATAAAGAGTTTCAAATATTTCTTACCAGTTAAATTTCTATCTACGAAGACAGATCTTATCACTTTATTCTTGTGGATTCCACACCAAACCCTATTTGATCATAAGGTTAATAATAATAATAATTATTATAAATGAAAAATGTCGAAAGTGTCGTCTTTATCAAGACCATATTTTATCAGGATGTAAATTGCTAGCGGGAGTAGAATATACAAATAGGCACAAAATAGTTGCAAAAATAATACACCAAGCATAAAATACCATATACACGAAGATCAACAACCGTAATACAAATATACACCACAATCAGTATTAGAGACACAAGATTATAAATTATATTGGGATTTGACAATATATACAGATAAAACGGTAATGCACAATAGGCCGGATGTATAGTATTGGATAAGAAAAGCAAAATAACTTATCTTATCGATATACCTGTACCTTCTAATGCCAACGTCATTCAAAAATATGCCGAAAAAAAGAAAAAATACCAAGAATTAGCTATCGAAATAGAAAGAATATGGAAAGAAAAACAAGTTATTACACTATCATTTATAATTTCAGTGACAGGAATCACACCAGAATCATTTGGAAATAATTTAAAACATTTAAATCTAGAACAGAATGCTCATACATAATCTCAAAAAGCTGTCATCTTACATACCTGTAACCTAATGAGAGCCTTTGTAAATCAAAAATAACATTAACCTACTAATAGACTTGGTATCACCCGTCTATAAGAGTAGACTAATTCAGAACCAGATTAACTGAGAATCCGCAAAAAAATAATAATAATAATAATTATAAGAATTAACAACTGGAAGTCGCCTGGAGTTCCATATTCACAATTTCTGCCAAGAACAACCTATCATCGACACTCAATTAAAGTTTAGAATGTTTAACGGTATGTCAAATTTGACAGCGAGTTCCTAGATTTCTGTAGGCAGCTTGTCAAATCTGAAAGCTCGGTTAAATATTCTAAACAGCCATTAAGTTTTGTGCAACCGGCTGTCTGTGGTACTTAATTCACCCTATGATCGTCAATTTTCTGGTAACTATCAAGCACCAGTGGAGATCGAACCTGAGGATCTATAATGGCGATCAATCTCTTACCACCGATGAGATAAACATCAATAGGGGAATTTACCAAGGAGACTCGTTAAGCCCATTTTGGTTCTGCCAAGCGATGAACCCTCTCTCCATGTTGCTCAACAATACAGGACATGCCTTCAACATCAAAGCCAATAGAGACAATTTCCGAACCATATCCCACCTTCTGTATATGGATGATATTAAGTTTCTTGGTACAAACCAACCAACCAAAAAAGCTTATGGACGTAACATATACCTTCTCGAAAGACATCCATATGGAATTGGGAAAAATGTAAAGCCTTAAACATCGAAAAAGGCAAAATATTTAATGGTGATGTAGCCCTACCCAATGAAGAAATAGTTCTAGCGATGAACCAAGGAGAGATTTACAAATACCTAGAATTCCAACAAGCTAGACTGTTCCAGGATAAGCAAGGAAACACTAAGCTGAAAGATCAATACGTTCAAAGAGTGCTAGCTCTTCTGAAGTCCGAACTTAACGCCGGAAATCTCATTACAGCAATTAATACCTATGCTATGCCCTCCTACAGTTGCGGAGTCTTGACATGAACTAACACGGAGCTAGAGGGACTACAATGAATTACTCGCCTAATGATGATCAAGTACAAGTCGTACCACCCAAGATCATCAACTCTCCGAATGACCTTACCATGAAGAGAAGGTGGACTTGACCAATTCCCACTCCGAACAGCTGTAAAAATTGAGAGGTTTCTTCACCAACAAGGCACAAACATCAATCCTCTACCGCATAGTGACCTTAAGCGACAACTCGTACTCTCCATTCAATCTCGCAAGTGACAACATCATCCTAAAGTCACTTTAAAACCCCGACAAACAAGAACAGTGGGCTCAAATGGCACTGCACGGCCGACATCACAATGACTTGAATAAGCCACACATAGATAAGGAAGCATCCAACAGAAGGATTGGTGATGGCAATACAGGACCCACTTAACACACGAAATTTATCATCAAAGATCGGTCCGTTGAATCCGATAGGTGTCAAAAATGTAGCTGCACTTAACTAGCAAACACGGACTACCTCCAGCGACATAACCAGGTATGTAACATCAGACACCAGAAATAAGCCAATAAATACGGGCTCCTGAATACCTTTGTGCCTTATTACAAATACCAGCCAAGTTCAGTGCTTGAAAATAATGCCTTCAAACTGTACCACGACCGGGAAATTATCACCGATAGACGGATGACGAATAATCGGCCAGATGTGGTACTGCTGAATAAAGGAAACAATGACAGCTTATTTGGTAGATGGTCCTATCATCAACAATAACAAAGTGTTGAATAAATACCACGAGAAAAAGGCCAAATATGCGGAATTGTCCATCGAGATACAGCAGATTTGGCTACGGAATAAGGTTCATGCGATACCAATCATCGTCTCATCAACTAGACTAGTTCCAAAAACACTAGAACATAACCTGAAAATCATAAAACTGCATACTAACACCTTCATCGACATCCACAAGGCAGTCCTGCTGAGTACTTGCCACATAGTGAGAAAATTCTTACAGGACAGCACACAGCAGAACTAATAAAAACAAGCCAAGGGATGGGCTTGGAACCCAGCATTTGTTGAGAAATTAATTGTTAATTTCGATAAAATAATAATAATAATAATTTAAGAGAATACTACTAATACTAATAATTTAAGAAAATACTAAGAGAATCTAATTTTAATTTAAAAAACATAACGCGCCATTAAATGTTCAAATTGATGTCATTCTTGTATTCTGCAACACTGAACACGTTTCAATAAAAGGTAAAAAAATTATAGAAACTTTATCTTTTTGCTTTTCTATTAAGTCCCAGTTATTTAATTTGGTAGAGTTTCACTAAAACCGGACTTTTCTATTTTTTTAATGAATTCATCGCCGAAAAAATCCATTAACATTATTTCTCCCAAAGAAACTCAGGAATGAGTGTAATTTAATGCCGGTCGTGGATAGTGGTATTAGCCACCAAAGTGTTTATTTCTGTGATCCTATTTTGTGCCTATTCCCTACACGGGACTCGCTAGTCTATGGCGGCCTGATGAGCTTAAAAAAGAGCGAAATCGTGGTCATCGTTTGACTGAAATGGATCATGATGCATGTTCCAGACAGAGGATTCTGGTATACTTGCTTGGACGTTGGTAAAACGTGAAACAAACATTCATTAAAATTACTTCTCCCAACGATGGCGATAGTTTAACAGTGTAATTCAATGCAAGTCCTGGAATTAGCCAGCGGAGTAGTTGCTTCTGTAATGCCATTTTGTGCCTTTTCTGTGGCGGCCTGATGAGCTCAAAAACGAGCGAAACCGTGGTTGTCATTTGACTGAAGTGGATCGTTGCGCCTGTGGCATTGCAGGACATGTTCCAGACCGGGATCATGGTATCCTTGTTGTGAAGCTGGTGTAACGTGAAAAAAAAAACATTAAATCACTCTTATTATAGAATCCTGTAGCCTTGCAACTTTCAATGTACCTTAGGACGGTATTGTTCTGAACTCTCCACGACTTTCTGTTTAATTCATTCCTATATCTTGTTGGGTTCATTTCTTATTTGAGTATTTGTAAGTCTGCTTTTACAATTTATTCTAAACTTTTTAATAATTCTCTGCAGCTTGTCATTATCTTATATCGAATTATTTATTAAAATTGGAAAACTTAGTTGAGGACATTCTATGATTTTATTACACAATGGATAATAATAAATGAAATGCGTTCCAAATAGCAGTTGCAAAATTATTAATTTTAAAAATAACGGCTGGCACAATGAATTAATGACTTGCAACCATTCTATCGACATAGCAATAAATTAGCTCCCCATATGACAGTTATTTAGAAGGTTGTTTTGATCGGCATCCTCGCCACTCTGCGGTTACTTGAAAATATGACTCGCTCCAGCACTGAGCGTGCGGATAAATATCAAAATTTTATTGTTCCTCTGCTAATAATGCTTGATTAATATTCCCGCCTACTACACCTTTGCCGAATAGATCAATTTTAGCTTCCGGGATATTATTCATTTGCACTTCGAACCTCGCTAAACAATTGCTTTTATAGGGAATTCGAAATAGAATTTTAGCTTTTTGATTATCGGGTGGTTTGATTAATTTTAACTTTTAAGGCTATAAGGTTTCTAGGAAATTATTTGGACACTATTTTTTATCTTCAATAATTAATTAGGTATTAACATGCATTGTTTTTTACAGCAGCATTTTAGCTGCAATAATTAGTTTAGATATTTCGTCTCAGCACGTACCTCTAGGAGGGGTGTTTTTCGAGATCCAGATATATTGATAATTTCATAGTGGCTAAATGAAATTAGATAGGAAAAAAACTAGATTTCTACTTCTTTCTTAGATGTTCTTGCTTTCGTTTTTGACAATAATTATATTATTTGTATCGGAATGAGTAAGTTCTTATCAAGAGTGTGCTCATGGTTTGATTATGCAAGTTCTTTAATATATACTAAGAAAATAATAGAACAATGATATCTATCAAACTCAATATTGATATCAGCAAATTTAGAAATCTAGTCTCCTTCCTCAAAAAAAAATCTGAGGGATATCAATGAATAAAATCAAGGGTATTAACTAAAACCAATATTATAACATTCCTTCTAGAAGCGGATGACAAAAAATACTTATTTATGATAGTAGCATTGATTATTGGGCTTCCAGGAGCTTGCAGGCGAGAGGAGTTAACAAATTTGTTTTTGGAAAATGTCAAGGATGAAGGGCGATGTTTTCATTTTTTTTTACCGGCAACGAAAACGAAAATAGCCAGGGAATTCTATGTAACATCTGGAAATATTCAAGAGATAGACATGGTTCAACTAGTTCGAAAATTCATTAATCTTTACCCATGTAACATCGAGCATGGTAGGTTTTTCATCCAATTTCGAAATGGTGTGTGTATGAAGCAACAGTTTGACATTAATTCTTTTCGATCCTTAGACTGAAAAATATACGGGGCATTGCTTCCAAAGATCATCTACGTCCAGTGGCGGCTATTCAGGTGAAGTAGGTAAAGTGCTACTTCACCAGGAAAAATAAACAAGCAAACATCTAACTATATTTATTATATATCTCTTAAAAGTTAAAACTTTCAATCGAACTTTATTATAACTATAACAACTATAACAGTGGCGCAAACCGCTTTGACTTTGCTGGAGGTGCTATGTTTAGTTTACGATTTTCCTACTATGTTGCCATGACAACGCGTATCCGATGACGTCGAGCCCACGTGTCGGTGGTTGTTTACTTTTATTTTCGCGGATTTCGCTGCAACCGGTGAGTTCCTTTGCAGTTAACTTGACTGTGTTGTGTTATATTTGTTTATGGTGTTGTTATAACTTCAAATTAGAAGTTAGTAAATGTGATTGCTTTCACCTGCTTTCACCTAAAGAAATTAGGGCTAAATATAGAACCATTTTTTTATGAAATATTGGACCATATTTTAATGGAAATGACACTAAGATTTCAAGACTGTGAAAAACTTACATTTTGATCTTTGGCAGATTCTGCTAAATTTTCCGAATATAGTTTAAATTTTCCGACTGGCCCGTTTGAAAATTTGTTACAGTTATATGGGGAAATATTTTCAAAAAGTCAACAACTTAAAAGTGAGCTTGGTCTTATTTTTGCCAATGAGAGTAATTGGAATATATCGCTGCAAGAGTAAGTGAAAAAAATTAATAAAAATAAATATATTTTTTACGGAAGCATATAAATTGTTTCCCTTATATTGACAATACCGTCGACAAGTGCTTCAGTGGAAAGAAGGTTTTCTTGCTTCAAATGTGTAAAAACTCATTTAAGAAATACAATATCTCAAGAAAGACTTACTTCTCTTGGCAATATTTCAATTCAACAGGAATTTCTGGAGGAGATTAGGGCAACTTATCCATTTTACGAAGATGTTATAAATAAATTTGCTGCTATGAAGGATAGGAGAATTGATTTAGTATACAAAATTTAGGTAAGTCGTAAAAACATATTCAACCCCCTCCACATATAAAAAAATTCTGGAAAAAAAATATTGCGATATTTCCTGGCATCATTTGCACTTCACTTACTTTTTCACCTGCGAGCCGCCCACTGTCTACGTCCCTATTAGCAGATTCAGAACCTGACATTCTAACGGTAAAGCGTCATGGTTCCAGCCACCATGACGCTTTACCAACACGGTTGCGGAAAGCTGCATTCAAAATTCTGCAGAAAATAAAAGAAAAATAGCATCCAATATTCAACGGGAGAAACTTTGGACGAGAACCGAAAAAAATTAAACAAAGCCATCAGCGGCCAGTTTAAATAATTAGAACAATGTATTGACTACAAATTTAGCAAACGTGACTGCTTCGTTAGGAATTTATTTGAAAGAACGCAAAAATTGTACTATTAATATTTATAATAAATAATTTTTCATGGTTTATAGTTTTTAATAAAATAATTTATAAAAATCTTCTTCGCTGTTCCTATATTACAAATTCCAAATTAAAAAAGAATGGGTGAATGAAAATACGTGCGGTAATAAAAAGGAGTGCGTTAATGAAGCTCTTAACTCACCGACGTATATAAATAAATAAATACTTCTCAATTGCCAGTCTAATAAGAATAGTAGGTAAATTCCACATTGCTTCTTTCACTATTTTAGCTTTCATTTTAATATTCAATGAGATTTTCAAAATAAGGTATTGCAATATCCCTTACCCCTATTCAAAATCAGGGGTTTGTATTTCCCCCCGTTAAGGGGTTGAAGTTACGGGATGAAAAAAGCCGACAAGTTTTTTCCCCCTCGAATCAAAATTCGACGGGTCCGAGAGTTCTTCGATTTTTTTCAAAAAACGAATTTTATCCCAAACCTTCAAATCTCTAACAAATTTTTAACAAGCTCTCATTTCGTTGTGGTTGAAAATAATAAGGCGAAATTATAGGGTTATAAAGAACTCGATGAGATCTTTATAATATCTCTTATGGCGCGACCCATCTCCCCTATTCAATTTTCGAGGGTTTTTTCTCGCCTCAGCTAGAGGGTTAAAGCTACGAAATGAAAAAAGCTAAAAAATCGACGGGTCCGAACGTTTCTTCCAGATTACCAATTTAAAGCCGGAAAACCGAGGAGTAAAGTTTTCTTTGTCCCACCCTGTATATACTTAGAAGCTGAAGTTTACGATAAAACATCATAAACGTATGCATAATGTCTAATTTTGATCTAGAGAAAGAACATTTCTATTATAACAATTTTCCATCTTGTTTTCCTTATTTTAATTGTCTCTCTTGTTCGGGAGTTGTGTCATTTGCTTAATATATAATACAACGATTCATAGCAGCCATTGTTCGATTTCTGGCCTTATTTTAACGTTTCCGGTCCAGTTTTAAGGACGCTATTTGTTTCTCTTTTATAAAACTTTGTCTGTCAAATTTGGCATGCGTTAAAGTCCTGACCACATTGCTTAAAACCACCGAAACGGAGCCGCTTTGCTGTCAAAGTAAGTATATTTGATAATTGACACTTAGTGTTAAGAATATATGATACAAAAATAAAAAGTGTAGAGGCTAATTTATTCTAACTAGATATAATCTCTTGAACAGAGAGATAAATTCTTTTTATTATAACTGGGAATAATTCTATCTTCAGTTACTCGAGACCTATTTTTAGGAAGCAGTACAACGACATGGTTCAAAATAGTCCGCTCTTGTGGAATAATATGGGTTGGCCAAAGTTTCTAGTTAGTTACAAGCGTATTTTCCGCCGTAAATCAGTTCTATGTAATGTACGTCTTGAAGGTATAAATGTCATAGAAACACTAAAGTAACTACAATAAAACTTGATATTTATTGCAGTGCTGAAACTTGACGCTTTAATACAAAACTTTATCAACCAGAGTTTCCTTTCAATTATTAATTACTAGTTTAATTAATTAGACGTAAGTATAAAAAGAAGCTCGCGAAGATCATTTAAATATTCGACTCTTCTGAAATTCTGATAAAATTTTGACCTCCTAATCTTTAGAGTTTTTATCTTATAGTTGTTTCTAGAAATACAGGGTCTTAACCAATTTTAGATCTGTCTAGTAAAGTGTTAAACGTCATTACAACCAAAATTAATTGCTGTTGCTCCAAAGTATTGTTCTTCCTAAGGTGCAAAAAGTATTCTATATGAATACTATATTCAATAAAAAATCGGTAAATTTCCTTCACCCGGAACTTCCTTCGTTATGATTTTTTTTCCATTTGTTAGAAATAGTAAAGTGTGACCCAATCCAGTTCAGTACATAGTGCTAGTATATATGTGTTACATATACTGTCTTTTCATTTTTATTGGGTGCCATTTTGTTCCATCATATTGGATTCCTACCAATATGTTTACCATTTTCTTTCTACCTATGCCACACTTGAGTTGTGGGCATAATTTAAAATAAATTCAATAAGTAGTTTTTACATTGACACATAACAACATTTTGCTACGCCATGTTGAATTCATACCACTATATCCCATTTTTATATTTAATTTGTCGACAAAATTTAAAATCAATTGATCAAATTTTTTAAAAATTTCATTTGGCCGCCATTTTGTTTCACCATCTTAAATTGAAATTCATATTATCAGTCTTTACCTACTCCGTTGATCTGCAGATATCCCAGATATTAAGTTTCTAAATGGTTTTCATTAACGATCCCCTTGTTATGTTAGAGTGGTGTATTATTAGGGGAAAGGATCCAGTAAAAAAAACAAGAACCCGTTTTTAAATTGTCGACGTTTCGCCAATTTATTGTTGCATCTTTAGGACACATAGATTTTATATCCGGCATGAAACCCATATTATCGGTCTTTACCTATTCCGTTGGTCCGCAGATATTTCCTAACACCAAATAATATACCACTCTAACATAACAACAAGAAGATCGTTAACGAAATCTATTTAGAAACTTAATATCTGGAAAATATCTGCGAACGAACGGAGTATGTAAAAACTGATATGGGTTTCATGCAAGATATAAAATCTATATGTGTCCTGATGATGCAACAATACATTGGCGAAACGTCAACAATTTAAAAAAAGACTTTTGTTTTCTTTACTGGATCCTAATCCCAAATAATACACCATTCTAACATAAGAGCAAAAGACCGCTAAAACGTGAAGGTGTGTAAAACCTGAGAGGCTATTTGCCTGCCATTTTGTTTGCTAATCTTGAATTAGTACCACAATTTTACCAGTTGTTCCCTATATCACAATTAGTTATAACACACAATTTGAAATCAAACCATTAAACAGTTTTGAACTTATACATATTTCATTAAGCCGCCATTTTGTTTCGCCATCTTGGATTCGTACCAAAATGTTACCAGTTGATTCCAACATAATACTTGATGTTTTTACCAAAATTTAGTATCAATAGTTAGTAGTTTTTAATAATATTTTTTTTAAAACGCCACTAGGTGTCGCCAGTGGAGGGTGCCCATATGACCCTTAATCTTTGACCAAAATTTGAAGTAAATCGGGTAGTCTTTAAGCTATACTGACAGACAAGCAGACAGACAGACAGACCGACAGACGGACCAACGGAATTGATAAAACATATTTTTTGGCATCTAGCGACGCGAAAATATGTAAAACCAAACCTGAGAGGGTGATATTTTCACCCTCCGATCCCTATACACACGATTTGAAATCAAACTATTAAACAGTTTTTTAAGCCTGATTTTTGAAAGCGGAGATAAATTGGATGAGTGGTTTTAAGCCGCCCTTTTGTTTCGCCATATTGAATTTTTACCAAAATGTTACCAGGTCATCCCCATATGACCGTTAATTTTTTACTAAAATTTTAAGTCAATCGGGTAAATAGTGCGCGAACGCCACGAACAGAGAGACAGACAGACGGAAACATGTTTTTCGTCATCTAGGGACCCTGAAACGTGAAGATCTGAAAAATCTCGGATTACAATATTTCCCTTTTACGAGGGAAGTAAAAAAGTGAAACTGAAGACTAAAATAATGCTAAGAAATCCTAAGGTGGGTAAAAAAATATTTTTTGTGCAGAAAGCAATCCACAAAAGCCAACTAAACCTTCGGTTTTCTTATTTTGGTTAAGTCCATTTTTCCGGAGCACACTAACACAGATTAAACTTACCAGATGCGAAACCTCGGGACCAGTTTCGGTCGTCTTCGTAATTAGCGAGGGCCAACCGGCAATTATTCCACTTCGTAACTGGTAGGTGTTGCAGCCGCAGTCCCTGCGCCAAGGCCACTGAATGTGAGGAACTGGGAGAATTTATACTTTCGCATTTGGTATGTGTAATGTATGGGCTACTCATCTTCCACCATGCGGACTTGTCGGAGAGGCAATTTTAAACAAAAATAAATATATCTCTTTCTTAAATTAAAATCAAATTTGAAAGGGTAACTCACAAGTGGTGTACGTTTAATGTCAATTATTTGAACGTGATCTGTCATTTTGGATAACTTAAGAACAATAAAAACAAAAATGAAGATATTAGATGGAAATAAATACTTACACCTAACAGCACTAAATAAAATATTTTTTTTTTTAATTCTGGCTAACATAAGTATAGCTTATACTTTTATTAATGGTTTTACACTGCATTAATGTATATTTAAACAGTAATAACTATATATATATCAATATACAATTATGAGTACAAATAAAATGATAACTTGATTTACTTTTAAATGGAAAAACCAAATTCATTTTTCTCGATAATTAGTTTCTCTTTGGGAACATTAATTCGCAATTAACAATTAATTAAAAATATATAGGAATTCTATAATATTTTATAAATGCACTGAATCATTTATTAATATTATGGGTCATTAATATATTGATTTCGTTATAATATATTTAAATGTTAAATCGTACATAAATGACACTATATGCCATTAGACCCTATATATAATAAACTTATGTGCGTAAATTTATTCTTCTATTCTTTCTAATCTTCTTCTGTCGGCAATACAATTTTCCCTAAATAAAACCACACTATACTCAAAAGTAATTTTACTACTTTCAGAGAATTTATAACTATTATAAGATATGTTTAACTCCTAACGCAATAGTCGTTACTTATTATTCTCTGCAATCTATAAAATGACATCATGAAATGTGTAGGTAAATTTTAATTATAACTCAAACCACGACAAATTTTGTTGAAACTTAGCAGTACGTTAGCAACGTACAAATGTATATTGCTAACATAGAATGTACAGGGTTTTCACGTATATTTTTCCACCGACCTAGAGAGTTTATTTGAATAGACACGGAAATGTCGTAAATAAAAAAGTTGTTGGTTTTTTTATGAAGATTTAGAATATTATATCATTAGTGCTAAAATATTATTGGAAATGTCAAATTTTGACAGGTTGTCAGTTTTTTTTAATGAAACACCCTGTATATTAAGTCATGTTCTTGAAGATCTTTTTTTTCTAATTTCAAGTATATATACTTTTAATATATTCTGGCTGTTAGTTTCGGATATATAAGCGTTTAAACATAAAATAAATGGTAAGGTAATTTCCGTTAAAACATAGTGAGCCATGGTCAAGACAATTGCAATGAACGACGCATTTTTGACGTTTACCGGTCAGGTCAGGTCCATTTACGAGCATATTTAATATCTAATACGTTGGACGATGGGTTATTCGGAAGAAGAGAAACTCGACATGATAGTTATTTTATTTACGTAGTAAAAATGCATCGATAGCTCGTAACGAATATCATAGACGGTTTCTAGATAGACCAACACCGACTCGTAGCATAATATTAAACATCGTTAAACAATTTAATGAAAGAAAAACACTTAAGCTAAAAGTAAATAGAAGAATAGTGGAAAGAAACAATACCATAAAAAATCAATAATATAAAGTAGGTAAATAATAATATTAGCCTTAAGAACTAAGTTTTGGTTTTCTATATAGCCTCCTTGGTTTATAATTGCAATTCTGAATATTTCTTCTAAATTTTCTGTGTATGGATGCGTAGATAAAATGAGGTGATTGGGTGTTTAAATTGTCGATTGTTTGGACTATATTTTGCTCTAAAGCTTGGATGGTTCTTGGCCTATTGTAGTATATCTTGTTTTTCAGATAACCCCTCAAAAATATGTCCAATGGAGAGAGATCGGGACTGTTTGCTGGTCATCTTAATGATCTATGTCTTCCAATCCAAAATGTATACCGGTCATTTAAAAAATTGGTGACCGGCTGGACATTATGAGGAGGGGCACCATCTTGTTGCCATATTAAATTAAGATATGAATTAATTAGTAGTTGTTCTAAATGCCCCTCGATTTCGTTTTCTAATATCTCCTGATATCTTTGTCCGGTTAAATTGCCATTTACAAATAGAGGTCCAATAACACGATTGTTCAGAAGGCCACACCAAACATGTAGGGATCTTCTTCCCTGAATTTTGACTGCCTGAAGAGCTCGAGGGTTTTCTTTTGACCAAAAATGCTTATTTTTTTCGGTTGCCTCCAGTGGTAAATGTTGCCTCGTCAGTGAAAATTATGTTTGACAGATTTAGTTGGTTCATCATAACACGTCTTTCTATTTCTTGGCAGAAATGTAATCGATCTATTTTATTTTGATCGGTTAATTCTTGAGTAGGTAAAAACTTATATGGCTTATATTTATAATGTTTTAGAACTGAGTGGATTTTATGCCATGATTTGTTAAAAAACGTGGCTGCATCGGGAATTGAGTGCTCATTCTAAAACAAGAATAAATAAGATAAATAAATTATTTTAATACAAAAGTTTTAAAATATAATAAAATATTTAAATCTTCTTCAGCGTTTCTTTCCACTATTCTAACTTTTCGCCTAAGTGTTTTTCTTTCATTCAATTGTTTAGCGATGTTTAATATTGTCCTACAAGTTGGTGTTGGTCTATCTGGAAACCGTCTATGATATTCGTTACGAGCTATCGATGCATTTTTACCATGTAAATAAACTATTTCTATCATGTCGAGTTTCTCTTTTTCCGAATAACCCATCGTCCAACGTATTAGATATTAAAAATGCTCGTAAATAATTACTTCTGCCTGGTAAACTTCAAAAAGGCGTCGTTCATTGCAATTGTCTTGACCATGGCTCACTATGTTTTAGCGCAAATTACCTTACCATTTCTTTAATGTTTAAACGCTTATATATCCAAAACTAATTGACAGAATATATTAAAAGTATATATATTTGAAATTAGAAAAAAAGGATCTTCAAGAATATGATTTAATATAGTATTTCATTTAAAAAAACTGACAACCGGTCAAAACTTTCCAATAATATTTTCGCACTTATGATATAATATTCTAAATCTTCATAAAAAACCCAACAACAACTTTTGTATTTACGACGTTTCCGTATCTATTTAAATAAACTCTCTAGGTGGGTGGAAAAATATACGGGAAAACCCTGTACAAGCTAACGTACCAAGTACAAACCGCCCGGAAACTTTCCAGCACCGATCTAAAAAGTCAACTGGTGCCAGGAGCTACGATCTTAAAAAGAGAACCAGAAAATCGTGTAATCGAATTGGGACGTATTCTGAAACGACCTGGGAGAATTGAGAATGCTGTAAGGAAATAGAGAATTACTCACAGAAGGCCAGGGTGTAGAGACAAATGTAATGGCCAGGAATTAGGACCCCTAAAGAAAGGAACACTTGCAAATTAATTTTAAGGATCAATATCATATAACTGAAGAAATGACCAGAGCAAACAGAAGGTACTCAAAAATAATCAGCAAAGTCATTAAAAAATATTCACCTTTCATAGGCAGAAAATCGACCGCATAATATATATATATATATATATATATACATATATATATATATTTATATATATTTATATATATTTATATATATTTATATATATATATATATATATATATATATATATATATATATATGGTTTGATCAATTTTAATTACCAAATGGAAAATATTTTATTATAGATTTTAGTAAAAAAAAATATCTTCTTCAGAATAAGTTCTATTTACTTTTAAAATGGGATTTGTTATATGGGATATGTGTATTGATGTACGAAATATGAAACAAATAGAAACAATTTTTCAGAGAGCTTAATTAAAGAGGTTGCAAATAAAAGTCAAAAATGTCCTTAATGCGTCATTTGACATTTTCGACTTATTGACCATTAAATTACCTAAAAACTTTCCTTCGTGCAAAAAAACCTTAAATGATATTTAACTCATATTTTTACGCTCCCTAATTAGGCTATTAATTTTAATTACCCTTGTCAACTTTGCTATTGTCTCAAAATACCAAATT
Source organism: Kuschelorhynchus macadamiae (assembly GCA_030620095.1). Taxonomy (NCBI): domain Eukaryota; kingdom Metazoa; phylum Arthropoda; class Insecta; order Coleoptera; family Curculionidae; genus Kuschelorhynchus; species Kuschelorhynchus macadamiae. The sequence goes on along the minus strand of JAUTXW010004195.1, from coordinate 679,548 downwards.
TCCATTTAACATGTTTTTGAGCATATGACACTAGAGCAGTAAGTATAAGATACACATTTACATTCAATTACTCTTGCCAGCTTTACTTTCATTTTTCCATTTCACTATTTTTAAGATATGACAACACAGCATTTTTTTTTCAAAAATAACCGACAAATAATTTGTCACCTACTATATTTAGATACACCAAATTTTATACATGTGGTTAATTGATAATGTCTAATTGGACTTTTTTTTAAACATAACCCTATATTTAATTTTACCTCTATCAATCCTCTCTGCTAACATGAATGTAAACCGATTGCATCAGATCTCTGTTTCTCTTCTTTTTCTAGTAGTCCCATTTTTACCCATAGGCTGTCTGGGTGTATGGGCCCCTGCAAGAGCAGACCAACCGACAAACAATTTTTTTACCAATGATTATTTAAATTACAAAATATACAGAGAAATTTTCCTGTGTCTTACATACAAGCTAGTTTAGTCAGGTTAGTTACCAAATGAAAGCGTAACTTTTTAGCTGTTATTTCATTATTAATTTGACACTTTTTATTCTTGGATGAGAAACTCAAATATGTATTTAAGTAACTGCTATAAAGGAGAAGATAACAAAGTAGTGTTTTACCTGCTGCTAACTTCCTTTTGAAGGACCAAAAGTTTAATTCTTTTAATGACCTTGACCATAGGCTACTGGTCATTTATTTTTCATATTCTTTTTAAAAGAACATCATTAAACTACATGTAAAAATTGGCTTCCTTAAATGTAGCAGATACTGACATATTTGACCGTTCCTGTACTTTTTACAAAAACAAGATAACACATCTTGAAATAAAGAACTGTTGTTTTGAATTCCAACTGGCGAGGGCAATAAATATAGCTATGGGTTTACGTTTAAAAAAAAACGAAATCTATTTTCTTTCTGCAAAACGGGCAAATCTCGGTGATATCATCATATAAAACACAACCAATGAACCCTGTATACAAAATTTAGCTTTTATAAGCTTAGTGAGTAACAAATAACTTAACTGTCCTGGTACTTTTTATAAAAATTCCTTATTGGCGATTGCATGTTACGGATTAAAGTTGACAGAAAGAATCGACAGTATGGTGTAACTAGGTACAGTAGGTACTTAAATATTGGAATATTCCAGTATTTTTACCACAATTGCTTAAATCCTTAGAAACAAGTAACATAGAAACTGGATATTTTGAGACCATAGTAAATTTGAGAAGAGTTAAATATCAATTAACAAATATTTAATAATTTCTCTGATGTAACTTCATCATAACACGTAAAAGCATTTGTATAGTATCTTATTATTAAAATGATAACAGCGAGTCCATGTAACAAGTATTTTCTTTTTGTGTCAGTGTATAATATAACCGCTAGATATTAAAAAAAAGTTATTAAGTACAAATGTCGACATTAATCAAGTTATTTGAAAATTAATATTCTTCGAATCTAAATTCAAAGATTATTTTTCCAAATATAACTACGTTGGCCATAATTATTTGTTGAAGATAAAGTATGAATAAGAGCGTCGATAATTGTTGCTATTCGAGTGTGGGAACAATATTGAGTGTTAATTTTTTTTTCATTTTCAACTTTGCCAACACAATATTTATTCAATAACAGATGTCTTTACCATGAGCATTCAACGTTTAGTCACCCCGATATAAATAAAATGAAACACTAAATGGGAAAGAAAATATTTTGAACAAAAAATTGATAAATATATTTTATTTCAAATGAAAACAGAATATAAAGCTGGTATATAAAAAAGAAATTAAGTGAGTCGTCATATTTAGTTTGTTCCGAATAATATCAGCTACAACTGTGCAAAATTTCAAATTGATTCATTAATTTTATCACAGTTATAAAGAAAAAAGTTTTATGTACTAAAAATTGCATGTATTTTCCATTTAAAACTGTCATGATTTGGGCCATGTGTTAATGTTAAAATTAAGACCTAAAATTTTACAGGAATTTTATTTATATACTTGGAAGGTATCCATTGAAATAAGTACTACCCTATTTTATATATATATATATATATATATATATATATATATATATATATATATATATATATATAACGTAGGTGTGCGGCTTAAAATTCACAGGATATAAATGTCGCAGGAACGATAAAGCTAAAAGGAACAAGATATTTAAGCTGTCTAGTTCAGAAAGTTACATAGATTTAAAACTTTCGGAAAATGTTAAAAGTATTTATGTTGTTTTAATGTTTACAGTACCGAAATGTTTTATGAGACTAAGCCAGATGCATTACTTTTATAAATGAGGTGTGAATTTAAACGGAATAGAAGTTTAGTCAAGAAACCTTTCTGTATTTCTTACAGCGGTCATTTTTATTGTGCTTTGGCAGTCTGTTTGCTTGCACAAACACATTAATTTGCAGCTTTCTCTGTTCGCAACCTTTATGAATAGCTTTCAATTTTTACTTCCCAAATTAGGTTTGAAAATTGTTAACGAAAAAATATAACTTAAATAAATATATAACCTCATTATAAAGAGTCTAATAGGTAGAGAAAAAGACGAGTTATATTAAAAATTGTGAAATGGTTAAATCTTATTTAGAGGCCTTCCTCATATTGCCAATAATTAAATCAGTGTTTTGAACTGCAAAAGGGTTGGTTTCCTCACCCAAAACTAATTATTTTAAGCATTTATTTGATATGCACGGTCTATCGTGCGTTAAAAATTAATTAGCTCTAAATTAATAATACTTAGTTGAGATTATTTATTTTGATACAATTAGTTCTTTATTTATACTGAACTCGCGTTATCAATTTATTAAATTATATATTTTTTATTTTTAATATAATATTCACATATTTCTACAGTTTTACGCAAAGGCAACATTTTGCTGTTCCTATTTCCACAACTTTTACATGTATGAACTGCGTTTGATTTTATTTTCCAAATTTATTCTAGATGCCTTAAACTAACACACCTTGCTAGAGAAAATATTAAGCTTAAAAGTTAAAAAATGTTTCAACGATTTTTACTAGCTCCAGCCACTATTAAAAAGAAGATACAATTTAAAAAAAAACGATTTGATATTAGATACAGCATCTGGATACGTCTACTTTCGTCGTTAAAGGGAAAGAAGTCCTTATTGTAATCGTAAAAAAATCACCCTCCATAATTTTTGCAGATCTTTGCGTTTTAAAGTCCCAAGATGTTTTTCTGTTTCCAGACTCGCTTTAATATAACATTAACATATTTACGAAAATTCAAAGTGTACATTATTACTGTTTTCTTAAAGCAACCTCTCCTTTACATCGCACAATGCCAAGCATTAATGCTATTTAGTGGCCAAAACCTCCAAAATATTGTTCAAGTAAAACTCTTTATAAATATTTTTTATTCAAAGTTGTAATATCTACTGTTAAAAAAAACTCTCTAACCCGAAAATAAAGTGAAATTGGGTTGTATATAGATATAAGGTCATTTCAGGAAAAATGGAATCCGGAAGCGACTCTGTAATTGAAATAATTGGACCGATATCTTTGTAAATTGCATGAAAATAGGTTTCAGAGAATAACTTTTTTTTTAATTTCACGTAAAATTAACCATTGCTCATCTTCAGAGATAATATTAAGTAATAACAAGATTTCCATTTGTATTTAAAACACTGTAAGTTATTAAATTGTTTGTTTCTACACTAACCTTCAGTACTTCAAGTTCACTAACGAAAAAAATCACTAGCGAAGCGAGGCGAAGTTTTGCGTTATGGCCAAAAGGTAAAGGTATTTTATGCTTATTCAAAAGAAAAAAATCTGGCTGCCCAAAGTTGCCCCTTTACACGCAATAGCAATTTTTTAAGTAGGCTCTGCCTGACGTCAACCATTTTGTTCTGCCATATTGGATCTTTTAAAAATTGATATGGTCTGGGTGGGTAGTGCCTCTACCAATTTTTGTTAAGATGAAAATAAAAGTTTTGGGATTATCGCCGTTTTTATGTTCTATATGTATAATCGCCATTTTGTTTCGTCATTTTTGATTTTTCTAAAAGTCTAATGAGTTTCTTCTCTCGACACAGGTAATCTTCCCGACAAATTTCATCATAATCAGATTAATAGTTTTTGAGCTATTATCACGCATCTACACACACCCACATTCGCAGACGGACAAACAGGATTTTTCTTGATTTATTAAGGACGTCTTGATCTAACACATGTTGCGAGTTAAGTTTTTTGCCGTCCAACGCTTTATTAATGAAATACCATTAAGTCAAAATACTAGTGTTTTACCCTGTGTATAACAAGATTTGAATAAAGGAACATCCTACGATGGTCCGACGATGGTGTTCCATTAATCTATATTCTAAAAATTGGTTAACATAAGACCTTACTACTGTACATCGCGGTAATTATGGTCTTATTTTTACAATCTTACTCAAAGGCAAAATTTTGCGATATTTATTTCCACAATTTTTACATGTATGAGTTGCGTTTGATTTTATTTTCCAAATTAATTCTAGAATCCTTAAACTGACTTACCTAGCTAGAGAAAAAAAGATACAATTTTAAAGAAAACTCAACATTACATACAGCATCTGGATATTTTTACTTCCGTCATGAAAGGGAAGTCCTTATGGTAATCGTAAAAAAATCACCATCTATGATTTTTGCAGATCTTTTTGTTTTAAAGTGCCAAGATGTTCTCATTGTTATGGACTGTCTATTTGCGACAAAACACACTAACTACACTACCACCGGAAGTAATGGAGGTAAATTATTTTCTATACGAATCTTGCATGAGAACTACAAAAATAAAAACAATACTTGGCAAGGATTAGTAATTATTTATTCTTATTATTTTACGGCTTTAACGATGATGCCTCCGCGCATTTGCTCTTCGGAGCCTAACCTGTTGCTAACGGAGTATCGATCCAATACTGTCGCGCTACGGCAGTTACATGCCTTACGGTGTTTAAAATGAGTTTTTATCTGGAGTATTTTTGAATAATCTGATAGCGTATTTTAATTTTATATATATGTGTAATAATTGCTCGAGATAAATTTATATGGAGTTAGAAATAAGCCATTCACATTTACTCTGACGAGTATTTGGAAATGATGTTAATTTATATTGAACGACGCAATAATAGTGGTGAAGCATCAGATGTGTACCATAAATCATCCATCATGTTGTATGATTTTATAATTTGAGATAAAAAGTATGCACTGCACCCATTCCTATTTCAAAAAAAGTCAACCCTTAGTCCCAGCTAATAGTAAAGAATATATTCTAAACGTTTTAGCACACATTGGCATTATTAGCTACGTTTCTATTCCTAATCCCGCCACAGAATTCGGTGATACTAAAAACACAGTTCAAAAGATCCTTTTAAAAAATACGTATTACCTTTTTTAAACACATTTAGCCCAAGCATTGCACCCCAGCAATTTTAACCAGCGCATCTAATTTATTGCCCGCGTGCAACTTATGGTGCATGACAATCCATAATACTTTAATCAGATTGATTGGAGCGATGAAAGCCGTTTTCACAACAATTGTATCATTACTAAATACAATGCTTATTTAGGGTCAAATCACAGTCCTCATTGGGAACAGGAGACGCATTTCCAAATAACATGGGGTTATAAATAATATTTGGTGTTGCTTATTTAATGGACATTTAATTGGCTCACATGTTTATAAACATACGCTAGCAGGCCGACGATTTATAATATTTTAAGTTTATTGGAAGAACGGGCAATGGATGGATTGGTAATTGGGGTCCCATTGACTAGCGATCTTGATTCCCTAATATGATCCTTTCTAAAAATATTTAATTTAGTAATTTTTTGTTATGTAATTTTTGTAATTCGTAATTACCTGGTTTGTAATATATCTTATTTTTACCCATCATACTATAACAAAAATAAAACCGACACTGTACCCTGTTAACAACTAAGTAGGGGGTCAAGTATAATGAAAAAAATTAAAAAGATGGGGTGGGGGTTGACTTCTTAAGTGTTGAAAGCATTAAGATTGATTTAAAAGAAATTTGAAGGTGGTGTTGAAAACCCTTACTTTTCTTTGCGCATTTGATGAACTAAAGTACGTGTATACAGGGTGAGTCAAAAACTAGTTACCATAGCTAACTTAAAAAAAATATACAGATCGAGTAAATTATTAGCCAAAATTCTAAAATATTTTTAATAAAATGTATTGCATTTAGTTTAAAATGTGTTGAAAATGTTGTCCAGTCACTTTCTGGCACCAACCTAGTACTAAGTAAAATCCATTTTTCACATTCTGAGTAATACTTCAGCACAAAAGATTCTTTTAAATTTTTTGGGTAGATAAAGAATGTATCAGGTACGTTTAATTGTTGAAATTAGTACCTAACTGCCTTTACGCATTGACTTGAGTGATATTGACACTAACGTATTTCAAAATAGTGCATAAAATAAGGCATCATTTAACAGAAATTCATCGTATTAAAATATTAAGGTAGTTTAGAACACAACATGAAGTTTGGTTGTAATGTTGGAATGAAAATTATTTTTACAGGTTATCGAACAATTATAAAAACCAAAAGAGGTCCCAAGAGTAAAATACCCTTATTTTCATAACTATTTAAATATTTTATATAGGTTATTAGGAAAGAAATTGGGATTTTTATTTCAGACAACCCTTATTAAAATTTTGATCTAATCATATTCCTTCCCCAGAAGTACTGTTAGGCCAAAAATACAGGAATAAAATGCAATATTTTCTGGAGCATATACACCAGTTTTGACAATAAGAATAATTTTAGATATACGTTTTTACTATATTTTATAAATTACCGCATAAATCATTTAGACATTCTCTAGTTAATATATTTTAAAATCTTTCCACTTAATCCTCGTGTAAACACATTAATTTATATTAAATTTTTTTGTATCCTATTTAAAACAGCTTATTGCAAGTAATCTAGAAACCTCTATAGAACAATGAATATATATTCACCAAATTATGAAAATACTTTCTATATGGAATTTTTTTTGTAACAATAAATTTTACCCTTATTACTTCATATTTCCTTCGAGTTCGATATGCTTACGTATTCTGAACAACGGCCTTCACACAACATTTACCCCATTTATAGAAGAGATTCGTTGCAAAGATTTGGTACAATCGCTTACTACTAATGCACGTTTTGTTCATTTTATCGCTTTCAAATACATTTATCACTATCACGTAACTTGTATATCTGCTGATGTAGCGATATTTTCAAAATACTAATTTTTTATGTGCCATTGTGGCTAACAAGCTTAATTGCATTTGCTGGTTTGAAGCCTGTTTCAATGTATTTAGACTTCTATCTATGTAGTTTAAATATTTGAAAGTTGACGGTATCATTACTAGTAATTAGAGCTGTCACAAGTAGAAAGAAAAAATATTTTACGTACATGTACCAAATACTCACCAAAAAGTTATCGGACCCTACTTTACTTTTTTAAATGGAATACCCCGTATTTTTAAAGACTATATAAATTTGTCTCCTTTTTACCTTTTCAAAAACATATAATAGTATGCACTTTTTCTCAGAAAAACGCAAATAAATGACAATTTTCTGAAATTAAATGCGTAATTTAATAGTAGGCCATGAATAACAATAACAAACCATTGAAATCTACATATTGATAAAGAAGAATATGATACCTTGCATATAGGTATCTTCTTACATAAAAATAACTATATAGAGTTTTTTAATAACAGTAAGTTTGAAACAAGAGTTTTATAGCATGAAGTAACAATATAACAAACACAGAAAAATAACATTATTAAAAAAAAAGAAAAAACACATTTTTAAAGGTGATGTTTGAATTGACGACCATGTTCTCTAATGCAAAATTAGCACATTTTTTGTAATTCTTTGAATAGCGTTAAGAAGAACCATTGGTCTCATTCGCAGATTTCGAAAGGCTAAATGAATTGCCTCTCGAAGTTCTTCTATGCCCTCATATCGTGTTTTATATACTTCATTTTGTATATAGCCCCATAAAAAAATCTAAAATTGACAGATCTGGAGATCGTGGAGGCCATCTAACAGGTCCGTTGGTACCTATCCATCTTTGTGGAAAGTTATTATCAAGAAATTCCCTTATGAGCCTTGGGACACCATCTTGCTGTAGGTAAACAACATTATATTGGGCTAATGGAATATTTTCGAGGAGTTTTGGAATAACTTCCTCAAGGATTTCTAGGTATCTACGTGCTTTAAAACCACAAAAATCTTATAAACTATATGTCTGCCCAAAATACAACATGTCACCCAATCTCCAAAGCGCCTGGTTGTGCTCTTTCAAACATTAAATGTAGATTTTCACTATACCAGTTCCTGGTATTGTGACGATTAAAAATTCCCACATTTGAAAAAAATCATTCGTCTGACCAGATAACAAGTTTATCAAATAAATCGGTAGCATCGATTTGTTGCAAATACCACTGGCAAAACAGTCCCAGCGCTCGGCATCACCAGGATGCAAATGTTGCATCCCGTTGACCGTCGGTTTTTGGCACATCAATTTCCTTCTCAATTTTTCTACATGAGGACGAAAGTTTTGCTTCTTTATATCCCAAAATAGCTCTCTGTTTTCTTTCCCTGTTCTCTTTGTTGTATGTTTTAGGACGCGGGTGAACAAATGATCCGTCCTCAACTAAATTTGCTTTTAAACAGGCAAATATCTCAAAAAATGGTTGTCTTCTTTCTGGATATCTAACAAGCAAAAACGTATAATGATAATACCGATTTACTTACCTTTGGAAATATAATTCCGAGGCTTCTTCAGAATTTTCATTACTCTGTATAAAACATACCAGTATATCAGGTTTCTCATATGCTGCTATTATTGGAAGAAATTGATAAATATCAATTCAATAAAATACCAAAAGAACGTTTATAAACTGTTTTATAAACCAAAAGTTGATCCAAAAACCGATAAGATAGACAAATTGACATTTATTTTTGCTTGTTGTCATAAACAATAGCCATAGCCTACTATTAAATTATGCATTTAATTTCAGAAATTTGTCATTTATTTGCGTGTTTCTGAGTTCTATCATATATTTTTGAAAAGGTAAAAAAAACAAATTTTATAGTCTATAAATATACAGGGTGTTCCATAAATAAAAAAGTAGGGTCCGATAACTTTTTGACCTGACCCTGTATACTAATTCCGAAGGCGGAATCTAGTTTTACGAGAAAAGTTATATAAGAAACAGTTTTCACATTTTAGATAAGTTATCTGATAGTTGAGATACGAGGGGTGCCTGAAAATGCAACATTTTCAATTTAGCCCTGTATCTTTAAAACTAAAAGGGCTATGAAAATTTTGTTAATCGGCGTAAACCTCAACTTTCCATCTATAAAAATAACGGAGATACCCCGCAAAAGTATCCAAAATGGGACACTCTGTACAGGGTGGTCCTAAGGAGACTAAAAATACCTTATATAGTCAAAAGCAGTGTTATCGTGCGGGTCATACGATTTATCAACGACAAACTTTTTAAGTTTGTTTTTCTTTTATTACGTGTAACCATATCCTCCGCGTAAAATCCGGAAAATGAATTAGATAGACGTATGATACTTTCATACGAAAAAAGAGGATAAACATATAAATACCAGCAGTTGCAAAAATCTTTGAGCGATGTCACTTCAAAGTCAGATTGACAAGTCAGTTACAAAATGAGTAATAGAAAACAATTTTCGGGTTTTTTGCATCCACAAGCGAAAAAAATGGTATTAAATCTAATTAAATATTATGAAAATGAAAATTCACCGGCCAATATCCAGGAGACAACAGCAAAAGCTCTGGGAATCGGTATAAGGACTGTGCAGAAAATTGTGCTTGAAAAAAAGCATAATTTACTACCGAAGAAGTTTAAGAAATGTACACGAAAAAAGCCAAAGACAGAAGACTTAAGTGACAATATAAAAATGGATGTTCGTAATGCAATTTACGATTTATACAAAATATAACCCTTCAAGTTTTAAAAGAAGCGTTAAAAAATCGAGGCATATTGGAAATTGGACTAAAATCGTTGTAAAAATTAATAAAAATGTTGGGTTTTCGATATAAAAAGGACTGTAATCGAAGATTTTTAGTCAGCATATCCAGTTTTTAAAGAAATACACGAAAAATGTTAATTCAAAATTTAGAAAAGTAGTATTTTTAGACGAGATATTTTCTAATGGAAGTGGTTGGAATGGATTTTTCGTGTACATTAATCTTCTTCAGAAGTAAATTATGCTTTTTTTTCATGCAGTTTCTGTACATACCTTATACCGATTCTCAGAGCTTTTCCCACTTGCTCCCGGATATTAGCCAGTGAATTTTAATTTAAATTTTTTTTTATTAGATTTGACCATTTTTTTGCTTACTTTTTTAGTACATTTGTAATTTTGTAGGCAATAAATTAATAATTATGGAATACTTTTTCCAATTTTAAAGCGTTTTTAAAATAAGTAAATTTTTTTATTAATTAAGACAAAATTTGATATATAAAAAATCGGTAAAATCGCTTTACCAGAAACTCGGGGCTAACGAAAAATACAGGCTATATATATATATATAGCCTGTATTTTTCGCATGCAATTTTAGACTGAAATTTGAAGAAATCGGATAAGTAGACTGACGGACAGACATACCTACAGACAGACGGAATTGAGAAAACATCTTTTCCGGCATCTAGGGACCCTTAAACGTAAAAATCTTAAAAAATCTCACGAGGGAAGTAATAACTAATTATCTTGTGTTTTTAACAAAAGTGTATAATATTTTTGCAAAATAAATTTTTTTTGTTATCACAATACAAAAAAAACAAATTTTTTTTGCACAGGGGTGGCCCGCATTTAAATAAATGACACTGTATAAGTGGTTAGATTTTTGGGTCAAGGGGGCTTATAATTTTTGGTGATTGATAAAAAAATCTCACTTTCATTAAGTGGCTGTACAAGCTAAACAGAACATATCCTGATTGTTCCACTGATTCGAACCGCCTTCCGACTTTATTAAGGCGCTTGCCATTTTGTGTATTTTTGTTTTTGCCAACCAAAACATTTTAACCAAATACATATTTAGCGAATTTTCTTATTTAGTCAACAATTTTCTTTCTCCTTGTATATTTGTAAATAGCCCATAGAGATTTAATAGCTCGATAAAAGAATCACACAACATTTTGGTACTCACTGTGTGTTCTGATTTGATTCATAATGTTGGTGACCTTTGGACACGCACGCTAAGACCGCATTCGACTATATCTCCGTTTTTATAAGACAAAAACGCTCAATTTAAAAGTAGCTGGATTTTTCATGAACAATCCAAATATATTTTCGAAAAGAAAAACAATTATGCAACAAATAAAAAAATATATGATACAATTTTATTCTTATTTTGCATATTAGCATTTGGATACTTATTTCAAGACCTGCTTAAATTTTAAATATATAAACCATAACATTTTCATTTACTTAATAACATATTTTTTCTTTCTTGTGAAGAGGTTATAAAAAGGTTAGAGAGGAGCATGTTTCATTTGTTTCTATTAGGTGCCAATTTTTTACTACGCGAGTTTGATATTAAGAAAAAATGTATATTTTACCTTAGATATTTCTAAAACGGTTATATTCTTACATAGAACACGTAACGTAAAATTTGCTTAGTTTTTTCTGTTGATTCAACAAATTTAGTAAAATTAAAAGCAATACATAATAAGAAAAATTTTGATAGTTTTACTATATCTATTTAAGTGTAATAGCAGAAATATATAATTTCTGCAGGTGCAAAACGGCCTCCAAGAAGAATTGCTTTCGATTATGTCACAGGGTACACTCCTGCGATCATGATTTCTGGGCCTCTACCCTCATCAGGCAGGCTTGTACCCAGGGAGATCTGAAATAACAGATTGCTACTTACTTACTTAGATTACTTACCCTGTGACATAATCGAAAGCAATTCTTCTTGTAGGCCGTTTTGCACTTGCAGAAATTATATATTTCTGCTATTACACATATATCTTTTCCGGCCAAGAACTTTTGATAAAGATGTGTGAGAGCGCATTTTTATCGATTTTTAATATCTACTCTCCGCATGATGGTGCTAGTGCATACTTTTTAAATTCCCTATGGGTTTGCAGCCGGAAATCACCGGAGCCCCAATAGGTGATGCTAAATGTTACATTTAACTTGTAGTACTGTTTCAGTATGATAGACGTTTCGTTTTCGATTTTGTCATGTCGAGCAATCTGTTATTTCAGATCTCTCTGGGCACAAGCCTGCCTGATGAGGATAGAGGCCCAGAAATCATGATCGCAGGAGGGTACCCTGTGACATAATCGAAAGCAATTCTTCTTGTAGGCCGTTTTGTACCTACAGAAATTATATATTTCTGCTATTACACATATATCTTTTCCGGCCAAGAACTTTTGATAAAGATGTGTGAGAGCGCATTTTTATCGATTTTTAATATCTATATCTATTTAAGTAAATTTAAATTCTTCCTAAATAATTAATAAATAATGACGAATAAATAATCGATTTATATTTTTATTAGTTTTTGTATATCAAATTATTATTAGGAAAAGTTAAAATATTATATCAACTTTAAGTCGTATCTTCGAAATTACATAAGATAGATAAAACGCCGGTAAGCCACTGAAGTTTACGTAAAAATCTATAACAATAAGTAACTTGAGGTTTTTTATCTTTATCGATAACCGAGAAACAGAGGGTATTCATAAATGACAATTTTTGAAAAATGCCCTCTAGGCGAAATTGAATCAAGTTAGCCTTGATCTGTATGCAGAAATCAACTTGTATTTAAAATTAATTTCGGATGTGCATAGTAGATTTTTTTTCTATCTCTTAGAGTTTCACCAAAACCCTGCTCGATCGTCAAAAAAAGCGCCAACTTGTATATTCGTTAAATAACCGAAAATTGCCTGAACAAATAAGGCACTGGATCACCCATTTTTCGAAATGTTTTAGTTTTTAAAAGTCAAAATCGGAATAAACTGTATATCGCATTATCATCCCTAAAAAGTATCAATAACAATGCTTTACGTACTATTTTAACTACCAAATACAAAATACTTTTAAGGGTGTAGTAATGTACGTGAAGTAATGAAAACTCTTCTAGTAATTACTGATACTCTTACATAGCTAATAATACTTAACATTTTTAAATTTAACGAATCAAGCTCCTTCACAATACTTACAAATTCAGATGAATAAACGCCAACTTTCATAATTCGTAACTTTTCTTAAAACGAATCTTTTGAGAGAGGTCAAGAGAATTTGAGCACTCACCCCAATTCCTAAACTTTAAATATTTTCAGTTACCTTTCCGAGAATACGGGAAATTGCCTATTGTGATGGAAATTTTGTTTAAATTTCAAAAGTATTACCACAGCCCGCACATTATAATCAACCTACAAATTGGGTATTATTGCATTAGTTGAAATAATAATAACGTTTACAAACTGAAAATAAAAAACGATGTACGTTTTGGCATTAGTAGAATATGAAACTAATAAAACTCTTAATTAGTGCAGAATAAAGTAATCGATTTAAATTACTAAAGCGAATGATATTAAATAGACAGGATTATTTATATATTTGAGACTAGTAAAGATGTTTAAGATGTGCAAGGTGCCCCGAACCGATGTTTCCTTGGCCGTAAATGGAAAACTACAGTTATTAATTTTTCAATTTCCTCATGGGGATATATGCTTAAATGAACTTCCGTCATTTTCGGTTGGATCGAAAGTGGAGTTAACTTTGTTATTAAACAGAATACCCTGTGTTTATTATAAACATTCGATTCTAAACACTTTTACTTTCCTCGTAAGTGGGAAGTATTGTAATTCTGAACAAATCACTCTCCAAAATTGTTTCAAATCTTTACGTTTCAGGGTCCCTAGATGCCAAAAACATTTTGAAAGTCTGTATATCGGCCTATCTGTCACTGTGTCTGTATGCTCGCGGCATAGCTAAAAAATCGTTGAATTCGTCTTTACCTACAACTTCCCTCGTACAGAATTGCTTTATGTACATATAACTTAGTCTATATATTATGCATACAATTATTAGGTAATAACTTTTAACATTTAATTAATTTATTTAATATTGTTATTATTATTCCTACTTATTTTTCATAACTTTATTTATTTAGTTGTTGATAAATTATGTCCTTTATTATTTTCCTCCATAAAAAGAATTTTTATTGAAAAATGTATGCAATTGGATAAGTAGTTTTTTGATACTGAATTTTTAAATCTTTCATTAAGCCACCATTTTGTTTCGCCATATTAGATTTACATAGAAAATTTACCACTTTATCTCTATATCACACCTTATTTTTATGCAAATTTCGAAGTCCATCAAATAAGTAGTTTCTTAATAATGATTTATATTGGATATTTACCAAAATGTAACCATTTCATTCCCTTATGACCCTTGATTTTTGACCAAAATTTGACGTCAATCAGATAAGCAGTTTTTCAGCTATGCCGCGTAAAGACGGACACATTAGAGAACATATTTTTCGGGGTCCAGGGAACCTAAAGCTACATTTACACTTTCTTTCTTTCTTTCTATCTTTTTCAAAATGGAGTCGGCTGCCACTTTTTTGCTTTCAGCGCCATTCTCCAGTCCAATAGGTAGGATGTCCGGATGGCGAGCTCTTAGCTCCCGAACACCCCGAGTCTTTCAAATAACTTTTTAATTTTTAAAATGCATCTTGGCTTCCACTAGATGCCCCTTGAGTGTACTACTGGTCTCACGAGATGACCTTTTCTTTCAAGCTGTCCCCTTACCCCTCCCACTCCCGCCACATAGCGGCCATTACGCTAATATTCTTTGTAGAACTGCGGCAGACGAACGGGATAGAATGCCGGGACAACTAGGCCTCACACGTTCACAGCGTCTACTCTCTTTCTTGCGGGGTCGTTAGTTTCCACTCTGCGCGGTTGAGTCTCCCGTTTCCCCCCGAAATAAAGCAGCAGAACCGAACACGTGGAACCACTTATGTTAATAACACAGAGGTCTGCCTTCGACGAGACGAACCGGAAGACTCCCTACATTTACACTTCAAACTCAAGTTGAAACTGACATTTCGTAAAGGTGCATTTACATTGGATATTCGTTCTGAACAGCTGTTGTATTTACTTAATTTTATTACGTTCTAAGATATTAATGTAAAATACACTGAGTTGGAGTAAGAAGATTGACTTTGATTAGTAACTTTTTTACGCTCTTTGATTCTGGTTTTAGGAGTTTATGTCTACTCCTCCCTTGGCTATGTCATCAAAATGAAGTCAAAACTATCCGATTAAAGGTTTTCATTTTAGCTAGCCACAGAAAAAATACTTATGTTCTTTAAATAGTTGGATGTGAAAAATTTTAAGAATTTTGTTAGATAAAATAAAAATTATAACCTACAAATTTGACATTTATTCAATTTCTGCTTGCCATCCGCAAAATGCGTCAGTCAACTTTAAAGTGCACTTCGAATGTTGTCTAATGTAAATAACTCCACACTGTTGCCATTTGTCAAGCAAGTCAATTTCATAACAAATTCGAGTTGAAATTGAATATAAATGTAGCTTAAAACGCAAAGGTCCGCAAAAATCTGCGTGAAGCGACAGTAGATTAAACTACTTGTACTCTTTCAGAACACACTAATCAATCAGAGCACTTATTTATAATAAACATAAATATTTTATATGAAGGCCAATTAGAAGAGACTGCTTTTAGAGATAGTAGAAATATATTTTTATATCTTTGAATAAAATAAATCGACGTACACGATTTTAGTTCTATTTATGCAAATCTTCTCAATTTTAATAAACATAACAATAGTAATAGTCATTCAGATAACTTAAACGTGTCTTTAAAGGTTTCATTTTATACGTTATTAAATCCATATGCCAGTCTATAGTCAGTCTCCACAATTCAGTATTTTTTCGTCGGCAAAAAACCTAGCTTCCAATGAAGTTTATTAATTTTAGGTTACATACAGCTTAATAAGTTTTTTAATATTGATTTTTCTATTGCTCAATTATCAATAATAACAGCAGCATAGCTATAGAAAATCATGGATATATTTAAGTCTCAATTGGGCGGAAAAACAGACTATAACATTCCCGATATAACGTTAAAAACTAATATACAGTGTGTATCAGCCAAATGGAATAAATTCGATAATAAATAAATGGGGGCGTGTTCGAAAAAACGCTTGGACCCGTCGATTGGTATTTTTAGTTGCTCATTTTCTCCAATAAAAACTTTTTATACAGGGTGTGTCCTGTATAGTGGTCAATGCCAACTTTCTTATTTCAAATGCAACACCCCGGACATTATTTAATTTTTGGATTCTTTAGGAGATTCTAAACATATTTTATGTTCAATGTCCTATACCTATCTTCAACTATTTCGGCAATATTAAGTGTTTTCAAATTTATTTTTATTTTATTTATATATATATATATATATATATATATATATATATATATATATATATATATATATATATATATATATATATATATATATATATATATATATATATATATATATCCCAAGGGACAATATAAAATAAAAGCATTTCGCGAGCTTGGACATGTGAGGCAGATAAAAAAAGCAGCTAATATATATATATATATATATATATATATATTAAAAGAAAATAAAATGCATATATATATATATATATATATAACAAATGATGGCTATGTTAGATAACAATGTTATTCAATTAGAACATGTTTTGTTTTCGGATGAGTGCACCTTTACACTTCACGGTCATGTAAATCGTCAAAATTGCCGCTATTGGTCTAGGGAAAATCCTCACTGGATCAGCGAAGAACATACTCAATATCCTGAAAAGGTTAATGTTTGGGCAGGAATTGTTAGGGATCATATCATAGGCCCCTTTTTCATTGACGGCAATTTGAATGGCGATAATTATTTAGCACTGCTCCAAAATAATGTCGTGCCAACTTTGACAAATTTGTATCCAGATCCAGCAAACCCACAAGTTCCAGCGAATATGATATGGTTTCAGCAAGATGGAGCACCGCCCCATTACCAAATTAATGTCGGCAGTACCTCAACGGAATATTTCCAAATCGGTGGATAGGGAGACGAGGATCGATAGAATGGCCAGCGCGATGCCCTGATCTGACGCCATTAGACTTTTTCTTATGGGGACATATTAAAAATGTTGTATACAAAACTAAACCCCTCGACTTAGCTGACTTAAGAAGACGAATAACGCTTGCGATTAGATCGTTCACGCCCTAGATGCTAAATAACTTTAGAAGAAATTTCTATTTAAGATTAGGAATTTGCCAAGACGTTCGCGGCGAGCATATATATATATATATATATATATATATATATATATATATATATATATGAACATAAAATATGTTTAGAATCTCCTAAAGAATCCAAAAATTAAATAACATCCGGGGTGTTGCATTTGAAATAAGAAAGTTGGCATTGACCACTGTTACAGGACACACCCTGTATAAAAAGTTTTTATTGGAGAAAATGAGCAACTAAAAATACCAATCGACGGGTCCAAGCGTTTTTCCGAACACGCCCCCATTTATTTATTATCGAATTTATTCCATTTGGCTGATACACACTGTATATATATAATGAATTTATATATATATATATATATATATATATATATATATATATATATATATATATATATATGATTCAAAAAGGTACACCCAGTTTTCTAAAAAAAAAGGATATTTGGTCTGAGAAATCAAATTTGGCGAGAAATATTTAACACGAAGAAAATAATCTTTAAAGGCCAGTTTCTTCCAAGAAAAGGAGTTATTATCGAGAACAAGAAGCATTTGTAAATTTCGACGGCCAAGAAATTAGAATAGCTATCACGCATCATGCTAAATATTATATTTCAAAATGCTAAGAAGCTAATCGTTTAGTTTTGTGTGCAGTATTTTTAACGTTACGCTTTAGGTTTATTTTGTATAATACTTATTGCTGTGATTGTTTTAATAGGCTTAATCCTACCTGCCATAAAGTTTTATAAATTTTAAGCTTATTTATTTAGTTCCCGCTGAATGAATACCTAGAAAAACATTGCAGATAGGCTTAGGAACATTATACAGTTATGAAATGAGCGTAACTTAGAGAAAACATTACTCACTGAAAATTAACACCGGCAAGATATAAAAAAACACTTCGTTATTGTTTTTACAAGCTACTGTGTTTACATGAGTTACATGCGTGGCCTTTTATGAAATTTGACAAATTTTACGTCTCCGCAATGTTCCCACGCACAAAAAATTATCTAGAAAACTGTTCCAGATAGGTATGTGGGAACATTATACATTCTTGAAATTCAATAAACATGTTTTAGAGAAAACATTGCTTAACAAATATAGATGAACTTTGATTTGTAAAAAGAAAATAGATCAAGGTGCTAAAATGTTGTTTAGATAGGTGGTGCGATTTTTAAAATATCGCGCCTAAATTATTTTTTAGCCATCTGTTGCAAAACTTATTAACGGTTTTAAGCGTATAACTTACCTACGCTAGAAATGTATTTATGCAGGGTGGTAAACAATGCTACAAAATTGTAAATACTTTTTTTTTGAAAGAAAAAATGTTTTTTTCTTAGATATTAAGCTGTAACTTTCTACTAGCCACTTGATGCAAAGTGTTCTTGCTACAGAGCCCTTAGATCTTAATTTTTTTATAATCTGTAGGTCCAGCCGGACGCAAAACTATACAGGTTGTACAAAAAATATTACAAGATTATGTAAAGTAGGTCATCCTAAAACTCATATATGTATATTTCAACAAACTCAAGAAAACCAATTTAATTTTTCAAGTTTTCCTATAGGTTTTTGGGAGTACTGGTCTTTAAAATGCAGGTCTTTATGTTATGCCAATTTTTAAGGACCTGTATATGGGTGTTCTTTAATTGGTGGCTAAAAATGCAGTGAGTAACTTTTTGGTTCATTTAGAGCTGAAATCAATCAAATTTAAGACCTACGAAATCGCTATAGTAAATTTTAAAACAATATACAGGGTATTACTTTTTCCATATTACGACCTCGTTTAGCCCCCGAAAATTCTTGCTGCGATGCCAGTGGTAATTTTTGCATTAAATTTAAATTCTTTATTCTGTTCTGTAACTTTTTGGTCTCTTAGATTTTTTGATGACTTGTACTATTTAGCAAAGTATCCATTCACGCCTACCTAATTTTAAGGTCATATTGCAATAACATTGCAATTTTTCGCGTATTCAATGAATTTTGGCTATGTGTGACGATGCGCGCGATGTAAGTAGGTTCTCTGATGAGGTTGGTAAGAGATTGGCTGACTGCAAAGACCTCTGCTGCTCTACCTTGGGGATTGGTTGGATTAGACCCTAATCATTCTTTATTATGAACGTTAAAATCGCCGAGGATAATGATTTCACAGGAAGGTAATTCACTTAGACTATGAAAACAAGAGAGACCCAACTATTTACATAGAAATATACATATTCTTTTTAAATTTTTGTTTTATTTATCGGTATTATTTTATAATTACTTATCTATAAAAAACTCAAGTATGATATTTATTATTTTCCTCCATAAAAAAAGATTTTTTTTTGTAGGGAATGGAATGTTATTGACTTTTTAAACATTAAATTATGCCTCCATTTTGTTTCGCCACATAGAATGTACCTAATTTTACAGGTTCATACCTTTTCACACTTGATTTTTGTATAAAATTTCAACATAATTGAATAAATAGTATTTTGATAATGATATTTTACGCATTTAATCAGGTCGCTATTGTATTTAGCCATAAAGGCTCCTCACCAAAATTTTACCAGTTTATTCCCAAGTCACACTAGATTTTTGGGCAACATTTGAGGTTATTTGGATTAGTAGTTTTGTAGTAATTTTTTTCAAACATTTCATTAGGCCGCCATTTTTTCCGTCATCCAATTTTGACTCTTATTTTTTGACCAAAATATGAAGTCAATCGGATAAGCAATTTTTTAGCTATGCCGCAAACAGACAGACAGACCGACGGATTTGAGAAGTTCAACATCCCTGAAACGTGAAGATCTGAAATAATCTCGGAGGATGATTTCCATATGATTACAATACGATTAGAATACTATCCTCTTACAAGGAAAGTGAAAAGGAACCCCAAAATATTTATATCACCTTCTTTCTGATTTTGAACCCCCCAGTCCGAATTTCTGACTACGCGTCTGACAGATACTTAAAATTGGCAAAAACACATTAAATTGCTTGCTATAAACACATATTTAATTAAAGAGAAACGAGCCGCTGCTGGTTCAGTCCATAGTGACAACCAACAAGGTTGCCATTTTTGGGACCGGCGACGCAGAGAAAGATATGTTTTCTCTCGCATCCATAGCACGCGAAAAACAATAATAGATCCAACTTTCCAAATTATTTATGAATGAAATGTTGAGTCTATCCTTTGTTTTATAGTCTAAGGTAATTTCTACAAAAGCAAATTAATGCCTGTAAATAACAATTATGGGCATGGCTTCCATTCAGGGACTTTATTCTTTTACATAATATATTAACATAAACAAAAGAGTAAACACTGTTATAAGACAATTACTGGTATAACGTACAAGCGAACTTACACAGAGTAACTGAGCTTTACAATCATAAAATACCTCAATTATTATTGACTAATAGTTCATTGCTTGTGTTCTTTATATCTTTTAAATAAGGAAAATAAAGTTTTAATTGATTGATGAATTGATATATTCGGCAATATCACCTTTCGAAGTGTTGATAATATACGAGATCTTGGTATATAAATGATTCCAAACGTGTGTTCTACATACAGATATCACCGGCAACCAAACTTCAAAAATGGTAGGTTATGTCATGCTGAGGTGTGGAATGTTCTCTATGGCAAGAGCTATAACGTGCCTTTATAATAATTTCGCGCTAAATTTTGGAACCCTAAATCTCATCCAGTGCACATCGAAAAAAGAAATTTTTACGAATTATGTCCAACAAATTTAACGATTGAGATGCTATAAATGATTCTGCCCTGAATCGACAACGCCAGTCCTGGCCATACAATATCAGCCTTGACGGCAAAAAGAAAATTTCGGGAATACTTTTTTTACATTAAATTCTAAATAGCCGCATAAATAACTCAGACATTCTCTCGATAGTAAATTTTAACATCCCTCGAATGAACCTTCCGATAAACGATCTATTTTTTAAACTGGACAGAGCAAACGGAACAAGCGAATTTTTAGGCAAAATTTAAATTCGAATATTTTTAAAACGAGACAAGATATTGAGATGCGGTTTTCAGCTGTATCTTACAAATTTTAACCAAGCTTTCTAAATAATTCATTTCTTTTTCAGGGCTACTAATTAAAATGTATAGACAATTTTGAATGAATATTAAGAAGTATATGGATTATACAATTAAGCAGATTTTGACATTACTTGATAAGTAATAGAAGTAGTAGGCAAAATCTACCTTAGCTTATTGTCTATATACTGTTGAAACTTTATTCAAAATTATCTTTACATTTTAACTAGTAGCCCTAAAGAAGAAATGAATTATTTCAATCCCCGTTGTTTTTTTTATGCTAATGATAGTATATGGCCGTTACCTATAGGCACAAAGATACATACATATACTTATAAAAAATCTTTCTTGGGAGTAGTGTTTAGAGTTAACAAATATTTTTTCTAAGAATATAGTTTACATGTTCAAGAAACATCCCTTTATATATATATATATATATATATATATATATATATATATATATATATATATATATATATATATATATATATATATATATATATATATATATATATATATATATATATATATATATATACAACAGGTCATTTTAAAGTGTTACAAAGCGATATTGAGAAAACGGCTGATTGAAAATAAATGAAATATCTAGGGATGCAATGGGTCGTTCGGGGACATTTTTTGACGGATTAAGTAATGTTTTAACCCTTTCCACTGTTTAGGGGTAGGGGGTAACTTTTAAATGTTAAATGGAAAAGTGCAGTTTTTTTTCCAGATTCGTAATCTCCAGAAAAAACTACGTTATAATCAATGAATAATTTAATGTCAATGTCAATATCGCTACGCTAAATTCAACAAAATTAAAAAGAAAATCAACAGATGAAAAAACTGATATTAGGTACATGATTTTATTTTATCAGATGTTCAAAATGACGGCCATTTTGTTCTAAACATTTATCAACTCTCTTTCGGAAAGAATTCCGCACTCTGAATAACATATCTGGGGTGAATTCACGAACTGCACGCCTAATCCTTTCTGTCATGTCTTCGGCGGTAGTTGAAGCAGTCACCACTTTTTAGGGGTAACTTTTAAATGTTAAATGGAAAGGTGCAGTTTTCATTCCAGATTCGTAATCTCCAGAAAAAACTACGTTATAATCAATGAATAATATAATGTGAAAAATTAAAAAGAAATTCAACAGAAGAAAAAACTTATATTAGGTACATGATTTCATTATAATAGGTGTTCGAAATGACAACCATTTTGTTCAGAAGCATTATCGTTGTTTTTTATACATCCTCCGAGAATTACCATGTGAACTGGGTAAAAAAATATGGTATTTTGGTTACATTACGTAGTTAATTATTTTTTTCCTGATTTTTTTGTATTGCAGTTATCATGACAACGAACGACTTGACATGTTATGATATTGACAGTAATTTTATTAAATTATCTTCGAGTTTAATGTCTTTAGTTTAAGAGTCTTGTTAAAATAACTGTTTATTGTGTTCGTTTATTGTTTTTTTTTAAGTTCTGTTCTTAGTTGAGATTTTAACTATCTATCCTTAAAATGAATGAATTCGACTGCCAAGTTGACATGTTATTAATTCTCGTAGATTGTAGAAAAAAGTATCGCAATGCTTCTGAACTTTGGGCGGTAAGATTTCCCCACTTACCACCAAAATCTCACATCACGTTCAAACGATTAGAGACTAGGAGTCGTCAGACCGGCCAACTCTCATCCAGAAAACGCAGCCAGAGGAAAACCAAAACGAACGACGACATGGCGGTAGGAGTTTTGGGAACAGTAGCTCTCAACCCTCATATTGGTTCCCGAGAACTATTCAAAGACGTCGGGATGTGTAAAACATCCGTTCTCAGGATTTTGCACAATTTTAAATTTCATCCTTACCATATTACCTTACATCAAGAATTGTATGGACAGGACTTCGAGAGACGGGTGCAATTTTGTCGGTGGTTTCAACTATAGATAAATGAAAACAACTTACTTGAAAACATAATATTTTCTGACGAAACAACATTCACTAACCATGGTCAAGTCAATCGTAACAATATGCATTATTGGGCTGAAGAAAATCCACATTGGATGCGAACAGTCGCTACTCAACACCCTTGGTCGATAAATACTTGGTGTGGGATATCTGGCGATGTTGTGATTGGAACTCATTTTTCCGATGGTAATCTTAATTGACAGCGATACTGCGATTTCCTTCGAAATGACTTACAAAGATTGATGCCAAATATTCCAGAACAACAACTTGAAGCAATTTAGTTCCAACAAGACGGCGCACCACCACATTTCTGTCGAGAAGCACGTGCTATATTGGATCATACTTACCCTAACAGATGGATTGGACATGTGGGGGCCAGTATATTGGCCTGCAAGATCACCAGATTTAACCCCCCTTGATTTTTTCTTGTGGGGTTTTGTCAAAGAAAAAGTCATGGTGACTGCTCCAACTACATCCGAAGACATGAGAGAAAGGATTACGCGTGCACTTCGAGAAATCACCCTAGATATGTTATTCAGAGTGAGAAATTCTTTTCGGAAGAGAGTTGTTAAATGTTTAGAACAAAACGGCCGTCATTTTGAACATCTGATAAAATAAAATCATGTACCTAATATCAATTTTTTCTTCCGTCGATTTTCTTTTTAATTTTGTTGAATTTAGCGTAGTGGCATTGCCATTAAATTATTTATTCATTATAACGTACTTTTTCTGGAGATTACGAATCTGGAAAAAAAACTGCACCTTTCCATTTAACATTTAAAAGTTACTCCCCACCCCTAAACAGTGGAAAGGGTTAAAACATTACTTACTGCGTCAAAAAATGTCCCCCAACGACCCATTGCATCCCTAGAAATTTCATTTATTTTCAATCAGCCGTTTTCTCAATATCGCTTTATAACACTTTAAAAGGACCACCCTGTATATATATATATATATATATATATATATATATATATATATATATATATATATATATATATATATATATATATATATATATATATATATATATATATATATATATATATATATATATATATATATATATATATATATATATATATATATATATATATACGCATATATACGCCATAAAAGCCTCGTCGACTGTCCGATATAGGTGTACGAAGTTATCGAAACAAGCGAAACTCACTTCATATTTTCACGTAGAGAGATGTCTAATAATTTGTTCATTAAGTCAATCGTCAATTGCTGTATGAATACTACAGTTTTAAAAGAAACATCTCCCCATGAGCGATCTGACTTTGCTAAACACAATAAACTGAGTATAAATTGTTAAAACCATAATTTTGCATTTTAAGTGTAGAAAACTTCACACTAACCCAAAATTCTGTGACATCTTCTTAAATTTAGAGTATATCTAAACAGCACTTTTCAAAAAAATACTCCTGATCAGATAGATCTTTTGTCAAATAATTTATTAACTAATTCCACAGTGTCATCTCTGTGGCTGTCAAAAGTCAGAAATTAAAGCTGATGTTTTTAGTTTTGCCCACGATTTGTTCAAAAATGTCTACTTGTTCATTCTGTATCGATTCTTGGCCGCATATTGAGAATTTAACTTACCAGATCCTTGCTTAAATAAACCCTCTGAGATTACTCTCGAGTACAACTAGAGCCAAACTAAAGTCAAAAACCGACAACCAGATAAAAGTTAGAATCATCTCTCAAATCTTTCAATTAAGCCGCTGTGGGCTCAGTGGGATTCATTGGTCGTTGAAGATGAATTGTTGAAACAAGTCTGGCAAAGTGAGGATGGAAAAATGACTAAAATGCCATTAATAGTTCCCAGAAATAGAATCCAAGCCATATTACGAGAACTACCTAGAAGAAAATCCAAAACGCACCTTGGAGTATAAAAAAAATAAAAGATTCGAGAACGATTCTACTGCTTCCGCTATCATGAAATCATCGAGGAATGGTGCCGAAGATGTGACCCGTGTTGAGTAAGTTGAGGCCCCAGGAAAAAATCTCGGGGACCAATAAAACAATATAACGTCGGTTCACCATTCGAAAGGATAGCAAGAAACGTTGCTGGGCAATTTCCAGAGTCTGATCGAGATAACAAACAGTCTAGTTTTCATGGATTACTTTACTAAGTGGCCTAAAGCATTTGATCTCGCGACCCAGGAAGCTACAACAACCGCCTTCAGAAGTCTTCAGAAGATATGTAGTTCCACTCGAACTTCATTCACACCAAAGATGAAATTTCATATCAGCTATTTTAGAAAAGGTTGTGAAAATATGGGAATTCGAAAAACTAGAACAAGACCTCTACATCCTTCGTCATGACAAAGTGAAACCATTTAACAAAACTATCTAAGAACATCTATTCAAATTTTGTCAAATAATGTATTAACTAATTCTACAGAAATTAAAGCTGCTCTTTTTAATTTTGCCCAGGATTTGTTCAAAAATGTCTACTTGTTCATTCTCTACAGATTCTTGACCGCAAATTGAAATTTTAACTTTAGCAGATACGTGCTTAAATAAACCCTCTGAGTACAACTAGAGCCAAACTAAAGACAAAAAGCCATAACTAGATAAAAGTTAGTAACATATCTCTGACAAAAAGTTTGCAATCAAGGCGCTGTGGGCTCGATGGGATTCATTGGTCGTTGACGATGGATTGTTGAAACGAGTCTGGGAAAGTGCTAGTTCCCAGAAATAGAATCCAGCCCACATTACGAGAACTACATGGAGGAAAATTCGAAGCGCATCTTGGAGTATATAAAAATAAAAGATTCATGAACGATTCTACTGGGTCCGCTACCATGAAGACATCAAGGAATGGTGCCGAAGATGTGACACGTGTTAAGAAGGTAAAGGCCACAGGACAAGATCTCGGGGACCAATGAAACAATATAACGTCGGTTTACCGTTCGAGAGGATAGCAATAGACTTTGCTGGGCCATTTCCAGAGTCTGATCGAGGTAACAAATCCTCTAATTTTCATGGATTACTTTACTAAGTGGCCTGAAGCATTTGATCTCGCGACCCAGGAAGCTACAACAATCAACCAAGTTTTGGTTGAAGAAGTCTTCAGTAGTAATGTAGTTGTACTGGAACTTCATTCACAACAAGGATGAAATTTCATATCAGCCACTTTTAGGAAAGTTTGTATGAGGATTCGAAAAACTAGAACAAGGCATCTACATCCTTCGTCTTGACATAGTGAAACGATTTAACGCGAGCATCGAAGAACATATATTCAAAATTGTTGCCAGAAATCAGCATGACTGGGACCAATGGCTACTCTTGTATCTGTGGGCATAGAGGATAGCAAATCATGACACCATTGGTCAGACTCCAGCCAGAGTTATTTTTGGAAGAGAACAGTTGTTCCTCTGACCTAATGTTTGGATTGTCGAATGAAGAAATTCACGAGGTAACACGTGACTACAAAAAATCATACAGTGATAAGATGAAGACGCATAAGACATCAAAGCCAATTCAACTTGTTTGCTTGTTAAACCCCAGAAGAAAAAAAGGGTTATCTTCAAAATTATCTCAAGACTGGGAAGGATCAAGAGGATTAATAAATTGGTTTATCGGATCCACAAAACTCCGAAAAGCAAGAAGAAGCTGATGGGGACAAACAGAATTAGGAGGGAGGCAGTGTGACGGTCGTGCGAAAACTATTCAAATGAGTCATCAAAGGTAGAAGTAAACGAACACGTCATCTCCGAGATGAGCATAGATTACTCCTGAAGGTTTCCACTGCACATATATTCCCGACGCGGCGACCTTTTATTGTTAGTCTTATAAATAGATTTGTTAGCGAAATGTCGATAGGTTGTGTTATAACAAGTATTGAATAAAAAGTTATTGTTATTCATTAAATAAGTATTTGTTATAAAGTAAACGTGTAATAATATTTATACTCAGATACGATATATATTTGATTTTGAATTATATTTATAACATTAGAGTTTAAATTTAATTACCCTGTATTTAATAAATGCATGGATCTTTAAGCTTTCTGGATTAATTTTATAATTTTTAACGAAAAATTATTCTTTTTTATATTTCTGTGTAAGCATTTGGTAATAACATTTTTATAAATATGTGCATTTTTCTTAGATTTTATTGTCAATATTTGACTATCTCTGTTAACAACAAAACATCCTAAATAATAAATTTATTATTTCACTATTAATTTACATAAACTCTTATACAAAATATAAATACTTTCCAGCATTAAAACCGCAGTATGACGAACATCAAACAATAGAAGAACTAGAAATCTGAAATAAAATTGAATGGAAAATACTTATAAATTCATTGTTTTAATTGTAATATCCACAATTGAATTATATTGCCGGGCTGTTAATAGTGATACAGTTTAGTAAGGATTAATTAACGCATTTAAAATCAACACTGCGAATCGGGTTATATCGTCAATAATTTATGTGATAAACACTTTGAACTTTGGCAGTAATTACATTTGTTGTACCCAATATAAACATGAACCTTAAATGTAACAAAAACTATCACTTGCATATACAAACGAGTTATTTTCTATTATTTGATGGTACAGTTTTAACTTCAAAATATTAAAAACTTCTTTGTAAATAAATTTCCTTACATATAAATTATACTTCTGTTATTCCAGTTTGCTCTTATTTTACTCATTAAATGGAGGGAATGGAAAAGCAATTTGTAATAAACAAAAATCGCTTTAACTATCTTCATAGTTTGATATATATTGATTCTGAGAAATCGAGGGCAAGGAAAATGTTATTTAATACTGAAAGAATTGAGTCAGTTTTCATTATGTAACAATATACAATTGAAAAGGGATAATAAGTAAAAGTAAAAAAGATCAAGAAACGTTAATTAATAGGCAGATTTTTTAACATTAGTTGTTCTATGAACCTGTTAATGAGGTACCCAAAGTATTGGTGGTTCTCATATAGTCTTGGAAAGTCCTGGAGCACCGCTTTGTTGCCACACTTGTTTTTTCAATAAATTGGGTAAAGACCCTAAACATCGTTAGGCTGTTACAGTATGTTTACAAGATAATTAAATATCCATTAAATAAGCAACACAGAACATAATTTATATCGCATTCTATATGGAAATGTTTCCAATACGGATTGTATTTTCATCAGTAAAGAGCATTTTGTTTAATAACGACATCATTATTGTAAAAACGGCTTTAATGGCTTGAACAAATCTGATTCAAGTAATCTGAATTATCATGTCTCAAAACTTGCATGGGGATAAACAATTCGATGCGACCTAATTATTGCACTAAATGCATTTTAAAAGAATGGCTGTTATTTTCTTTAAGGATGCTTTGAACTGTGCTTTTAATAACATCGAGTTCTCTGGCGAGAACTGTGGATTGATGTCAATATATGTTTGTCTAGTTTGCATTTTTTAATTCCAAAGCATGCTGTTGATTCAGATGATCACGAAACCCAGCGAGGTTTTCTGGACCATGTGGCTTCCTCCTTAAAAGCTTCCATGAAAATATTGGCTAGATCCCATGGCTGCTCCTGAGGTTTACTCATAGAAAGTTCCTTGAAAGACAAAATACGTTTATGTAAGGCATGCTTCAATTAGATCTAAAAATGAATTGTCTATTTTATTATGGTGAAATAAATCTGATATATAAGCATGCTAATATAAAATTTACAATGGAAATTGGATCAGAAGGCACGATTCCCTTTCTAGATGCTCTTGTACAAAGGAAAGGGGATGGTCCCTTGGGACATTCTGTATATAGAAAACTAACCGATACGAACAGATACTTAAATGCAAATTTCCATCATCATCCAGCACAAAAGCAATCAGCTATTAATTCATTGGTTTACAGAGCCCTCGCGATTTGTGACTAAAATTCTTTACAATCGGAAACAGAGAAACCGACTCCAGCTTTAAGAGGGAATGGATATTGCACTAAGGATATTAAACGATCAATTAGGAAACATAACAATCCTACTACACGAAACGATACTAATAAGGAATTACCGATAGGAAGTGTAGTTCTTTCATTTATACACAGAACTACAAACAAGATTGCAAGGTTACTTCCCGGTCCAATATACATATAATCTTCAACACACACAAGAAAATTGGATAATGTTTGCGATCGCCAAAGGACATTATTTCTTTCCAACCGGAAGGAGTATATGCAATTCCTTGTTCCTGTGGTGATGTCTATATTGGAGAAACTGGACGATCCATATCGACTAGGCTTAAGGGACATGAACGATGTATCAGAAAGAAACAAATTGTACAATCTGCTGTATCTGAATACCAACATTCTACTGGACATGTTATAAATGTAAAAGAAACCAAAGTTTTTGAATCGGTTTCGGGATTCTATAAACGCAAAATTAGAAAATCTATTGAAATTTATAAGTATCCTAACAATTTTAATAGAGATATGGGCTTCAGTCTTCATCATACGTGGAAACCGATCGTTACACCGAGTCACGCTCCGGTAAACACAGGTCGACTATAAATAGCCGGCCTGGGTCTCTCCGAGGTCATTCAGTGTTCCGATCTCGTGAAGTAAAGATCCCTGAAGATGCCTCATACAATCGAAGGCGAAACGTCGGAAAGTGATTCCATTTTGACACGGTCTGATACCAAGAACCATAATTTCTTAATGTGAATTTATTTAATAAAAATAAGTACCGGGCAAAGGAAATATACCCTTCTTCTAACATTTTTGATAAAAATGCAAAGGTATAAAAATACACTATCTACTAAACTTTCAAAATTTGCTTTTGAACACAGGGCAGCTAATCACTGAATAGTGCATATCGATAGAATGACAAATGACCGCGTTTATTGTTCGATGGAGTAATGCCCTCACTTTAGTTGCATACACTAGGGATTTCAGCCACCTCTAAAGTTGCCCAAACAGAGTAATCCAGAGGATTAAGGTCGGCAGATCTTGGTGGCCAATTATAAAAACCACCTTGACCAACCCATCGGTCTTAAAAATTGTTGTTTAAATGTTGTCTTGTAATCAAACTGTAATGGGCGGAAGCTCCGTCATGTTGCAAATAAA
Source organism: Kuschelorhynchus macadamiae (assembly GCA_030620095.1). Taxonomy (NCBI): domain Eukaryota; kingdom Metazoa; phylum Arthropoda; class Insecta; order Coleoptera; family Curculionidae; genus Kuschelorhynchus; species Kuschelorhynchus macadamiae. Next base: position 649,115 of record JAUTXW010004195.1, on the reverse strand, counting down.
TGTTTTGTCGTACGTTAAGAGGGACTAAAACTTTTGCAGCTGATTTTGCAGAAAGTTTAGGTCCTCTTGTTCCTTAAGGTGACTTTTGACTATAAACGGGCCAATTAATTGACTGTTTAGCGTACCGCACTACACATTTATGATAAACCCATGTTTAAAATTATTTTCGATGTTCATTATGAAAGTTCTTTACTCTATCGCGAGTAAACGTCACTTTATCGGTGAACGATACGTATTTATACAAACTTTGGTTTACATTTATCAAGTTGCAGAACTGAATTCCTGACGTACTATAACGTTTCTGCAAATGTTGAACTAGTTGCAAAATGAAAATAGTTAATATGGAGAGTCCTTCAAGTAGTCAATTGGGTAATTTGGAAAGCGAATGCAACTCGCCCTGTATTCGACCTTGGTTCATTTTCGATTAAGTCAAATCAAGGATGGCTTCTTGTCAGACATCAAGACGTACGCGGTGTTCCACACAGAATACATACTATACATACTATCTGGAATTCCGTAATAGATACAAAATTGTAAATAGGACACCCTGTATTTTTGTCCATTATTTGATTCAAATTACTATAAAAAATAGCAAAAATTTCAAATTGCGCTTTTGGGTTCTAATTTCCAGTTCATAAAGCATCAATGCATATGCGGAATACAAAATTTTTGTCCACGCCTATACAGGGTGAACGTACTAAAGTGATTAAGTCGTTTTTTTAAATAAAACACCCACTATGTTTTTATTTATGCAAATATACATAACATAAACAACGTATAACAACAGATAACATAACAACAGATTACATGGAAATAAAAAAACAGGCCAAATTTAAGACAAATAACTATATAATTGATTTTCCAGATACTGTCTGTTTTCTGCTATATACAGTGTGTATCGCACTTAAATGTTTACCACAACGTTTCGGACGGCGCACAGTGGTGAGGTCTTATGGAGCCACCCGGCCATAACTGTTAACCACCTCTACAATTGATTTATCATCCATATTTTGCAATTTTTATGAAATAAATGAATGAAACACCAGCGTAGGATGCTCGTTTATTTCAGCATTGCGATATACAGGGTGATTCATTAATATTTTGCCTTAAGTGAATTTTTTCCTCAAATTTTGATGATTTCTGTCCTGAATGAATAAAAAAAAATTCCTGTATATACAGGGTGACCCATTTATTTGCGGGTCACCCTCATAAAAAGTTTATTATTTGTGCGATTTGGCTCGGGTTTTTTTCAAATTGTAGGGCTTAAAAAACTGCAACTTTTTAGCAAAGATAACCTCGGTCATGGAAAATCCAAGGCCTACTATGCCAGTCTTTAGTAGCAAAATTTCAATAAACCATATTAGCGATTTTTTTAATAAAAATTTGTGAACACCACTGAATTTGGCATCCCTCAAAATGGTCCTATACCAAGTTTTACCAAAAAATATCAATGTGGTTTATTAAAATTTTGCGCCTAGAAACTGGCAAAGTAGGCCTTGGATTTTGTCTGAATTGGAATATCTTTGGTAAAAAGTTGGAGTTTGTCAAGCCCTACAATTTTTAGAAAATCCGAGCCAAATCGCATTAATAATAATAAAGTTTTTTTAGGGTGACCCGAAAACAAATGGGTCACACTGTTTGTGTGCATATGTGGGGTTGCTAGGTGCGTAGGTATATGAAAATCATTCAAAAATTGGTAGTCTGATTGCGATAAAATTTATCAAGGCAGGTCCATGTATCGAGAAGAAAAAATTAAATTATTAGGAGAAAATGGCGGCTATTTATATTTAAATAATATGAACGAACATACATTTTGATTACTTATATTAGGTGTACTTGTAAAATGTTCACTTCAAAATAAAGATTAGTGGTACATATTACATTAAAAAACACTAGAGTCGCAGTCGTGGTCAATTTAGGATAGATAAGACTATATCTGAAAACACATTTTTCCAAGTTTGAGTTCAGTTTAATTTGAATTCGTTGGCATTAAGCGAATTAATCCAATCAATCGAAACTTAACTTAATACAATACATAATTCGGGCTTTCACTGTAACATAGTATACATTTAATTATTAAAAACAATAAGCTAAATCCTACCTTTCACAAAATCAAGAGATATTTTGCTTCTTGTTCTACATCTAAACTTGACTTTTTTTCCCATTGGTTTCTGGAGTTGGTTAGGTAAGGATCTGAAGAAACAAGTAATGAATGAAGAATATCTTCGTTGGTAGCAGTTCGGGAGCATTTTCGAGAGGACATCTGACGGAATCTTTTAAAGTCTTTATTTCGCGCCTCGGCTGCTTCCTCACTAAGTTGCCCAATTGGAAGACAAGCCGAATCAATTATGCCACTTCCGTGGAGAAGAATTTGGTGTACAGATGAGGGCATGTAGTACCAGTTGTACTTTTCCACAAATAATTCTGCCGTATTTTGTGCATATAAATCAAATTTATGTGTTTCTACAGCTCTTCCACATGTCAAAACTTGTAAAATAATAGAAAATTTTTTGATTAGTTCTTCATCCACACCTGTTACCTCTGCTACTATTTCTGGACTCCGGAAAAACCTTCTTGCAGTGTTACCATCGTTGGAGGTTCCACTACCCTGTCGAGGCACATCAACAAATATGCCCAGTCTTTGTTTAAGTTCGTTTTGAACATGTTTTTTTCTTGCTTTCACTAACTCTTTTTCAGCATCAGTCCTGGCACTCCACTTTTTAAAATCAAGTCTATACGATATATTAAGAATACACTCCATGAAACGAAGTAAGGCATGTAAACTAGAGAGGCCATATTTATAAGAGTCGATATCAACTTTTTTTTTTCGAATTTCTTGTAAATTGTTCATTTCTTTCGGTTTGGCTTTACATATTGCACAACATGCAGCCGAGGAGGTTTGTGTTAAAACTTGTCGTACTTTTCCATCCAACATGGTAAAAGCTAAGTTATGTGAAATTTTAATATTTCGATGTTTTGTAGATACTTCGGTCTCAACCAGTTTTTTAATTTCGTTGTCATATTTGTCGGCAATAACTCTGGTAAGTTCAGGCGTCTCTTTTGAAAATTCAAAAAATATTGGTCTACAATAATTTGTCGAGGATGGATGCGGATTTTGCCAGACTATTTCATTATTTTTTGAAACAAGTTGCAATGGAACCAAAGAAGCCATAAAAATAGAATTATCCACAATTTTAACGTCGTTAAAATTTTGTTTATAGCAGCTATTTCCTGAGGAACCATCACAACCCCATTTAGTGTGTAATGAAAATGTGTTTGATTCACTACTCTCTATTTTTTTCAATACATTAGGAACTTTAAGCAACCTTTTTGTGGTATGGTCTAATAGTTGTTGCATTGGAATGGAACCGCCTCTTTGGTTAACTTGAATAGAATCAGGATAGCATTCTACTTTTGCCTTAAATATTTGATTATAGCTAGGGAAAATATCAGCATTTTTACTCGCACACTGCTCACGTACATAATTATATTGATGTCTGGATAGTTTTGCATCTACCATTAATGCTAAACCTTCATCTCTTGAAAACATTTTAACTGTATTTTGCGATAGACGTTGTTTGAACTTACTTGCTCCAAGAGATAGTACTTCCTGAATCATGGTTGCCTCTTCTTTCTTTCCATCTGCCTTTAACTTACGAACCAAGAGACCTTGTAACTCTGAGAGTGTCATATCACATGTTCTCTCTAATTTAGATAGCTTCCTTCGTTTGCTTCTTTCAGAGCTTCCATCAAGATTTTTTATAGGTCTTCCACCTGAAGAATGTGACACTTTAAGGACGTTCACAATTTCTTTAAATATTAAGTCGCCTGCCAACCAATTTTTAAACTTTTTGTCAAAATGATCTTTTACTCTACTAGCCTGTTTCCATTTTTGCCTAAATTGGCCCAGAAATGTTTTTTGGATGGTACGCTTCACAATTATAAAGTCTTCTGAAGACTGCTCAAAGTATTCTTTTAAACGAGAAAAAAACTCTTGCTCATTAGAACTAGCAATAAATCTTTCGGAAAGACACTTTCGACTTATTGCAAACATGTTTTTGCCACGAATTCACGAACAACAATAATACTACATTGATAATATTGACATCAATATGGCGCGCGATGTAACGATTTTGTTTTGACGTGATCCACAGCCTACTTAAAAAATTGTTATTCCGAGTAAAGGTGCAACTTTAAGCAGCCATATATTTTTTTTTTAGAAGAGCAATACATCAGCTTACTTTCTGGCCTTAATACAAAACTTCGCCTTGCTTCGATGGTGATTTTTCTCGTTATTAAAATTGTAGTAATAAAGCATCATGTGGAACCAAACATTTTATTAGCTATTAGCGTGTTAAATAAACAAGAAAATATTTTTCTTATTACATATTATCTCGAAGAAATCATCTATTTAACATGAAATAAAAAAATAATGGCATCCTTTTGATCATACATTTATGAAACTTTAATTTTTTTTGTCTTGTTATTTTAAGTTCAAAATTGATTTCAATTACTCTTTATTGGAATTAAATCCATATACAACCTAATAACACTTCATTTTCGGGTTGACGGTTTTTATTTAGCACTATTTATATCAACTTTGAATTAAAAAACAAATAGTTGAAGGTTTTACTTTAACAATAGTTTGGAGGTATTGGCCACTGAATAGCATTACGGCTCGCCACTGTGCGGCGTCACTATTATTAAGACTGATAATTTCTTCACGATTTTTTTATTTTAATTCATTTACAGAATAATTGTTTGTAAAAAATAATCTGAGGTTGTCAAATAGGGACTTCGCAGCGGCTATGGAATCTCACCCTTACTATATACACTTAAATTAAATTGCTCGTTTAAAAATGCTCCTATATCTTCTCCACAGTGGTATGGAGCATTATCTTGTTGATATACCAAGTCCACACGAATATGTTGCGGAAGACCATTGAGTTTTATTCCATAATTTTTTTAGAAGAGCAATACATCAGCTTACTTTCTGGCCTTAATACAAAACTTCGCCTTGCTTCGATGGTGATTTTTCTCGTTATTAAAATTGTAGTAATAAAGCATCATGTGGAACCAAACATTTTATTAGCTATTAGCGTGTTAAATAAACAAGAAAATATTTTTCTTATTACATATTATCTCGAAGAAATCATCTATTTAACATGAAATAAAAAAATAATGGCATCCTTTTGATCATACATTTATGAAACTTTAATTTTTTTTGTCTTGTTATTTTAAGTTCAAAATTGATTTCAATTACTCTTTATTGGAATTAAATCCATATACAACCTAATAACACTTCATTTTCGGGTTGACGGTTTTTATTTAACACTATTTATATCAACTTTGAATTAAAAAACAAATAGTTGAAGGTTTTACTTTAACAATAGTTTGGAGGTATTGGCCACTGAATAGCATTACGGCTCGCCACTGTGCGGCGTCACTATTATTAAGACTGATAATTTCTTCACGATTTTTTTATTTTAATTCATTTACAGAATAATTGTTTGTAAAAAATAATCTGAGGTTGTCAAATAGGGACTTCGCAGCGGCTATGGAATCTCACCCTTACTATATACACTTAAATTAAATTGCTCGTTTAAAAATGCTCCTATATCTTCTCCACAGTGGTATGGAGCATTATCTTGTTGATATACCAAGTCCACACGAATATGTTGCGGAAGACCATTGAGTTTTATTCCATAATTTGATTTCTTAAAAGGTTTAAAAATATTTGCCAATTCAAATAGTGGTCAAAAAACACAGATCCTATTATGCGGTCGTTTATAACACCACACCACACTTTAACACTTTGATGCCCTTGCCTTGTAATTTGCTTTATCAAATGTTTATTTGTCTCAGAATAGTAGTGAATATTTTATTTGTTATGCATTTCCGCAGTGGAAAATATCGCCTCATCTGTCCAACGAATTTTATTTAAAAGCCCTCTCTCAAAATGGAGGTGTATCATTTGCATACAAAAATTCAGTCTGGTCTGATAATTGGCCTCACTTAAAAATTGAACTGGAAGAAACTTATATGGGAATATTTTGTTTTCTTTTAATACTCGATGTATGATGGTGATAGAAAAATTCAAATCCCTTTGTACATCTCTTAAAAAGTTGGTAGGATATTCAATGAAATATAATAAAACCTCCATTTGAAAATCTTCAGAGACGACTGAACGGGCTTTTTTCCTTTTTCTATATTTCAAAACTCCATGTGTTGATAAATCACTGCAAATTTTGCCTTGGGAAATATTCGGCGATACTTTCTTAATGCAAGCGCTGGAATTTTATTATTTTCAATGTAACAGTTATACAAATTTACTCGCTCTTGACTTGAATATTAAGACATTTTTTTAAATAGAACAACTACACAATGATACAAGGAAACGTTTTTAAAGTCTAATTATTTTAAATTTAAATGATTTCAATAAAACAACAACCACTAAAAATATAAATAAATTAAAAAACTGTCAGATTTAAAACAAATAGTTATATTATCCATTCTATGGCCTCCTATATTTTTTTTTGATAATGCAGCATTTGTTCGCTTTAAAAAGGTGCAAGATTGATCTCGTAGTATGTCCACCCTAAATAGGTTCCGACAAAAATGTTGTATTCCGTTATATGTATTGATGCTTTATAAACTGGAAATTACCACCCAAACGCCCAATTTTAGACTTTTGCTATTTTTTTATAGTGATTTGAAAAATAGCTCCAGTTTTCAAAAAATCACACATAACCTTAAATATCTCGGACACTAGGCAGAAATTGACTATAGTTTAAATTGGTAACTTATGTTTATTTTTGAGAAGGAATCAAATAATGGAAAAAATACAGGGTGTCCCATTTAAAATTTGATAGTTAATGTCGTTCCAGCTAAATTGGGACACCCTGTATACATGGAAACATTATATTTTAAAAGAACTTCAAATTTTAAGAAACTCTTGTGGAAAACTTTTTTTCGTATCTATTATGGATTTTCAGATAGTATAAATGCTTTTTTGTAGAACACATTGTACGGATTTATCTGTCGCAAGATGTACCTAAAATATTGCCCTCTACTCCTGAATCACCCTATAGACTTTCAGCTGAGATAACCATTAATGTAAATACAAGGGGAAGTATGTATGTTTATCAAAAAACAGTTTTTTTTACTTATCAGTTGTGCACCTTTAGCACTTTCCATATTGCTCTAAAATAAATACAACAAAAACTCTGTACAAATAACAGAGGTATAAACAACATCATATAAAACACTTCCTTGAAATAAGTAAATAATAGCCTCTTAAAAAGCCACCTAATGTAAAATCAGTAAAAAAATCTTCAACCTAAATTTAAAACCGTTTTTACGAATGTGAATGTGAAACGGATATTAGGAACGGATAGAATGAAACAGAACAAAAGTAAAATATAAATAACAAACTGATAATCAAAATTGCTTTATTTATCAAAATATAGCACAAACTTTTTCATTATAAATCAAATAGCGTAAATTAAAATAAACACGATTTTCAATATATTCGAATTCATCCGAGCTGCAGAAAAACAACTGGCGATAGGACGAAATGATATAAAATGCGACTAGGTAAAAAAAAGCAAAATCAAATTTGATGTATCTGTCCGTAAAAAATATAGTTAAAACATTTTTAAGCATTTATAAATTCGATTGTTCAAATTAAGCTATAAATATTTTGGCATGGCTGTTAATATATTTCATGTATATTTGATGTATGTATTGCCAGCTTTAATTACATGCTGGAATATTGTATGTTTAATTTTTAGTTGTTCTATCAACCAAAAATCCGTAAATAAATAGTAACTTATGATTAGAAGAAAACAGCGGTTGGTGAAAAAAATAAGCTTCTAGATCGATAGGCTATACAGGAAAGGAAAAAAAGAAACAAATATTAAACAAAAAATAAAGTAAAACAATCATCAATCCGGATACCTCAATAATTTAACTGGAGTAAATTGCAAACAAAACTCAAAAAGTGTTTAGAATACTTGTAAATAATTAAACAGGGTAACAAAATGAAAACAAAAATTTGGTGCCGGAAATCTAACATCTAATTTTAGATGTTTTTAATGTGCTGATTCCAAAAATGCCACCAGATTTTTTCTATCAGCTCTAGTTTTTGAGATACAGGTTACAGGTTAATTGATATTTTTTTCTGATAAAGGACAACAAATAAAGAGATAAATATGTACTTAATCGTCAAAATAGAAATTTCCCAGAATCTAATTAACCAAATGGATACCTGGAATTGTCCCTGACCCAATGTTCCCATACTAGAAACTACTCAATACACTGCTCTTAATTACTTTTATACCTGTAATTGCCTATGACCCGATCCTTCTATACCTGCTTGGCTGTACTCGATTTAGTATATTACTGAGTTTTCCCAAAGTAAAGCTGTGCTATCATTTTGTGTAAATTTTGGTCGTTTTGTAGTATCAAGACACTAAACTGAAACAATGGCATCCACAAGCAGACGTACCTGTGTAAATCATTCCAAAGTTTTCTGGTTATGTGTGTGGTGAATACACGTTGAAAGAGAGCAGAAAAACGATTTCTGACTTTGTGAAAAGAGCTTATCTTGCCTATTTTGGCGTTCATTTAGGAGATCAAGATAAATCTTGGGCCCCACATTTCATATGTAAAACATGTGTTAAACATTTGCGACATTGGACAACTGGAAAGAGGAAGTGCCTAAAGTTTGGTGTACCAATGGTTTGGAGAGAACCGCGAAACCATCATTGCGACTGCTATTTTTGTCTCGTTAATATTAAAGGCATAAATAGAAATAGACCCAAATGGACATATCCTGATCTAGATTCTGCAAGAAGGCCTGTAGCGCATTCAGAAGAAATACCGGTTCCATCATTCAGCAGTCTACCCGAACTGACAGAAGATGATACAGAAACATCAACGTCTGACTAAATTCAAAGAATTCAATCAGAAAACGACAGCGAATTTGTTGCAGATTTAGCAACTCCGCAGTGTTTCAATCAAGAAGAACTAAACGATCTTATAAGAGACCTGAATCTCTCAAAGGAATCCGCTGAATTACTTGCATCTAGATTAAAAGAAAAAAATCTACTTTGTCCAGATACTAATATTACATTTTATCGTAAAAGAGATAAGGATCTGCTGCCTTTTTTCGCTCAGGAAAATGACTTGGTATTCTGTAACAATATAAAAGGGCTCGTAGAAAAAATGGGTTTGCCTGAATACACTCCAAATGATTGCCGCCTTTTTATTGACAGTTTAAAATGTGTTCTTTTACATAACGGTAACAAATATGAAACAATTGCATTAGTTTTGAGAAAAATTAAACACGAAGAACATCAATGGGCAATTTGTGTTGATTTAAAAATAGTTAACTTCCTCCTTGGACAGCAGAGTGGTTATACAAAATATCCTTGTTTTTTTGTGCCTTTGGGACAGCAGAGCTAAAAATGAGCGCTGGGTTAACAAAAATTGGCCTTCAAGAGATGTGATGATTTAAGGAAAACAAAACGTGATCAACGAACCTTTGGTTTCAAGCGAAAAAATCTTACTTCCGCCGTTACATATCAAGCTAGGCCTAATGAAGCAATTTGTGAAGGCTTTAAATCCAGATGGAACTTGTTTTGGGTATTTGTCACGTAAATTTCCTGGCATTAGCACAGAAAAACTAAAAGCTGGTATATTTGATGGTCCTCAAATAAGATCCACAATTCACCACATCAATGAACGAGACTGAATCAAACGCTTGGTGTTCATTTGTTCAAGTAGTACAAAATTTTCTTGGCAATCATAAACCAGAGAATTACGTAGAATTAGTGGAAACTATGCTTTCAAATTTTAATATTCTGTAACACGAGTATAAAAGTTCACTACCTCAACAGCCACCTAGATCGTTTCCCAGAAAACTTAGGTGATTGTAGTGAAGAACAGGGGGAAAGATTCCATCAGGATATTTAAACTATGGAAGATCGTTATCAAGGACGATGAGATAGCTACATGATGGCGAACTACTGCTGGAGCCTTCAGCGAAACTGCCCTAGTAAACTCAATTCTAGAAAGTCGTATAAAAGAACATTCTTATGTGATTAGTGACTAATATAATTATGTAAATTAAGTTTTTGCAATAATTACTTAAATCCATGTGTCTTTGTTTTTTTAACTGGCAATAGTAATATTATATATTAAAACAATTATAACGTAAGATATATACACAATTTTTTTTTAAACTAGATCTGTACCTCGTATCACAAAGGTTTTTTTTTGGATGACCGCTAAAGCACTATGAAGGCCTTTACGAGTACACTCAACTAGTTGAGAGACGAGTACAACTGGCGCCAAAATTGTTACCCAAAACCACACCAGAGTCATGAGAAGTAGCAAAACCGACATTTGTAGTTACCAAGAGAACATCCGAAATATTCGCCGGATTTGATGCTCTATTACCATGAAGCAGCATATAGCAACCAGTGGCGTAACTCATATACGTGTCTATCTTTGGCCAAATTTCATAGTGATTTACCAGGTTTACCTACTAGTACTGGCCGTGTTAATATTTTCCAACTTTTGACACAGAACACAGGGTACACTCAATAATGTTTTTACCTTTTCAGATATCGCTTTGAAACTTAGGTACGTTTAGTAACTTATTAAAATGCATATTTTGACAGATAATTGGATTATACATCACTTCCGGTTTAACCGAAAGTGACCTAAACTTCAATATATTAAAGGGAACCCTGTAGATTTTTTATCGGGGAAACTACTAAATCAAAATTTATCGCTTTTATTAGTTAAACTATGTTAGATTTATTTACACATCATTTTTAGTAGACAATAACTAAGTGTCAATATGTGTCAGATTTGTTTATAACATTTAAATTTAAATGACCAAGCCTAGATTGGCCATTTTGTACCCATACTTGTATAAGCAGTGTTAGCGATTCTACAATAAATACATAAAAATTTAAAAATTCGCGATTTTTCAGAGAGTCATAGAAGTTCAACCATACATCCTAGGACAAAATAAATGTTTTTCTCGTTTTTTATGACATCAAATTAGTACATAAACGAAGTTTTAGCAAAACTGATTTCGCAAAAATAGTTTGAAAATTTTGCATGTAAATGTATGGATTTTTTTAGGTAAAATTTTGACGGAGAAATTTTTGTTGGAACATGGTAGGATAATATGTGGTTTTATAGGTATTTTGAGCAGAGAAATTCATCAAACACATTAATATTGACGTTTATAGAAATAAGTAAACTGGCCATTTTATTTTTATAAAAACATGACAGTTGATTAATATAAGCATTTTAAAATAATTTTCGCTTATATTAATTTTAAGTTTAATTGTTTTTAGATAGTTGCTTACGATCGTTCAACGTAAATGCAGCTTAATCGCATACTACAACTACCAATAACCAGATAATGATGGCCGTAATATGCTATTTTGTTTTTCATAGCCTACTACTTTTTCTCAATGTAAGCTGCATTTACGTTGAATAATCGTTGGCATCCAGAAACCATTAAACTTAAAATTAATATAAGCGAAAATTATTTTAAAATGCTTATATTAATCAACTATGACGTTTTTATAAAAACGGGTATAAAATGGACAACCTAAGCCTGGTCATTTAAGTTTAAATGTTATAAACAAATCTGACACATGTTGACACTAAATAGAAGATTTAGTTATTGTCTACTAACAATGATGGGTAAATAAATATGACATAGTTTAACTAACAAAAATGGTAAGTTTTGGTTTAGTAGTTTCCCCGATAAAAAATTATGTAGCTCGGAGGAAAAATCGAAATATTGTTGTAATTTAACGACAAAACCATTAACTTGTGGCACATTATTCGAAACGTAATTTAACATTAAATTAAACCGATAAATGAAATATGCAAGGTCAATATTAAATTTTTGGCAAAAAATTTGCGTTAAAAGTAGACATTTTTATCTTTTTTTTTCGAAAAGGCGTAATATTTTGAAAAAAACAATAATATGCTTTCATGCTTTTTCTAACCTAAAACCGGTGAAACCGGAAGTGATGACAATTATTTGTCAAAATATGTATCTTAATAAGTTACTAAACGTACCGTTAACGTAAGTTTCAAAGCGATATCTGGAAAGGTAAAAAATTAGAGCGTGTACCTTGTCACCCGGTATACTGGTTCTTGTCGCGTTAATCCTTTCCTACTTTCGACTCAATTACTCTTGGTTTGAGAGTTTCGTCACAGGTGGCTATATGTTGTTCCGTGGTAACGGAGTATCAAGACCGGCAAAGATCTTGGTGACCACAAATATCGATTTTGCTCCTGCTGGTAACTCTGATGTCGTTTTGTGTAATAATTTTAGCGCTAGTTGTACACATTAAATTAAGGAACTTTTTTTTAGTTCTTGTAATAATTAGGTTGGACAAGCTGGTCCTTGGTACAATGTTTGTTTAATTTCTTAAAATAAAAACGTTAATTGTCGATATTCTATCTATCTTACTATTAATTAAACTCGATAATCTAGTTCTAATTCCAATTTAAATATTAATATTTTAATCAACGTGGCACAATTTAAAATATCCATTTATATTATTGGCACGGTTTGTAAAGCCGTTTTCTTTAGTAGTAGGAGACGGAAAAAACAAAAGCGCTAAACATTAGCATATTAAAAGTCTGAGGTGATATTATGACGCTGCAAAAAGACATTATTTTTCACAATATTGTACATGCAATTTATTAAATAGAAAATAATTCGTCTCTACACGCCGTAGAAAATTTAAACAATAAAATAATCAATATAAAAAATTCACATATTGTATGACAAAAAAACTAGTGCTAGGAAACTATATTTCCGTATGCCATCCAATTCGTTTGGGGCAAACTATAGTTCTTTGTTTTACTTTTTGTCCAATTCCATTTTCTTCCAAATTTCTTAATTCAAAATTGTGCTATGAGCTGATACCCATCTTGATAGTATCATAAAATGTCGACTGATATAGGTTAATATCTTCAAGGACATTTAAAAGATGTTTTTCTTGAAAACTTGAAGATACGAAACTGAATTCAACTTTTTTCTAAAGAAAAGGCGACTAATTATTTTGTTATTGATTGAACCGCGCCAGACTTTGATTTTGAAAGAATATTACAAAAATGGGGATTTTTTGCCACCATCATGATTTTGGAAATTTTAGGGAAATGTGCGCTCTTCGCTCCAAAAAATGTGGCTGGGAAAAAAGCTTTATTGTTCTACTTCTCATTGATGCTATGCTCAAAATTTAAATCGTGGTATAAAATTCCTTCTTTCAAAATGCTGTGAACTTCGGTTTGTATGGGCGAGAACAGTTTTTTTCAAAATGTTAACGCATTTAGAAATATTCCACTTTGTCAGTAGTTTATATGGTCAAAATAATTATTTAGACATTTCAAAGGGCCTATTTGACGACTTTGTGCAAATTGGAGGTTGTCTGGAACTGGACAATGGAAATATGCAAATTTCAGATTTGCTTTGTAGTTCCAATTGAAAGCCAGGTAAATATTCATTAGTTAATTAGAAGATAGAAATCAATATGCAAAATTCTAGAATTCGAATGCAAGTGTATTGCTTTATATAGGAAAACTATTATAAGAATAATAAAAACCAAAGAGCAAGTTCTTTTTGAATTTAATGTTTTATAAATGTAAATTATAGCAAGTAGAAATATTACCTTAAGGTGTCGAAAGCGTTACTCATCTAAACAAAAATATCTTTCATAGAACGAAAGCTTTCACGAATGAGTTCAACTAAGAAATCATGAGTCTTGAGATTAGACTGCGTCAAAAACGTTTCAACTTCGATGGCACGTGGCTTCTTCAAGGATCTTTACTTCACGGGATCGGAACATTGGATGAGCTCGGAAAGACCTAGGCCGACCTTTTGTAGTCGACCTGTGTTCCCGAACGGTAATTTTAGATACCGAAATGAAGAGGTACTACCAAAATCTATAGAGATGAAACACCACATAATGTCTAGGAGTGCAAGGAACATCTAGAAACGAGCCAGTATGGCATTAGTAAGAGAAAGTGTAAAAGCTACTTATCGTGATTTGGATATAAACGCTCGTAAGATAATAAATATTTATTTAAAATTAGCTTTTATACTTGCACATCATATATTTAGAACTCTACGCATTTTGTAAAAGCAATCCAATTAAGTGACGGCTTGTTTTCTCAAATTTAGGGTCGGCCGAGGCTCAAGGCCAATCAAGGCGGTTTTACGGTGAGGGGGTAATGAAGTAGTCATTACCCCCCCCCCCACCGCCCAGACATAACTTACATATTTTTATGCGAAAATTACGATTACAAATTTGGCTAAGAAACACTATAGCACAAGAGCGACCTGTTGGATTGGGATGGATAGAGTATTGATCTAAATATAAACAATTTATTACAGGCTGTTTTTTTTCACTTATGCCACAACAAGTATGATAAAAAAATATAGGTATTTCTGTTGTTCTCATACCATTTATAATAAAATATATTAACAAACTTTTTTCCTAAAATCACCCTTGAGGCCAATGTGGTATTAATTGGTGCCGAGTTCAATATGACATTTTAAAATATTCACTTGCACTTATTTCGTTGCGACATTTAAACTTGGAGGGAAAATTGCTAATATAATGTATTAACCATAATTAGTCATGACTAAAGTAAAGAACTAATTAAAATTAATTTAAAAATAAAAAGTATCATTTTATAATAATTACAATTAATACCTGTAAAGTGATAATTCAAGAATGAAAAATTCCGGGTTTACAGCCACATGGAGACGGGCCGGTGTTGGGTGATATAAGCTACGACGATCGTTATAGCCGAGCCGAGGTGGACGAGGCATGGGGATGTATGCGCACGGACTACGTACCGCGTGAATTAGAACATGAAGTCTAGCACGTGAGTTGATGGATTTGGCTGGCCGAGCCACCGTCTATAATAAATACATTAGAATATCTATGGACGGTGCCCCGCGGACTGCTGTTAGTGGCGTTTTGTATGTTAGTCAAACAGCGATATTAGGGATACCTACCTATTTTGCTGTGTGTCTAGAAAATAATAAACAACATTTTGGTTTTGTTGCGTTTTTAGGATGTTTGCAAAATTATTTCTGAAAAATATTTACTTTTTTAAAAAGACTATTTTCCCTGTATATTTTCTGCCGACCCTGCCGCCTCTGACGAGCCGTCACTGATCCAATTAGGACATAAGATATCTTAGTTAGTTTCAATGTAGAATCGCTATATACGAATGTGCCTGTAAAAATTCAATTTCCGTAACATGAGACTTATTTCACCATAATAATATTTACAACTCACTTTTATATCTAATTGGAGCATGTCTGTCATATTTTTCAGGAAACTTTTTACGAAGAAACCTCAAAAGCGGCCACGGGATCTCCGTTGTTACTAGTGGTAGCCAACATCTTCATGGAAGCCAGCAGGAGAAAGCTTTGGACACGAATCCATTAAAACCGTGATCCGATATGTAGATGACACTTTCGTGTTACGCAAGCGTTAAACAACGTGCAAGTTTTATACCGGAAACCATTACTTTTTAAAATAATGTGATTAAATTACTTGTTAGGAAGTTTTTACCATCATTTTCGCATTTAGCGACCAAAAATGGCTGTAAACTAAGGTTATTCGCCTTAAAACATATTTCTGTTATTGACTAATTTTGTTTAAAAATGACACTATATTTTGAAAACATTTCCCAAAATACAGGAGGGGCGTGTACCATTTAATTTTTTTATATAATAGTAGATTTTTACAATTAACAACATATGTTTTTGAAACGAGTGCTTCAAACAATTTTATGTGCTTAACGCTTATATGTTAAAATGGTACATTTAATTAAGAAAACTTATCAATAAATTGATAATTTTTTTCAGTTCAACATTAAATATTATAAACAACTTGAGGGAACTGCGATGGGCAATTGCTTATCTCCGTTCCTCGCAAATTTGTTTATGGGTAGATTAGATATTGTGGTATAGATACGTAGACGATATATTTGCTATTTTTGACACTGAAACAGAAAATTTGGACACTTTCTTTGAAACATTAAACAATAAATATCCTTCCATTAATTTTAAGTACGAAAAGGAGAACAATGGGCAATTACCTTTTCTCGAGACGTTAGTTATTAGAAATAACGATAAATTAGAATTTGATATTTATAGGAAATTTACTAATACTAACACAATACTAACATCCGACTCATTTCATTACCGTCAACACAAAATGGTAGCATTTCATTTCTTAACTCACAGGTTAGTCCATATTTTTTCCATTAAGTGAACAACAATGAAATGAATCGGATTAAAAATATAGCTAAAAGTAGTGGATATATGATAATTTTCTACATAAATTAGTAAATGGACATAAGCATAAGAAAATGTTAAAAGATGCCACTACTCCTCAAGCACCTGAGGCTCCCAATAAGTTCATAGTAATCCCATATGATCCCAGATATACGAGAGGTCTAGAAAAAGGATTTAAAAACGTAGATTTTAGAGTAGCCTACAAAACGGAGAACCGTTTGAAAAATCTCCTTGGAAACCCTAAAGACAAAGTCGACTTGAAGGAGAGGAGTGGCATCTATGAAATTAACTGTAATGACTGCGATCTAAAATATGTTGGGCAAACTAAACGCTCCATAAACATTCGTTTTAAAGAACACATGGCACATTTAAGATATGGAAGAACAAAAAAGTCAAGCGTTGCCCAACATGCTTTAGAAAACCAAAGAGGAAAAAATAATCTTAAGTTGATTAAAAATGTAACTAATAATAGATTATTGGATGTATTTGAGAGTATAGAAATAGTTAAATGTGATGAGAAAGCACTAAACAAAGACAGAAGGCCTATTCCCTAAAGGGTTAGGATAAGTTACTTTAGTTTATATCATCTGCTGATGATGCTAACTTGGTTAGCGAAACGCGCGTTCGGAACGTAATAAGTTGTGGTGTAGTGTAACTCTTGTATTTTGAGTAAGAATATTATTTTTGCGGAAAGTTTGCATACACGATGTTGAGTATGACAGACGAAAAATAATCCGAACAACCCGTTTCTGTGCCACAAATACTATATTGATATCGGACGACTGACCCCATACAACAATATTGTAAGCAACTGAAGAATAAACAAAGGGGTAGTAAACACTTAGAAGAGTTTTAAGAGTTACAAAATTTTTTAATGAGTTTAAAACATAGGAACTCTTATTGATTTTTGAACCCACCTTAGAAATTTACCAATTCCACATTAAATCACTAGCAATGGGGACACCCAAGAAATTGATTGAATCACTCAAAACTAGCTTGTGACCATCTAGATCAAAAATCAGACCACATGATGTTTTGCGTACGGTTTTTATTTCCATACAGGGAGTTTTCGGCGGAGGTGTTCCTATATTTTGATCAAAAAGATCAGACTTTGAACCGTCAACCCTCACCGAAAATGTCCTGTTAGTTAAAAAAGAAATGATCCAACCGTTCAAGTTACTCCTTATCCCAAAACTGTTTAATTTTAATGTCACAAAATCTTTATCAACAATGTCAAAAGCGCGAGTAAGATCAAAAGAGAAGAAAATTATGGTTTCTCTATTATCAATCTTATCTGTTACATATTGAACAAGGTCAGCGCAAGCATTTTCAGTACACAGCCCCCGACGAAAGTCATGCTGACGATCTGAAAAAATGTTATATTTAACTAAAAAAGGATACATTCTGTTATGAACGAGTTTTTCTAAAATTTTAGAGAAGCAGCTCAATAGAGAAATAGGTCTACAGTTTTCGACTAGACAGGGGTCTCCTTTCTTAAATATGTGTACGACAATGGCAGTTTTAAGGCATTTAGGAAACACTCCGAAATCAATTGAAACATGAAATAGAATAGAAAATAGCTACTTCGCCGATAACTTTCTTTCTAAATGACATGAGGACTTTCGTCAAATCCCGCAGAATTCTTATTTGGAAATGTATTCACTGTATCAATTATTTCGTTACCAGTAATTCAAAAAAAACATGGAATTTGGAATATGCTTTTTAGTCAAAGTACAATTAGAAAAGTTTCATATCACTTTCTTTTCTCATTTGTATGGTTTTTCAACCAGTTAAGCCTTCTAAGTTCCTCTAGTTCATTATATAATCCGGGTGAAAAAGTATTTTTTTGTTTTTATCTATAATATTTTTCCTGATGCAAGGGTACACAGACCTCAAAGCTCCAGCAAAAGTTGTAAAAGAATTCATAAAGTTTTCATCGACATTAGGAAGTTTGATTTCTTTATAAACTGAGTGAAAATAGTATGAAACATTTTCGACGCTACAAAGACGAATATTACAGAAGAAATATAACATCAGTGTCGGTTGTATTAAGAAAAACAGGAAAACGGCAGTAAACAAGCTGCCCAAAATGGTCAGACAGACATCATTTCCGGTCTATCAGTTACCACATAATCTAAAATGGAAGAAGAGGTGAATTTAGGACCAGTGCACACCCTTGTAAGAGTACTTGCTAACGAGGATAGCTGAAAATATTCAAATCGCCACACAGTATTATAAGACTAAAATTACATGTGCCTGGGTTAGTGTTTCATTCAAAATATTAATATTTATTAATGTAATAAGCCGATTTTGAATAATTCAGAGACAATTGCATTAAAAAATTTTTTATTTTGACTCGGAATAATTTATCTAGAATAAAGAGAGGTTGCTGGAAATAATAATAGATATAATATCCTATATGATCTTCAGAAACACTGCCCATGAAAATATTCATTGATTGAGATGTCTGATTACTTTACAATTATCCAGTTAGTTTTGAAATAAAAAAGAAGCACTACATATTGACATTTCGGTCATATATTACGTTAAATATTTAGTAATAAAATTGACGTCTTGTCGTTAAGAGACAAAATATTAATTAAATGTCTACGAGAGAAACTGGGACCGTAGAATGATTCAGATATTTATGTTCATATTTCAACAAGATATATCTATAAATGTGTTCAGATTATTTGTTGCGTTTAGATTGACAAACAAAAATCATTTTTTGACTTTTTCGCAATTGAATAAAAATAATATTTAACTTTAAATTACCTAATTGAAGCAAATATTTAATAAAATTATATATCTCAACATGTAGACGAGTCTGTCTACGGAATGTTTCGATACATAATATAAATAATATTATTTAAGCAAGCATAAGAAATTATGTCATTTACCTTAAATTTTCATAGACACATAGTAGTTGTACAAATACGTTCATTCTATCGGGACTCATCAGTGCGCCGCGCCGGCCGATCGTAAGAGAGAAACATTAAATAATAGAAGAGAATTGATTTCAAAATTTGTCAGTTTGTTTGACATGTAACCTAGATATGAAAAAAATGATAGTTTGCAGCCATCTATAGTGTTATTTTTAAATGTGTTCAGATTATTTGTTGCGTTTAGATTGACAAACAAAAATCTTTTTTGGCTTTTTCGCAACTGAATAAAAATAATAGCTAACTTTAAATTAATTAAAATATTACATTAAATTAAATATTTGCTTTAATTAATTTAAAATTCATATATAATCATATATTTAACATACCTCAAATCCTTCCTTATTCCACACTGAATATTTATTGGAAACTAGTAAACAAGGCCAGCAAAACAATATTTGTAATATTTGACTACTACATAACCATTCGTACGCCGAAAACCAGTATGATGATTAAAACTATGATCTTGTTCCTTCCATCGATTAAATGGAGTTTCCAACAAAATGCAAACCACATCCGTGATAGGATTCATCAATAATGTAAATTAATAAACCCGACTCAAAATAAAGTTGTAACAACACCATAAATAAATCTAACACAAAGCAGTCAAGTAAACTACAAAGGAACTAACCGGTTGCAGCGAAAACCGCGAAAATAAAAGTGAACAACCACCCCAAACTGAACGACACGTGGGTGTAGTGTACTGCGTTAGCAATTCACCGAGAGCGTTGAATGGCGCTGTTTAACATTATTCTTTCATGTGCTCGATGTCATCGCGAACCAGAAAATCGTAAACTAAACATAGCACCTCCAGCAAAGTCGAAGCGGTTTGCGCCACTGTTATAGTTGTTATAATAAAAATCGATTGAAGGTTTTAAAAAGACATGCCTCCAACGGTCAAGTAAAATATTTAATCGAGATGTACAGTTTATTTTTTGCCAATTAGGTGAATAAATGAATGTAAAAACTTAAATTTTAAGAGATATATAATAAATATAGTTAGATTGTTTTATTTTTCCAGGTGAAGTAGCACTTCACTCTTATGTTTAACACGAAAGTAAGAAAATTATGCAGATAGCACTGCAACAATTCCATGATTTCATTCACTCTCGTTTAGAAGCTGATCTTTATTAAGCTTTTGAAAATTGACAACGAATCTTTCTTTCTACATCGTAGTTTACAAATTCGTCTTCTAGTTCTGCGGGTATAAAAAGAAGAACTTTTTTGTCACATGTATATTATTTGGGAAGAATTTACGAAGGTGTTACACATCTCTAGTGTAATTTAAAACACATTGCCTTGTTTCTAGTATATTTTTGATACTTATTTAAAGTAGTTACACATTACATTACATAGCAATAAAAAAATTAATGTATCAACAAATTTAAAAGTGTATTTCTAACCTATAACTGATGACACTGATGTAATTTAAACTACGTCTATATTTACCGAGTTTTTTATATACAATCTCAATAATAGGTTTACGACAACATTCACATATAAAGCACCTTGTCAGGATTACCGGGAACGTAAACAGAGAATAAATTTATATTATGATGCATAAAATCAATAAAAAACAAGATATAACGAGCATTCTATCCGTGAAAACAAATTGTAGGTGATTGTTTAGCTGATAAAACGCAGAATAATGTCAGGTTTGTTGTCTTTCAAAGTGCTCCTTCCATTATGAACATTTCAGGAAACCTGCCTTGATCGATAATTCTAATCTCTTTAATCAGTGGCGCTACATTCGCACTTTACGGTGCTCTAGACTTATTTAAATAAACGTATGCACGAACGTCCTTTAGTATTCAAGTTAAGCCGCGATTAAAAAACCTCTTGGAAAGCCTGTAACTGGAGCAAGAAACTTTATAATTTCTGAAATATAAATGGAAAATACACATTTTTCAAACAAAATACATTTATCTTAAAACCTTATGCTCTGAGAAGAAGTGTAAGAAATATAAAGATATTTATTTTGGTTCTAATATTTTATCAAATAAACAAGAAATTGCAGAAAATGGTATTAGCTTTTATATAGATGGCATTAATGAAATTGTGGGTAGCATTTCAACCAGTAATTTTAATTTTACTTTAAGTGGAAAAAATTTAATAATAAATTGTTGAGGTTGAAAAATAGATAGAAAGTGGTTTTTAGATTTAAAAATAAAGGTAACACAGATGGAATTCCTATTTAATATTTAAGAAAGAAATTCATTTTTCATTTTCTGA
This sequence comes from Kuschelorhynchus macadamiae, assembly GCA_030620095.1. Taxonomy (NCBI): domain Eukaryota; kingdom Metazoa; phylum Arthropoda; class Insecta; order Coleoptera; family Curculionidae; genus Kuschelorhynchus; species Kuschelorhynchus macadamiae. The sequence continues at coordinate 627,575 of JAUTXW010004195.1, read as the reverse complement.
GTCTTCATATTATAAATAGTAATACGATTGTGTCAGCCTATATACTCGATGCAAATCAATAATAATATTATCTAAAATGTTAAACATAAAAATTATCTATTTATTAATACATTTTGTTAAAACATTCATAACATTCACCCAAATTCAGAATCTACAATTGAAAAAAAATCTAACCACAGTATAAATTTTCTCGATTAAACTATTGGAAGATTATATTCTGTATATCACAAGCCCTCGCACACGGATACTACTATACACAACTCTTGATGTCATCCAATTCAACATAAACCAACCGTTTTTCATACAATGATTCATAGACTAATCTCACTGCGCTAAGTAAAACTAATTTTCAGACGAAGTTAAACATCCTCAAACAAATTGGGATAAACAATGGATATGCAACAAATCTAATTGACAAAATCCTCCAAAAAAAAGTACATAAAAACGCTATCGGTATAATTTACGCCAACACCAAAAGAACAACAAATGCCTACAAATGTATATCCTACGTAGGTAATTCTAGCTCTAAAATGGATAAGTTTCTAAACGAATATTACAATAGAGAGAGAACTTTTGACATCCATTTTAAAATTTTACACACAGAAATTAATGGTCATAAAATGAATATACTGAAGTCTCTAGAAATATATATATATATATATATATATATATATATATATATATATATATATATATATATATATATATATAGGGTATCCAAAATAAAGTGGCCTATTAGAAGTTTCTCGAGATTGAAAAACGATAGCGATTTGAAAGTTGGGTTGTGGCCATAAGACACCTTATCTTTATTTTCAAAATATTTTTGACAATACAGGGTTGTCAGATTATCTAGAACCAAATATGAACTTTGGTTTTTTTAAATGGGATGCCCTGTATATTATTTTATTTTTGGTCTCCTCGTAACAATTAAAAAGTTTTTTGTGTACCACATACTATACCTATCTCGTGCCGTTTTGAAAATAAAAATTATTGTTTTATAAATTTGGCAAGAAACAGGTCTGAATAAACAATGTTTTTTTTTCGTTTCCATTCTAAATGACAAATTGAAATTTCGGTTACAGTTCCTTATTAGGCCGTTGTATCATAATATGATACGAGACTTAAGATATCGCATACAGGGTGTTTACAAAAAAATGAGGTTTTAATAGAATATAAAAGTAAAGATTATGCAAACCTTTTAAATGAAACACCCTGTATTTTATTATTTTTTTAAATTGGGAATTCAATATACTATATAATAATATTAGATATTCCTATACCTATATTCGATAGTTTCGGACCTATAATGAAATATATAATAATTTCTCTTATTAAAACTTTTTTTTGTAGTAGACTATGACCGCGTCGGCGTCAGCGTCAGCGTCGTCCATGGAATTAATTTATAAAAAAACTGACATTATGTTAATAGGCCTATTGTATCTACCAAAGAACCTAAAAAAATTGCGAATTTGCAATTTATGTGTATTTAAAAGGAAACGTGAAAATTGTTTGTGAAATAAGTACTTTATTATTTTACCTACAGAAATAATAACAAAAATTAAAACTACGAACTAAAACATTTTAAGTCTCGTATCATGTTATGATACAAAGGCCTGATGAGGAACTGTAACCGAACTTTAAGTTTGCCATATAGAGTGGTAATGAAAAAAAAAACATTTTTTGTTCACACCTGTTTGTTGACAAATTTTTTAAAAAAATAACACTGGCCGACAAGATTTTTCTAACACAGGCCAGCTCATTATTTTCACAATGGAAATACCGTCCCAATGATAAGAAAAATATTCTGAAAGCCCTAACACGTATCATTTTTTAATAACCTAATTAGAACCTTTTATATTGACAGGTAAACAATTTTATTGTGGGGCGGCTAAAATGGGTCCATTTTCCAATGGAAAAATTACCTAGACTGGTTTGTTTAAAACATTAGACATAAAATAAACGTTAAACATCACTCTTCTGTTGAGTTTCGAATTGAGTGGTTCTCTGTGTATCGATAAGCAAGTGTATGTGAAGACGAGAATGTCGAGTCAAACGAGCCGAAGTTGACAGATTTTGTTATATTTGTGGAGCCACATTTGATTGTTCAAAGTGAATTAAATTATTTGGTACGTGATTTGGGGTTATCCAAGCAACAGTCAGAATTTCTGGGTTCCCGGAATTCATTTGTTAATGTAGTAAGAGGGTTTTAAGGCAACAATATGGATGGAAATTATGAACAATTAGTTAATGAACTCTTAGTGAGGAGCAGGGTGAAAAGTTTCACCAAGATATCAGAACAATGGAAATTCGGTACCAAGGACGATGGGATCCAGCCATGATGGGTGACTACTGTTGGTTTTTGAAGAGAGAAGATAGGACACCTCGTAAACGGAAAAATAAAGTTTAATTAGTGTTTTAAGTTAATATTTTTCTCGATTGCTTTTCTTTTAGATGTATAGTATGTTTAATAGGTGAAAACTCTAAACATAGTCAGTAAAGAGGGTTAAGAATTTTCTGAAATCATTTTCTCTATAGATATTATGTATCGTAACATTCGATATGGTTCTACAACTCTAACAAGAAAACCCTACGTGCTACAACTTTCTATTTGTCATTTTCGTATTTGGATAGGTCCATTCTATTAGATTATGCTATTCTAATTTGTGTTACCACAAATTTTTTTTTTGTCCGCCAGTGTAATTTTTATTATCAAAACGGCACAAGATAGGTATACTATATGTTACATAAAAAACTTTTAAACTGTTATGAAGGAACCAAAAATGAAATAATATACAGGGTATCTCATTTAAAAGACCAAAGTTCATATATGGTTCTAGGTAATCTGACAACCCTGTATTGTCAAAAATATTTTGAGAATAAAGATCAAGGTGTATATAAGGTAAATGACCCAGTTTTCGGCACTGTCCCAGTGATCGTCAGTTTGGCTGGTTTTTATTAAGAATTAAGCTTTTGGCAACAAAACGCCAATGTGTTTTAATACTTATAAATGTGGTGACATCTAACGCAACTCCAGGTAATTTTGTGTCACGCCATGACAGTTTTATCATAAAATCGCGGGAACTTTACTGTGCACGTGTTTCCAACAAACCTCGTTTTATATTGTCTTTAAGATAAACATTAAGGTAAGTGAATTATTTTAAATCTTTCTACTTTGGTAGTATACTGTGGTACATCTAAGTTAAGTGTTTTAGGAGGTTCATATATGTTTAATTTTTATTGTTTAGAGCCATTTATAGGTTAGAAAGTGTTAGAAATTAAAATTTTTGTAGTGACGATTACTGGTACAATAAAAAGCCGATGTGCACCAGTATTCGTCATGTGTGACGAACACTGGGACTGGCACTACTGTTTAAAAACCGTTTGTATATTTTCATTTGGCAATTGTTTTTATTTGTTAAACGTTTATATGCATTCATTTTATATAAAAGAATCCGTGTACCAGTGACCGTCATATCAGAATTAGGTAGTTTAACCTGTTGGGGGGCCTTTCAATATAGTGACGATTACTGGTCCTAAAGGTGACGATAACTGGGTATTTTATATTATAGATGAGTCGTTTCAATTATCCAGAAAAAGAAAAGGAAAAGGCCATTGAGGCCGTTAAAAGTGGGTCACCTATTGCCACAGCAGCTAAACTTTTTAAGGTACCACGGATGACGCTTTCAGATAAATGCAAAGGTAAAACTCCCCTTAAAAGGAAAATGGGTCCATCGTCCATTCTTTCTGAAAGTGAGGAGTTAGTTTTGGTCAAATGGATTTGTCATTTAGGTAGCAGAGGATTTCCTGTTACCTGCACTCAGCTGCTGGATAGTGTACAAATGCTACTTAAAGCAGACAAAAAGGAAACTCCTTTTGTTAATAATCGACCAGGGCGGCATTGGCTAGAAGCCTTTCAAAAAAGACATCCTGAAATAAGTTTGAGGGTTTCACAAAATTTAACAAAAACTCGGGCGTCTGTCTCGGAAATAGCTGTAAGGCGGTGGTTTGGGGAGATCATGGAGTATTTTATCGACAATAATTTATTAGATGTCTGCAACGATCCATCACGTGTGTTTAACTGCGACGAAACCGCATTTTTCTTGAGCCCTGGCAACAATCGTGTTTTGGTAAAGAAGGGTCAAAAATCAGTTCATGTTGTTACAAATTCAGATGAAAAAGAAAATATAACGAATCTTGTTATGGGAAATGCAAAAGGTGACCTCGCTCCAGCAATGGTAGTGGTTAATCTCAAGAGAATTCCTAAGTCCCTGGTATCTTCCATGCCTCCATCTTGGGCTATCGGTCGGTCAGATAACGGATGGATGACCGGACAAACATTCTTTGAATATATAGCTAATGTTTTCCATCCGTGGTTGGTACAGAATAACGTAAACTTACCCGTAATTCTCTATCTCGATGGTCACGCCTCCCATTTAACATTACCGCTAAGTCAATTTTGTACGGAAAACGGGATAGAAATTGTTGCATTATACCCAAACTCTACTCATTTTCTACAACCCATGGACGTAGCAGTCTTCCATCCACTAAAGGTTGCCTGGAAAATTGAAGTTTATAAATGGCGTATAGAAAACGCCGGTGTCCGCTTGAATCGCGATAACTTCGCCTTACTTCTTCACAAAGTTTTGGAAAACAGCGTTAAACCAGATATGTTAAAAAATGGTTTTAGAGCATGTGGGCTCCTTTCATTGAATCCCGATGCTATAGAATATTTTAAAATAAATTCTAAAGTAGATAATGATGCCCTAAAAACTACTGATGGCGAAAGCAATCTAGAGGCAACAAAGAATCATTTAAAGTTTATTGAATCTTTAATACCAGAGGAGAAGCTCAATTTATTTAAAGAGTCTGGACCAATATGGTTGCACGAGGTAGAGTTTACTGAATTGTTTAAGCTTTGGCATCAGATTAAAGAGAACATTTATCAAATAGAAGCAGAAACCTTATCACAAAGAGTAGAAGCAGAATCTTTAATCGACAATGAAATAATAATTGACGATATAATTGAAGACTTAATACCGGAAAACGAAACACTTGACTTTGTTGTAGGCGATGGAGGTATATTATTGGCAGTCAACAATGACGGTATAGTATACTTTTTTTGTTTGGTCAATCTTTGCTTTATATTCATAAATCAATTCATTTTCAGATCCTGAACTTAGTCAAACCGATGCGACAATTAACGAACCATACAATGAGAGTGACCAAAGAGGTAAAATAATGATTGTCTTTTAAGTATACAGAAGTAATTTTATCTTTCATATTTATCGTAGATATTCCAAGTAGCAGTTCTAAAATACATATTATAAGCAATGAAGTTATCCAAAAAGCTTTTAAAGCAGATCAGACAATTCCAGGACTAGTTCAAGGGTCTGCTTCGCATGAAGCATTTTCGTCCACAGAACATTCTGATATTCTGTGTGAATCAGCAGTAATTAATGATTCAAATGATCTTTTTCAGAGTGGTATACTTATATTTTATACAAATTAATATGACATTATAAAGGTATTCTGCTTTTAGTTCTTCCGTTGGACAGTCCTAGAAAATGTCTAAGCGATCCAGAAATAGAAAATGATAGCCCTAAATCAAAACAAATTTTTTCGTTAGCAATCCGTGACCAAAAAATTAATGACGATGAGAAAAACTCTGATATATTAGTTATATCAATGTCAGGATGCACTGCAGGTTCTGAGGGAAAGTTTACAGTAGTCCCATCCGAGATAGGCTCTTTACCAGGTAGGTAGTTCTTTACAAAAAAAAAACAATTTCTTACTGGTATCATATATTATTTACATGGTATTTTATCAAATATTTTATAGTGCACCCGTTTGATGCATCACTGTCTGAATCTAACGAACCTAGCTCTAGAGATTGTCCAACCTTATTCAAAATAGAAGATCAAGACAATGTAAATTTTCGGAGACCTATTTTATCGGCAACACCAGTCCAACAAAACACAAGTAAAGCCGAGAGTGAAGTAGACAAAAAATCTGAGGAAAACATTTCAGTGGTTTCGCCTTTGACTCCATCAACTCTAAGTGGTAATTGCGAAAATATTACTTAATACTTTTTACTTTAACACATTTTATATGTTGTGTAACTTTATTTGGTAATGAAAATTTAATTATGTTTTAGATCTTCAAATGAATATTTCGATGTCTGAATCTAAGGAATCAACTCAATGCCCCATAAACAAAAACTCATGTGAAACAAAGGATATTCCATCCGACATACCATCTCCATTTAAAAATAGCCTGTTTTGGCCAGAGACACCAAAGGTCGCTGTCAAAATGAAGGAGAAAATACCGTCTGTGGCTACTTCCAAAAACTGGCAAGAATACTATAGGAAAAAACAAAATAAAAAACTGGAAATCGAGAAACAGGTTCAAGAAAGAAAAAGGAAAAGATCGGAAATGCAAGAATTAAAGAAAAAGACACAGAAGGTTAAAAAAATTATGAGAAAACCACTACAAATAATAAATGAGGAAAAACCTCATATATCAGATCCAAACAATAATTCTTGGTTCTGCCATATATGCGAAGAAGAGTGCCAAGAAGACATGATAAAATGTCAGACGTGCCTCAAGTGGATGCACGAGAAATGTGCGAAGGTTACAAAAAAAACAAAAAGGTTCACTTGTGAAATTTGTAAAAATAATAAATAAATATGTTTTTAAAAAATTTGTCCTTTTCTACGTGACGAATACTAATGCATTATGGTGACGATAACTGGGACATCCTTAGTTTTTGCCTGACGAATACTGGTACATTTTTCCAAAAAAACTAAATATTAATAAAAAAATTATTTTAGTATAAATACTGCATATCTGAAACCAGAAATACTAAGAAAATACATTCAACTAGCCATAAAAAAAATTTTTGTCCCCAAAAAAATTTTTTTAACATAGATATTAAATTTCAAATGGCTGTCTTGCTCTTAACATGACGAATACTGGGACATTTACCTTATATATATATATATATATATATATATATATATATATATATATATATATATATATATATATGGTCATAGATGAATATAAACTGTCTTTTTGAAATATTTTAAATTGTGCGGTGTCGCCGTTTCTGCTTTAAACGTGTGGCAACATCCTTTTTCTAAATAAAATATCATGTATCTTATTGCATTTTTGTGTTGTCCTGAACAGTCTAAACCCTTTTTGTGTTGTGTTTCCTATACCTAAATTCAACTCCCAAACTAACTGGCAACAAAGTGGGTTTCACATTCCTGTCTTACGTTTTTAATCAACTATTTCCCCACACCAATTTTTGGTATGAGAGTCTATACGACCCTTAATTTTTGAACACAGTTTGAAGTCAATTGGGCAAGTTGTTTTTAGCTATGCCGCGAACTGACAGATAGACAGATCTACGAAATTGAAAAAACATGATCTTTGGCATTTAGTGTAGTATTTATTCGTACCGAAGTTTTACCAGTTCATTTCTGTCTGTTTTTTTGAAAATTTTGAGGTGAAAACGTGAAGATCTGTAAAAACCTAAGAAGCAAAATACTTTATGTATATTCAAATCATTGTAGTATTAATAGATATTGTAAAAAGCTATGTAAGATAAACAGGTTTTGAAATAAAAACACAATAAATAAAATTAGTAGATAGTAATGCTTTACAAGCTAGTTAAGATATGGAAAATATTTTATGTCTTCAGGGTAAAGGGTCTAAGAAATGTTTAGGGTTTTGCCAAAAAATGTTAAAAAAAAATCCGAAATTATAGACCCAATAATCTAGAACAACTGACAATTTAATTAATATCTATTTATCTATTAAAACCCAATTTAGTTTTCGCAAATAGTATATACGGTTAAAGCGATTAATGGTTTACTTTTTAGGAATGCATCATTTGTTTACATCATTGATATAGAATAACGTTTTAAATGAAATTATATTTTACTTTGAACATTTAATAGCAATATTGATATAAAGTCTAAATGTCTATTGACAAAATGATAGAATCTGTGTATAAGTACATATTTGTTCAGCCATATAAATACCAAAATAATATAAACAGTTCGAAATGTCATAGCATCATTAAATATGAACACGTATAATCACAAAAAATATTAAACTGACTATACTAAATTAAAAGAGGGTTTGATGAAATAAGAAACTTTGTGTAACGCATAACAAATTTTAAAAATAACGTAGCGTGTTCCTGTCCAGGTCTTTTCATTTCAAAATTTAAAAAAAGCCAAACAAAATGGCGGCCTATTAAAATATTTAAAAAAGCAAGGTAAAAAAACTCTGGTGGTCTGCGTCAATGTAAAAATTATTTATTCAATTTACTTTAAATTATGCCGAAAAGTCAAGTGTGACATAGGTAAAAATTGGTAAAATATCGGTAGGAATCCAATGGGGTGAAGCAAAATGGAGCCAAATGTTTGAAAAGACAGTATACCGGGTATCCCTCAGATGTGGCTCACCCTTATAACTTGTTTGTTTTTTGAGATAACTTTTTAAAATTTGGTGTGCGAATACAAGACATTAATTGGGATTTTGGACTTATTCGTTTGTTTTGAGTCACTTCCGGTTTGACCGGAACTAACGGCAACTTTCGATTCTTAAATGGCACACCCTATATTTAATTATTTCGATAGAAAATGGCTTTTTGAGTGCAATGACACCCAATATGTCAATTTTTGACAGATGAAAGAATTTTTATGATATTTGTTTTTCAATCTAGCATGCTATGAATCACTTAAATCGATTTATTTCTGATCTAGTAGTAAAGGAAAAATACAAGCTTACCTCTGTTGATCCTAAAACCTATTTTATGCCCGTTTGAAATAAGCTATGGGGTAAAGTCCTTATGAACTTACCAATACATGCGAACGGCAGCCAGTCACGTTTTCGGAGAGCTGTAGGTTGCAGGTTCTCGGGTACACGTTTCGAAATTAAAATGGGCGCCACCTAATTGACTGTGACTCAATTAGGAAGAAATCTATATTGATATTTAAATGCAGTAAAGATTTGGGAGCTTTTCAATAAAACACTATATAAAGTGCAGACTGTCAAATTTTATTTGTTTCTTTTTTTTTAAGAGTTGTTTTATAAAATATGTGAAATTTAGCTTACATTCAAAAATTCAATTGATATTAAGATATAAAAAAAATCAAGAAAATGTAAAATATATATAAAATATATCAAATATGTGAAATGTGATAGAACGTTATTACCATTATAACAACCTATGAACATCTGGCGAAATGTCATGACACAAACATGTAAATATGAAAATTAAATTAAATAGCACACAGGGAATCAAAAATTCATGAATTTTCTTTTACCACACTGCCGCAAGGAAAAAGTTATAAAAGTATAAAGTATTTTGCCAAGGCTGTTTTACAAAAAATAGGTTACTTACTTCCTTTCTGCTACCTTATATACAATTTATAAATATAAAAATTAAGAATTAATTCCTCGTACTCTTACAGGAAGGAACTCCAAAACCATTGTAGAACTCTTGGTTTATGTACCCCAAAAATTACACCATAAACTTGTAACTATATCCCAAAACCATATCTTGAATTCTTAACCTGAAACCCTACAAACGATTGTTTGTCTTAAAATAAAATCGCCACGGAATGTGCAAAAACAAGTTATTTACAACAAAACTATTTAAAGACATTGCCTTACCTCTAGTCATCTAGAGGGCTCCTTCGACGTCAACGGTCACCAACAAAGGGAATTTCCAGATATCTAGAAAGGCTTCTCGAGGACCGACAGCCAAAACAAAATTCAATTCAGGACGCTATTCTGTTTATAAAAGATAATTGCGAATTAGCTCACAGCGGGAAACTAATTTGAAAATTGACTTACCACGTGGTTGATCAAATGTGGAACCACACAAAACGGGACCAAAATTTAGGGCCAGATGATGTCCATAAATAGGCCTTAGGCTTTCACCAGCACTGCACTTTAAAAGAAATTACTTATGACATACTTTCAGTACTTTAAAAAAATGGTCCATTAAGGCACTTTTATAAAGCCGGACACATGTTGCACCTCTAAGGAGAGCCAATAGAAAGGGGCGAGAAAATCAGCTCTAGAAAATTCAAAGAAGTTTGACATTCCCCTCCATCATTCTTCCTCCCTTCAGACTTATGCCAACCTAATGCCATAAAATAAAATAATAATTACAGTGGAGTCCACTGCTGACGCCACTAGTAGAAGGGAGTAAGAACCCGATAACATTCGGTGTCCCCGAATACAGCTGGCGAATTGCTCCTGAGCAGAACCAAAATTATAACTTAAATGAAAAATCAGACACTGTCAAAGCTGGCTGGATGCCGAAAAATAAGAAACCAATGAAACCATAGTGACAGAAGAAAAAGGCAGGCAAATTCTGAATATTTGTAAACAAAACAAAAACAAATTTCTTTTGTCTTAATTTAGAGAAGTTGAAAATACTTTACAAAATGTAATCCAATGAATTATGAATAAAACATATTGAGGTATGTAAAATATAATTTACATAAAAGTCTTGATATTTTAAAGGTTATATTTAACTGCAAAGTTATAATGTTCAATTTTGTTTCAGATTACTAACTGGCTTAAAATAATGAAAAACCATCAGCAAAATGCCCGTTTAACATTCCACACCAAGCAAACATAAAGAAAAGCAGCTTGGATAGATGAAAACAAAAATTTATGTAAACTGAAACTTTTTAATAGTTCAAGTGTTCTCAAAGTGTTAAATTGATATTTACAAGAAAGAAGAGAGTAAATATGTTTATCATAATTCATGTGAGTGAAATGGACTGAAAGAAGAAACCAAAAAAAAACAGAGTATATTATTGTAAATGAAAAAATTGTTATTTTCATTAATAAAGAAGGCCAGTATCTTATTAACTAAAACTGATGATATATTCAAAATATATCACTTTCAATAGTAGCACCCTATTAATAAAGATTCTATTAACTTTCTTTTATAAAGTGTATGATATATAAATTTGGAAAAATCTAACTCGTAGAGTTATTCGACAGGATGGTGTTAGAACACTGTGTGAAAATCAGTAACTATATAACTAGCCAAATTTTGTAATTGCCTTAGTGTTACTATAAACTAAATAATTATAGTATTTTTGTATTTACTCAATTTTTTAAAATCGAAAGGAAGTGAGGCTCCCGGGGTTTTTATAAAACACACAGTTGACTGTGTTACTATGGCTACTGCGGAAAATGTTAATAAATTATAAATAAACTGACAGCTTAGAAAAAAGTATTTTATTATAATTTATACGCCACAGGTTTTCAAATACACGATAAAATTCATTTAACCATAGTAGACTATGACAAAGACGTTATGAAACAAACGGTGGCATTGAAAACATTACTCATGACTTATTTATTAACATGATAAATATTATAAATTTTTAAAAGTGTTACAACAAAAGACATTTTATTATGTAATTAATTTTGAAATTATTGTACCAAAATACATTTTTAACGTTCCAACTTTTCAAAATGGCCACGGTGCTCTTCTTGACAAAGCTGTACCTTTTCTGCAGTTGCTCTCACTACTTCTCTTGTTGTCCTGGGGTAATCCTGTTTATGACCACTTTTACTTTGACAGTGCCCCACAAAAAATCTAAAGGGTCTGAAATATTTAAAGAATTATAACAAAGATACAAAGTACTTAGACGTAAATTCAGTTTTACCTTGGAGGCCACAAAATAGGTCCACTATTTCCGATCTAATTTACGCCAAATGTGGTATTTAAGTAATTTGTTACTGCCCTTGCATTGTGAGGCGGGGCGCCATCTTGTTGGTAAATTATACGGTTTCCATTAATCCCTGGTATTTATTCGAGAAACTCCCGAATTTGATGGGTCAGAAAGTGTAAATACATATTTCTCACCTGTTAGGTGACCATCAAAAATTATAGGCCCCAAAATTCTATCACCGAGAACAATATCGAATCCAACATTTAAACCCAAAACGTTCTTGAAAATTTTTCTCTTCCATCAAATGCACATTTTCTTGAGACCAGTACCTTTTAATATTTCTATTAAAAACTCCCAAATTTGTAAAACGGCTTTTGTCGGTTTAAAGTATTTTAAATGGGAAACTGTTATCTTCTAGACACTTCCCTAAATGCCAAGTTCAATACTGCGATCTTCGGATGTTATCTCCTTGATAAAGGTGTTGATGTAATTAATATTTATACGAACGGTATTTGTGTTTGTGTAAAATTCCCTAGCCGAATTTTTAGATATTTGGCATTCTAAAGCGATCTCTCTAAGTGAGGCGGACATATTTACATGCACATATGCCAGAACATCTATTTCTTTGTCTTCGCTTATTACAAATGGTGCGTTAGGATTATTTTTGGGCTCGTTGAGCATTTATTTAACCAACTTGGGGAAATAATCCCGGATGGGATGACGACGATGGGGATATCTCTGTGCATACATTTGAGCAGCTTGAACTGAATTCTAGCTGCATTTACCAAAAACTAAAAGCATGTCGATTTTTTCACTTCGGTCATGTCCTACTACGTTTAATTAAATGTACATGAATTAACATATTTTCGCGTATTTAAAACGCTCTTTTCCAAACTCTCGAGTTTATTTATATTTTATTTACATTTCCCGCTATAGCCATTGACACACCGTCAACTGGTTGAATCATGGATATGTATGAGTTACATCACACCCTGTAACGAAGACCATAGCCAACCTGCTGACATAACATTCTTCTTTTTGCAAGCATATCATTATTTACTTCACTTCAACTAATGTACTGGATTTTTATAGGCAGTCAGAGAAAAGACTTTGAACCGTAAGAATCCAATCTCGAATTTTGTAATTTAGAAAAATAAATTTTTTTTTTAAAAACGGAATTTCTAGTTATCAATAGTTAACTGGCGCAGTCGTGCGGATTTTGATAGATATTGATTTGCGATAAACGGATATTGCAAATCAATTTTCGGACATTTTCGAAAACTGTCAAAAATCGAACCTATTGTGATTTTCGATCGTGGAGGTGTCGTGTGCTGTTCAGAGTGGCTTCTCAGAATTCAGAACACCCATTCCATCGCGGAACTGTCCATCCACCCACCATCTACACGAAGATCGGGAAAGAAACCGAATAGTTCTTTCCGCAAGAAGTTTTTGAGTGTTCAGACGACATCGCTGGGTATCTGCAAGAGCTTCTTATAGAAGATGACTAGAAGATTTCTGTTGATATTAATGTAAGTGCAATTTGATAAATGTCTTATGCGGACGACTTGGTAAATATTTTAAACAATTTGTCATTGAATCCTTCAACTAACTCTGACTCTATTTCCCAATCCCAAGCGGAAGTACCAGTAAATAATATTAATCAAAGTAGTTCTACTGAGAACAATAATTTCACTGAAATTCAATATCTTAGTGCTGAAGATCAATTAGTTTTAGATAATTTTATTTTAAGTAGTAATACTAGTGCAAATATTAACTTAGAAAACGTAAATCACGAAAACATGACTAACCAATTTAAACCAGAATTTTTAAACTGTGTGCCAATATTTGACGGTAACGCTACCGAACTAAATAGATATTTGGCTACGTGCCAATCAATAATTAATCAATTATTACTAAGCGATTATATCAGCAATCACAAACAAAAAGCAAAACTCTTGAGTCAAAAGAAAAGTTAATCGATAAAATTAACAAAAATAGGGATGACCCCGAAATTTTTGAAGCCGAACAAGACGTATATGTAAAAAAGCATGTGCGGCAAAAAGATGCCAATAAATTCTCAAAACCAAGCAAACTTATTTCTGTTAATAAAAAACGCAAGACGGCTAAAACTAGTTCCCATGAGAAAGTACACTTAAGTAATATAAAACGTCCCCTGAGAAAACGATACAGTTTTACCAACTAATGCTTTATTTTAATCTTTTCAGCATTCTTCGCTTAACATTCGGATTCGAAGAAAAAATTACCGTGAGAGAATTAAAAGACAATCCCGGTGTAATTCCTTTTAATCTAGGAAATGCAAAAGTGCAAAAATCCACTCACACACTTATTCATTATTATGACCTTAACCCAATTTTGACGGAATTAAATAAGCTTCATAATAAATCTAGAAATCTAACAGACACAATTAATAAACATGCTGAATATAGCTTTGATGTCTCAAATTACCTTAAAATTCTTAAGCTTATACAGGACCGTGTTGACACAAAAATACGAGAAATTATACCTCGTCCGAATAAAGTAAAACGAGGATTATTTAATGGTTTAGGATGGTTTTTCAAATCTATAACGGGAAATTTGGACGCATACGATGGGGAAAGGTATGATAAAATAATTTCGGAACTTCAAAATAATCAAAATACGGTAAATTCAAATATTTTAAAAGAAAACTCAATATCTCTGAGCATAATTAAAAAATTTAATGCCACTATTCAACAAATTAGGGTTAACGAAAAATTATTGGAATCTAAATTAAATCAAATAGGAATAATTGTACAAAAAACTGCTTACAGAGACAATTCTATCTTCATTAAAGATATCATAAACCAAATAATAAATGTCTATGAAATCATTGACTTAACACTTCAAGATATTGAAAATTCAATTACATTTTCTAAGTTAAAAATTATGCATTCAAGTCTTATTAAGACAGAAGATCTCTATTTTGAACTTTTAGAGGTCCAAAAACTAATTGGCACTGACCAAATGCCATTAGAGGTTACGCTAGAAAACATCTTGTTGTATGAAAAAATAATTAACATAGACTGTTTTGTATTTAAAAATAAGATAACATATTTACTGCGTATTCCGATAACGTACCCGACCTATTTTAAATTCCTCCACCTTTACTCTATTCCTATATTGAGAGAGAGTCAGTTTAAGGTTATTATCCCGCGAAAACCCTTTCTTGTAATAAACAAATTGCACTACGCATTCCGAAACCACAGATGTACAGAAGTCAAAGCCCAACACTATGTTTGCGATAAAATGGAACTCAAAGAAATCAGCGAAAGCGCCCATGCACTGTTAAACTTCTGCAAGATGCCAAGAACACCTCCACTTGTCAACAGATCGAAATAAAAATCACAAAGTCAACAATTAAACAATTAGATGTTCCGGAACAATGGGTCCTTATCCTACCGCAAGAAGAAATCGTCAAATTCAAATGCAACAGCCAAGAAGAAAGCCGAAAATTCCTGGGTACTTATTTACTAAAAGTACCACATAACTGCAAGGTGACATCAAGTCAAGAATCCATCACTAATAGTCAAGTAG
The DNA here is from genome assembly GCA_030620095.1 of Kuschelorhynchus macadamiae. NCBI lineage: Eukaryota > Metazoa > Arthropoda > Insecta > Coleoptera > Curculionidae > Kuschelorhynchus > Kuschelorhynchus macadamiae. Next base: position 612,282 of record JAUTXW010004195.1, on the reverse strand, counting down.
CTGCACCTAACACCAGTGAACCGATATTGTTCCCTGACCTCGACAATGAAATACGCCTTCTGCCAACACTTAATCTTAGAGTGCAGTTGCAAGAAATTGAATTAGATGGGCTACATGAAGTATGATTATAAGTATAATTGAAGAAAACCAACCGGCACAATTCTGTCCTGGTGTTTCTGGCTCACCCAGTATATGGACTATCATGTTGTACGCCGCCGTAGTAAGCGCCCTTGTCTGGTTCATTTACAAAAAGAAATGTTCCTATAAACTGAAGAATCCCCGAGAAATAGAACTTCAAGACGTTCAACTACCCCGTTAGCCGTGGAGTTGAAACCTTGGGGGGAGGAGTTACATCACACCCTGTAACGAAGACCATAGCCAACCTGCTGACATAACATTCTTCTTTTTGCAAGCATATCATTATTTACTTCACTTCATCTAATGTACTGGATTTTTACAGGCAGTCAGAGAAAAGACTTCGAACCGTAAGAATCCAATCTCGAATTTTGTAATTTAGAAAAATAAAATTTTTTTTTAAAAACGGAATTTCTAGTTATCAATAGTTAACTTATAGCAACAATACATATTTTTGCATTTTTATTAGAAAGAGTTCATGTAATATTAGAATATTAAACTGTTCGGAAGAAAAAGGTATTTTATAAAAACCCCAGGAGCCACCTCCTTCCTATTTGAAAAAATTGAGTAAACGCAAAAATACTGGTTTTGTTTATTTCAAACGGGCATAAAATAGTTTTTAGGATCAACAGAGATAAGCTTGTATTTTCCCCTTACTACTAGATCAGAAATGAACCGATTTAAGTGATTCATAACATGCTAGATTGAAAGAAATATATATTATAAAAATTCCTTCATCTGTCAAAAACTGACAAATCGGGTGTCATTGCAGTCAGAACGCCATTTTCTATCGAAATAATTAAAAATATATATGGTGTCTCATTTAAGAATCGAAAGCTGCCGTCATTTCCGGGGTCAAACCGGATGTGACGCAAAACAAACGAATATGTCCAAACATCACAATGTATGTCTTGTATTCACACAGCAAATTTCAAAATGTTATCTCAAAAAACAAAAAACTTATAAGGGTGAGCCACATCTTAGGGACACCCGGTATATGTGTTACTAAATGACTATGTACCAAAATAGACTAGTTCCCACTTTTCTATTCCCAATAAAAAAAGATTCTTAACGAGGGAAGTTTCGGCTGGTTTCAATAGAAGATAATTAAAATATATTTTATTTTGAGACTATACAACAACGCCCGTTGGAATAAAATTTTAGATAAAAAAAATACTTTCGGCAGATTATCAATAAATGACACCAGGGGCGTGCGGTGAAATTTTAAGAAAGGGAAGCAATTTTTAGAAACTTACCTATTTGTAATGTAATTCGATTCTTCGATCATTTTTTGCAAATTCATCAATGACGTCATCATAAAAACGTCGATGCTCTGGCATATTTTGGAGAAGTTTATTTTCAATGGACAACAGCGATTTATGCGAAAGTCTCTCCTGCCCGGTTGAATTTCTCACGAAATTTTTTATACGTTTAATTGCGTTCTACTGATGAACTTGTGGCAGGTATTGTCAATACTAATTCACACAATTTCGACACTTCGGTGTAGGCATCTTCCAGCTCCTTGTCTTTTAAAAATTGCATTAGTTCCTTAGCGTTATTTTTTGCGCTAATGTCATCAGTTCGTAAATCACTTTTAGTTCAGGTCGCAGTAACACTCGGTCGAAGAACTGGCCATAATGAAGAAGAAGAGATTTAAACGCATCTTCTAGAAAACTTTTTCCTTTAAATGCATCAAAATTGCAGAGCTCGAGGAATTTAAAATCATTTAAACCGTTAAATCTATAGTTTATTTGTTGCTGAATTGGATCGATTATTTCATAAAAGAGGCGCCTGTATGATGTTTGAATATCTCCCACCTTGTCTGTTCGAAGACGCTTGGCTTGTGGCTCTACATTTAACGACATCGTTTTCTCCCAAAATAGGTCAAACTCATCTCTTTTTTACCTTAACATGGACTTAAAATCATCCACTTTTTTTAGGCAAAAAGCAATATCATTTGTTTTAGTTTGTAATATATTAAAAACATTGTCCGAGAATGGAAATATTTCTGAAAATATGTTCAACAAATAATTAAAATTAAAATCTCGTTTCAAACAGTCATAAAACCTCCTCGAACTATTTATTGCTTCTGAGTCCCACGTTTCACTATTTTCTATTATATTCTCAAATAGTTCAATCAGTGATTCACGATTTTCAGATACTGTTAACACAAGTCTTCCATGATAGTTCCACCTAGTAGGAGCTACTTTGGGCAATCGTTTGTGGACAGTGGAGCCCAAAGCTTGTATACGTTTTGTTGAATTGGAAAAAAAGCAGCCATGCCACTTAAGGTAACGAAAAATACTTAACACTCTTTAATGTGATTGATGGACTGGGATAAAACTAAATTTAACTTATGAGCAAAACAGTGGACAAACACAGCACTTTGGAAAGTTTCTCGAACTTTAGCTTGCAGACCCCCTAATTGTCCTGCCATCACTGCAACTCCATCGTAGCTTTGAGCAACTCATTTTTTCTCTCCATTAATTTCTTTAGTAACGTTATAAAGTACGGTCTATAATGCATCTGCTGTACGATTTTCGGACACATTCTTAAAACCTAAAAATCGCTCTTGAATACTTGAATACCGTCTGTTTTAACCTAGCGTATTACTATAGATAATTGGCTAAAATTAGTGATATCAGTTGTTTCGTCCAGAACAATAGCAATAAACCGCGCCTCGCCAATCTCCTGCTTAATTCTTTTTAGAATAATGGTTGCAACAGCGGAAATTAAATCATTCTGGATTCGAGTCGACGTTCCGCGAAAAACGCTAGACTGCTCTAAATGATTTTTTAAGCAATCATCATATTTAGCCATTGAACTAAGTAAATCTTAAAAATTTCCTCTATTTGAAGAAACCCTTGTTTCGTTGAGATCTCTAAATCCCAATTTGTGCTGTCCGAGAAAACAAACAACATCGATAAGTTTTCTTAATATTTGCCTATTTTTATCGACTAGTTCATTGTGTTGGCGGTGACTAATTTCGAACTGTTTATTAAGGGCGTGTTCAATTCTGGTTTTGCCGAAAACCTTTTCTTTTATGACGGCCTGTAAATGCGCTTTAGACGTAATTTGTCTTTTCACAGCTTTATGGAAATTGTTTAAATCGGAAAAACCAGTTTTATTCCAGAGACATTTTTCATTTTCAAAAAGTAAACATGGTCAACAAAATAATTTGCTTATATTTTCATATCCAGTCAGCCATTTAAATTGTTCGTATTGTTTTGCCGGATAAAAATGTCTAATACAGTTTTTCATTCATAGGCGGTTTTGACCTTCCTTTGGAAATTATTTGAAGCTTATCAGCGAAGTTTAATGTTAAAAATCTCTTTATTATTAAGACACACACCACACATTCACACACACTCTTCTTACTAGATTCTCCAACATTTTCAACGTTATTACCGACAGTCGAAGTTGACGGTATTTGCATATCCACGTCCGTATTATTGTCTTCCATATCGCACCATGCACGACGCGACGTACGTATCACAAAAGACACAGATAGCCGTTGAAACAAAGAACCTAATCCAACGATAGCTTCCGCCCCCACTTAAAGCACGCGACTGAAATGCAAAAATTGGAAACAGCCGGTGGAAAGTTCAATAACCTCTGGCTCGATTCACAGGAAATCAAACATACTGGACTTGGCTGCAGAGAAACTAGCGGCCCGCATAGGTTCTATTTGAGTCTATTGCTCGGTCGGAGTCAAGCCGCATTTATTATGGGCTTGATAATTAAGATAATATTTTATCATTTTTAATATAAACTAAATTAATGGTTTCCTATTTCAAAAATTACATTTTAGAAGATGTTTTGTAATTTTTTTGGGGAAGCACTGCTTCCCCTGCTTTCATGGACTGCACGAACCTGAATTACATCAAGATACCTTTAAAAGTTTACGTCTGAATTTGATAAGAACAACGTACACCATTACCTAACTAAGTATAGGCTTTTATATAAATAAAACTGCACATTTGTAAAAAAAGTAGATGAAACATAAACTTAAATGCGCAACTGAATTTTAAAACGGTTTACTTTCAGTAAATAGAACATTCTGTATCAGCTGATATCGAGCTATGTACGAGATCAAACAAGGTATTTAAGTTGCGATATTTTTATTTCTAGAAGTAAAACTCTGCAGTAAGATATTTACTTTAATGCAACACGAGCTCCGTCAGCGCTTTTGGGATCCGATATAGCCCAACACAGCGAACGCGATCGGCAAATTATTTCAACGTTTTCATAAATAAATCTTACCATTTTAATACCGTCATTTATTTTCGAACACAACAAGAAAACGCCAATATGAAATAGGGAAAGGTAAACGAGTACTCTAAATTGGGGGACTATTATGATTTTAACCCTATTTAAATTAAAATTAGCTGTGCCTTTCGTTGTTGCCTTTAGGTACAGCATGCTTTAGACCCCTTTGTTCATATTTAATAATTCTTTATGAAATAAATCGAGGTTTAATGGATATCTATTATGTCTTTTGAAAGCAGGAAAACGCCGAATTAAAATTCATTACTTGGGTATTGGTTTGTTAACTTTGTTCAAAGTTTATTCATAGAAAAAGAAAACTCCCTAAAGGTGTTTAGTGTTCCAGTTCGTTTTAAGTCGAAAATAGTTTAAACTTTAAAGAAACTACTTTTGTAAATACCTGTCGTATAAATTGAGATAAACTAAAAAAATATCAGCGTTCACCTTTCACTTTATATTTTGAATAATGTAACAGTAACTAATATATTTAAAATTCGCATATATATATATATATGTATATATATATATATATATATATATATATATATATATATATATTGTTTGTTAGAACCCCATGGGTAGAAAAGTGAGTGGGAGGGTAGTCCCGACCGAACTAGTTGAATGCAAAAGTTTCAATTTTTCTTGGGGTAGCGGTCTGGGGCTGAAGTAAAACTCGTTTTTTACATACGCCGAGCTTTCGGAAATTTATTGTTTCCTTTTTCAAGGCTACAATACAAAACAGAACTTTAGAATATTGCACCAGCTCTCTAAATTAAGCTTTAACGTTTTTTTAATATCGAAAATTATATAAAATATCTATATAAAGATATCAAGGAAGAGGGATGAAAGATTTTAACATTTCTGGTTGACTGAAAAATGTCTTTTTTTTTTTGAATTATTACTTTCATTTTCTATTTTCTGTCCCTACATTTTACTTAACTACTTAATTTAATTACTAATTCTATGTTTTATTTGTGGTAAATTATGCTTGTTAAAATATTAGGATTCTACATTTATGTTCAAATTAGTTTATAAAAATTAATTTAAATTTAATTAATACTCTAGGACTTACGTGCAAGGTGAGTTTTTTACTACATCTAGCTTCTATGTGAAACATTCCATCATTTTTGTGTTATATAGGACTACATATTGGTACATTTACATAAAAATGTAATTATTCTACACGTTTACGTTTTAAATTGATCGCATCTAATGAAGACGACCGAGTGTATTAACAGTAGAATTTCTTTCTGTGGTTTTTTATAAACTAGGTGAATAAACAAAAATCCATATAAAGATCTGACAGAGTAAGCATATTTAACAAGTAATAGTATCTCTTTCTGGCGCTAAATTTGAACTTGTGTTGTTTATTATAATTACGTTATAAACTAGAGTTAACTAATTTTTGGTGGCTAATTAATAAGGTGTAATTGGTTGACTGTTAAAACAATCACAGAATTCTCCCAATCTGTAGTTATTGTTTATAGAAAAACAAAAAAGAGTGCATATTTTTTGGATTATTTTTACTAAAATTGTGAATTAGTATCTGATTGTTTTAAAGTCATTAAAAGTTGTGAGTAAATAATACTAAGATCATTAATGTCTTTTTTCTTATTTAGACATTCATTGTCTAGGAAAATCTCCACCATTTCTAAAAATTTTCTTTTGTTCGAATTTTTTTCCGTGTTTAGAACCTTGCAATTTTGAAAATCTATGACATGATTTGTGTTGGTTGTGTGTTCTGCAAGTGTGCAAGAATTTTTTTGTAATCTGCAGTCACTTTTGTGTCTAGTTATTCTTTGTTGTAAAACAGTGGAGGTTTGACATATGTATTTTTATTACAATCATTACATGTAAGCGAGTAAACAACATTTGATTTTTTAGTTGGTTCATCTCGATCTTTTAGCCTTGTGTTGCCTATTTTTAATATTTGTTTGCCACATATTTTGATGTTAACATTTTCAGAAAGAATTTTATCTAGTTTATGGCTCAATTCTTGGCAATAAGGTAGAGAGAAATAGCAAATCTGTTGATTATTAGGTACAAGGGCACTGATATTAGTAGGACTCTGATTATTATTTAGAGAAACATTGATCCCTGGAGAAAGTACTACGGTTGCATTGTTATTATTATTTATTATTGTATTAATAGAGTTATGTAAAAATTTATTAAGAAACCATTTAGGGTAGGAATTGTTTATTTTTATTGTTTTTTTAGATTTTCTCTTGTATAGTCTGGATGGCTTATTTTTTGTATTCTATTGCGTAATGCTAATACCAAATGAACTTTCATTTTTTGTGTATGATATAAACCCACATACTCAGGTAGATATATTAATTTTCATTCATGTCATATATATATATATATATATATATATATATATATATATATATATATATATACTTCGATATCATTTCATATATATATATATATATATATATATATATATATATATATATATATATATATATATATATATATATATATATATATATATATATATATATATATATATATATATATATATATATATATATATATATATATATATATATATATATATATATATATATATATATATATATATATATATATATATATATATATATATATATATATATATATATATATATATATATATATATATATATATATATATATATATATATATATATATATATATATATATATATATATATATATATATATATATATATATATATATATATATATATATATATATATATATATATATATATATATATATATATATATATATATATATATATATATATATATATATATATATATATATATATATATATATATATATATATATATATATATATATATATATATATATATATATATATATATATATATATATATATATATATATATATATATATATATATATATATATATATATATATATATATATATATATATATATATATATATATATATATATATATTTTTCCCTATGTATTAATCCTTTTGGAAATAAATCGAGGCTTATGGGTATTTATTATGATTTTAATCCAGGGGTTCATTAAAGTTACTAACATTCTGCTCAAAAATCAACGAAAGACATTCCTATTTTCAAATCTAAAAAATCGTAATTTAGCCTCTACCTTGCACTTCCCTTGTACGGAACCGATTCTATATAAATTAACAATAAGCTTAACAATAAACAAATCAAGTTGTTCCGTTTCAAGTTCAAAACTCCAGGATTTGTGTTGGCCAACCTGACCTCAGTTAGAAGAGTTCTCTACGTAGCAACAGATGTCATTACAGCAGATTGTAATGGCTTGTTGATCCTCAGACTATTATAATAGAAGTGTTTTCTATACAGTTGTATGGTTTATTTCGTTCTACTCCGACCTATAATAAATGTATATGTTTGTCTGGTATATAAAAGTAGTTTTTAAAGGCATTCCACGACCATTTCAATTTTAAAATGTCAAAATATTGAAATTTTCTATTATAAAAATACATGACAGTGTTAATTATTTACCCTAATATAATGGGAAAAGTCACGTTCTTGATAAGCTTTTTCAAAGATCCCGTTATAAATTAATTTTCTTTTATAAAATGAAATAGAGAAGATGGCATTTTACGTTATTATGATTAAGTTTAAATTAATGTGTAAACTTGTGCTAGAGCTTTCGTTATCCTGTTTGAACAATAAATTGGTGTGTATACTTTCTTCGCATTTTAAAGAAAGAGTATTTTCAAGAGAAGAAAGAGTAATAGATAAATTATAATGCACCACACGTTTTTTTTGTTGCTATTTCTAGCAACAAACTATATATTCGTTCACTGTCTGCTTTTGTTGAGTTTAGTCATAATTTTGTTACTTATTGGCAATCATTTTTTTCAGAGATTTGTAAAGTTTTTTTTTAAGTGGTGATACAAAAATTAGCTTATTAGCTCATTATATTTTAGGTCACATTGTGTTTCTTGCAAGTATAGTACTATTATACAAATGTATAGCAATTTCTAGTCAAAGCTGCATATTCATTCATTATCGTACTTTTTCATCTACTGCTGGATATCCGCTTATCTAGTGAACATACATATACATTGCGCTATTCTCGCTGTATAATAATAATGATAATAATAATAATAATGACATACACCTTCTCGAAAGACATATATGGATTTTGGAATGGAAAAATGTAAAGTCTCAAACATCGAAAAAGGCAAAGTCATTAATGGTGATGTAGCCCTACCCAATGGAGAAATAGTTCTAGCGATGAACCAGGGAGAGACCTACAAATACCTGGGCTTCCAACAAGCTAGACTGCTCTAAGATAAGCAAGGAAAGACCAAGCTGAAAGATCAGTACATTCAAAAAGTGCGTGCTCTTCTGAAGTCTGAACTGAACGCCGGAAATCTCATTACAGCAATTGAAGGGTTCAGTGGAAAAGGTGCCTAACCAACAAATTTTTAAAAACGCTACTTTCTGCCTAAGCCACTCGTTATGTAACCCCTATTAAAAGCAACAGCTGCTTATTCAATATTCCTTAATAATATGTGGCGACATCTAATGGTATTTAACTAACTGAAAGGTTATTATAGTGCCATAGTTGCTTAAACCACAAAAAATGGCGGAAAGTAATGCAGCAAGTACTGATGCTTTTAGTGTTTCTGGGCGATCAAACGATCCAGATTATGAACCATCCGATCATCAAGTGAAAGAGAAAAAGGTAAGAAAAAGTTTAAAACATGTATTTTTTGTTTAGATGGTAATGCTAGCTCATAAAGTCAAAATCAAAATGAGATGTGGCTTAGGCATGTTTGCATTTTAGTGATTTTTGAGGGTTAGGCATATGTGGCACTTGACTTATTGCAGTATATTTAGAAAATAGTTTACGATTTATAGAACTAATTTCATCTCCATTTACAGCGTTTTTTTTATTGTTTCAGATGATGGCGGTGTGAAAGAAATATGTTTGAAATAGAAAACCAAACAAGTAAGACTTCTAGAAAAAGAATTGGAAGGCCAGACCAACATAAAAAAATATAACAAAACTAAAACGAATGAGAGGTGAAGAATATGTAACTGCAAAAGGTAAAACTATGTCGTTACAACCCGAGATGATCTGTGTCTGCAGCAAGAATGTAACCAAAAAATTCCAGTTGAAAGAAGAATACAGATTCAGCAGAATTTTTACACTTTATCTTGGGGTCTAAAAAATGCGTTTATATTCGGACAGGTAGAGACGGTTATTAAAAAAAGAACATACACCAAAAATGAAAATTCAAGAAGGAATTGCACAAGAATCTACAAGTTAAATAGCAACAGTGTCGAAGTAAAAGTTTGCAAAATATATTTTATAGATACATTAGTAATCTGCGATGACACTATTACCAACGCTTTTAAAAGAAAATCTACAGTTGGTGCTCCGTTAGAAGATAAAAGAGGGAAACACGAACCGGCCAACAAGAGTAAACTGGCTGATATTGACTATTTATGTAATTTCATTAACACCTTCCCAGCTTATCATTAACATTATGACAAAAGTGATAATGAAAACAGGAAATATCTGAGTCCTGATCTTAATATTGTTAAGCTTTATGAATTGTATAAAGAGAAGTCTGAAGGAGAGTCGATTGTTTTTTTTTAATACAAATTTTAATTTGCATTTTCACCGACCTCAGACAGATACGTGCCAAAGGTGTGACAAATTTAAAGCTGAGCTCCAGTCCACTCAAATCACTGACGAACAAAGGAACCAAATAATTACTGAAAGAGAACTCCATCAAAGAAAAGCGCAAGCAGTAAAAGAAACTATAAAAAGAGACATCGAAGATGCCAAAAATGACCCAACGAGGTATATTTTCACTTTTGATTTACAAAAAACGTTAGCGACGCCGGTATTAAAGACGGGCGTTGCATATTATAAACGTCAAATGTGGACGTACAATTTAGGCGTTCATGATGAAATTTCCACTAAAGGGTTTATGTATGTGTGGGCCGAAAATGAAGCTTCTCGTGGTACCCAAGAAGTTGCTCCTTGCCTGTTCAAGCATATGAAGTAAATTTGCCCAGTTCTGTAACACATCTCACAGTTTACAGTGATGCATGTGGGGGGCAAAATCGTAACATTAAGATGGTATTAATATTAACCGATTTCCTCCAAAAGTCCAAAACCTGACGATTGGCTGGATATGATTAAAAATTCCAAACAGAAAAGTCCGCGTTTTGGCGTATATCGAATGAAAAAAGAAGATTTTTTCAGTAGCATAAATCTTGAAGGTTTTATAACTAATAGGAAATTTTTTATAGATGGCACGAAAGTTCAATGGCTAAAGACAGGGTCTATAAAGTTAGAAAAAGATAACCCAGTTATTATTAAGATGAAATAAAATTATATTGAAGCCGATAATTTTTATGAACTCGACCTCTGGCCAAAAAAGAAAGGTAAGGGTTCTTATCCGATGAAAGATCGAGATATATTATATCCTAATGGAAAAGAACTTACAACTGAAAAATCGATAATCTGCTGTTTTTAACTCAGTATATACCAACCGTTTACCGCCAATTTTATAGAAATTTGAAGTGACACCCAAATGCCGCAGATTTTCTAGAAGATCCTGATCCAGATAACAGTCCTAGCGAACATGATGGATACAATTACTTTGTTGTTTTAATATATGCATTATATTTTTTGTTTTTTTTTTAGAATAGGAATTTATTTTATTATATTATAAATGTGTTTATTTCTGGCTTTTTGGTTTATTTTAACAACTTACTTACGAAAATAAATCTATATACAGAAAACTTAAAGCTGTATTCCAGGTTTTATATCATTTCAAAATGTTAGACTTCCTTTTCTCTAAATTATTGTTTACGTAGTGCCCGTGCTGACATACAGTTTCGGAATCTTGAAATGGACTAACATAGAGTTAGAGAGACTGCAACGAACTACTCGCCTAATGATGACCAAGTACAAGTCACACTACCCAAGGTCATCCACTCTCCGAATGACCTTACCACGAAGAGAAGGTGGAAGATTCCTTGTTGACTTGGCTAATTCGCATTCTCGACAGCTGAAAAAATTGAGAGATATGTTCACCAACAAGGCGCATACATCAAACCTCCACCGCATAGTGACCTTCAGTGACAACTCGTACTCTCCACTCAATTTTGCAAGTGACAATTTCATCCTAAAGTTACTTTTAGATCCTGACAAATAAGAACAGTGGGCTCAAATGACACTGTACGGCCGACATCACAATGACTTGAATCAGCCACATATAGATACAGGAGCATCCAACAGGTGGCTAAAGGATGGACCACTACTCCCAGAGACAGAAATATTTGTGATGGCAATACAGCAGCAAGTTATTAACACACGAAATGCGTCATCAAAGACCGATCCGTTGAATCCGGTAAGTATCGAAAATGTAGCGAGAGATCAGACTATACAGCATATAGCATCTGGCTGCACTCACCTAGCAAACACGGATTACCTCCAGCAACATAACCAGGTGTGTAACATCATGCACCAGAAGCTTGCCAATAAATACGGGTTCCTGAATAACTTTGAATCGATGCATGACTAACATCTATTGCTTGCCCAACATTTCTTACTGAAGCGTGTGGATTTTCGATGAACATCTGCAATGCTTTTAAATTATTTTTATCATTCGTAGCACTTTTTGTTCGATCAGTTACTTTGTCTTTAGCAATATCATTTTCTCTGAATCTCTTGACTATTCTCTGGACCGTTGACTTTAGTATCGGGGTGCAGTTTGGAAATTCATCGTTAAATAAATTCGCCACCCCTTCATATGACCTACACGATCTCTGTACCCTCTAATCGTAAGGATTATGATCGGCTCTATTTCGCTTAAATGAACCATTTTTAATTACTACTTGTAATAAACTAGCACAAAAATGTGGTAATTAGACAATGTCCGTTAACTCGACACTGGCATTGTGACATTTATTATTTAAAATTTACTGGTGACTTCTAGTAAAGTAGACCCTGCTTGGTTCGGAACATTATTTTTCATCAAAACTTTTAATCGAAGAAGGAATCTGAAAAAATAAAAAATAGATGGTCCTAAATTTCAAGCACTTTGATACAGGGGCTTACAAGAAAATTGGCCGTTGCCGAACTTTTGTACCACACTTTATTAGAACACATATGAATGTTTTTGCTCGGTTTTTTATGTTCTCAAACTGACTTTGGATAAACTATACTTAAAATTTGTTGTCGTTCATAAATTTTTATATGTAGCTATTTAAACCACCGAAAAATTAGTCTGAAGTTAACGCAATAATGCTTTATTTTCTATAGCTTCTTGGTCCTTAAGTCAGAAATACTGCCATTTTCCTCTTTAAAACCATTTTTAAAGTTCGTAATAAAGGCGCAAATAATTATTACTTAATCCCAAGTTCTTAGAGTATACACTGGAGAATCTGGGAAGTACGCAGAGGAAGAGATGATACATGACTTCTATAGTTTTGGTACAGTTGCCATAATGCGCTTAAAATTTAAATTTTCATACCTGCATGTATTAGAAACTGCATATGACAGCTTTACAAATTTATGAAAAGCTCTTTAAATGAAATTTAACATGGTGAAGATGTGCATATATTATGCATTAAATTCCCAAAATGTCTAAGTAAACCTTGTAAATTATACAGTTCGAAACTCTCATATTTCTTGCCAACGAACTAAAGATTGTTTTTTTTAGTAAAGAGGAAAATAGATATTTGAAATTGGACAGATTAATTTTGAAGGTATTTGTTCTGTTGAGTTAGAATAAAGTTTTAGGCAGTGATAGAGTACAAGTGTTGATGAAGGTGAGTTTTGTAAGAAGATTGTTTGAAAATACATTTCTGTGTGGTGAGCTTGCAATTTCAAAGCCCGAATTACTTGCAGACAACATACGGTAGATATTTGTCGACCCTCTAGAAATTATTATTTGACTCGATATAACAACATATCTCTTTACATTAGAAGTCTGCTTTTTGCGGCCTAATTAAAGTTTTTCCAATAAATAGTGCAGAATTGGTTTTATAAATAAATATACTCAAGAATTGCATATCAAAGTAGTCATATGACAAGATTTAACCTGAAAGGGGAAACTTAATGTCTATCCAGAAGACAGATATTTTTATAAGATACAAACGAAAACTTCTTAATGGTGATGAAATAACTACGATTCTCATTTGTTATTGCTGATTATTCGTATTTTATTTCAATTTCACACCGCAAAAATCAAGCAGTATTTTCACTAACAAAAATTGAAGTATTAATGCAGTCAAGTAATGGTCATGATTTGTATCCACCTAGAGCCAACAATAAGGTCGTACAATTTTGGCAACAGTACAACACTCAAACTTCTAAGAGGAATGTCTTTATTTTGTCAATGTTTAAAGATCTATAATTTTATTATTTTTTATATTTTGGATATGTTTCAGAAATTTCAAATAACGCGCAAAAAATTAAATATTTAGCACACATAACGTATGTCCCGTAAGTTTTGGCACAAAATTGAGGGGCTTGAAAATAGGTTGTAAAGATAATATATCGAGATGGCTTTGGAAACAAAAAAATGTTTATTTGCTTGACATTAGTTTGACAAGTCATTTTTTAAAGTCAGTTGCATTAAAATGTCTTATAAATTAGAAATACGAAAAAGTATTTATAATTTGGTTGGGCAAATTCCTAAGGCTGAAATAGTTCGCATTTTTCAAAACCAAAATATTTCACGCAGAAGTATTTACCGTACTATAGCCGAATGTGAAGAAGGAATTCCCTGTTTAAATCTTCCAAAAAGTGGAAGACCAAGAAGTTTCACGCGAGAAAGGACGGAAAGATTGGTAAGAAGAGCAAAAGACAGAGTCGGAGTTTCTACAAGAAAATTAGCGCGTCAATTCCGATCTTCAAAGAGTACAGTATGGCGGGAATTGACAAGAAATGGTCAAAAATATCGAAAAAGACGAAAGTGTCCTAAATATACCGAAAATCAATTAGCACGGATACCAAGATGCTGTCGAAATCTTAGGCGGATACATTTTTCAAATGAGAAAGTCATTATTTTGGACGATGAAAAATACTTTACCCTTGCCAACTCGGAAATCAAAGGAAACGATGGTTTTTATACGGACAATATAGAAGAGTGCCCAAACAATGTTAAATATAAGGAAAAAGCAAAATTTGCTGATAAAGTTTTGGTGTGGTGTACGATTTCGATTAGAGGGATATCCAGACCTTATGTGGGTCGAGTTAGGGGGAAGCTTTGGATGCGGAAAGGTATATTGACAACTGTCTTAATAAATTAGTTCATTTTGTACACCAACATCACGTGGGAGATGATATAATGTTTTGGCCCGACTTAGCAAGCTGTCATTATGCAAGAGCAACTCAAAATTACCTTCGTCAAAATAACATACCTTTCGTACCAAGACAAGATAACCCCCCTAATTTACCTCAGGCCCGCCCGATTGAAGATTTTTGGGCATTGTTATCCCGCAAAGTGTATGATGGAGGGTGGCAAGCCGAAAATGAGGAACAATTACGGCGTAGAATTTTTAGAAAGATAGGCGAAATTGATGTTGAAGTTGTCCAGAACCTAATGCGAGATGTTCGCAGAAAATTGCGTCTAATTGAGCAGCACGGCCCCTTCAATTTAATTTAAATTATTAATTTTGTTAGTTACTAAGCCGTTAATTATAGTAAATAATAAAAGTTTAACCAAAGCTACATATTAAAAGAATATTTTGTTTTAAATTTTGTGC
The DNA here is from genome assembly GCA_030620095.1 of Kuschelorhynchus macadamiae. Classification (NCBI taxonomy): domain Eukaryota; kingdom Metazoa; phylum Arthropoda; class Insecta; order Coleoptera; family Curculionidae; genus Kuschelorhynchus; species Kuschelorhynchus macadamiae. Next base: position 597,116 of record JAUTXW010004195.1, on the reverse strand, counting down.
CAAAACTTACGGGACATACGTTAGGTGATTTGTAATTACTGTCAACCAACTTAAAACAAATCATAAAGACTAAAATCGACAAATAATTTTATTAAGCGTACGAAGTGGAGCGCCACAAATCGAGTCAGAAATAGCCGATAAAAAAAGACAAACAGATAAATATTCGGGAAGCAGACCGATGATGCGTTATGAATAACAGTCTAAGCGCTCGAATGGCAATCGAGTCTCTCGACTCGAGAGTATTCTAGTTGCGTGTTGCGGGTAATATATAAACCGTACAGCGCGCATGTCATCTCATTACTTCTTAACAACTGATAAGAAAAGACTGGGGAAGGAGGAAATATTCAAGCAAATTCAGCTCAGAAGAAAAAATCTATCAAGATGTTTAAAAAAGCGAATGACACACAATGTCGTCAATTCCAAAACAAATGGATTGATGAATATTTTTTTATCTTGCACATGGATAAACCTATGTGTTTGTTGTGCAATGAAACAATTTGTGTTTTAAAAGAATAAAATATGAAGCGGTATTACTGCAGCAAGCATTTCGCTTAATAGAGTTTACTTAGGGGCCAGTTAAGAAAGGATAAAATTAAAAAACTCATTTCCGATTTAGGGAAACAGTGACAAATGTTCCATTCACAAAGATCAAATCTAGATAGTGTTGCTAAAGCTTTTTTTATAATTAGTTCCAAAATAGCGAAAACATCGAAGTCATTTTTTGAGGGAGAGTTTGTGAAAGAGTGCCTGGTAGATTTTGCAGAACTTTTGTGCCCAGAAAAGAAGAAAGAATTTGAGAAAGTGAGCTTATCGCGACGTACTGTTGTTCGACTTATAGATGTGATGGCTAGTGATATCAAAAAAACATTGATTGATAGATTGACTGGTTTTCCAGCATTTTCGATTGCTTTGGATGAGTGTACCGATTTATCTGACATAGCCCAGTTAGCTATTTTTATTAGAGATGCTGATGAAGAATTTGTAGTGACATAGGAATTACTGGCTTTACGGCTACTACAAGGGACCACTACTGGAAAAGGTATTTTTACCAAGGTGCAAAGTACTTTTGCGTAATATGATTTGCAATGGTGTAAATTAGTTGGAGTGTACACAGATAGGGCGCCTTCAATGGTCGGTTCGCGAAAAGGTTTTATCGGAATTCTGAAGAACAGAGCAACCTCTATGAATGTGCAAGAATGTGATTTATTAATTCTGCATTGCATTATTCACCAATAAAACCTGCGCTTTAAGTCCATTCAACTGAAGAACGTTATGGATATGGTAGTAAGTACTAATGAACTCTCTTCAGAACACGATAATGTGACATACTTAAGGTTGCTAAGCAAAGGTAAAATGCTAAAAAGAATTTATGACCGTAGAAAAGAAATAGCTGATTTTATGGAAATGAAAGAGAAAATATTGGCGCAAATTTGTGATCTAAGATGGCTTTGTGACTTGGCATTTCTGGTAGACACCACAGGAAACTTAAACGATCTGACCTTGAAGTTCAAAAACAAGGGCAACTGGTAAATCATTTGTAGAGTCACCTTAAAGCTTTTCAAAACAAAATTCGCTTCTGGGAAACACAAATGAGAAGTTAAAACTGTTTTCGTTTCTTAACATTAACCAGTCACGAAAACATTAAATACGGTCGCTATGCTGAAGAACTGAAACTACTGTCAAAGCAATTCACTGATCCGTTTTCCGATTTTAAGAATATGGATAGCACTGTCAATATTTGGGCAAATCCTTGGTAAATGTAACGTGAAAGATGCTCCGCTTCACATACAAATGGAGTTGATCGAAGAAGACTCACATTTGAAGTCTAAATTTGATGATGTGAAACTAAGCGAATTTTACAGAACATACCTTTCGGAAGAAAAGTATCCACATCTGAGAGTTTTCGCACGAAAAATAGTTTGTAAATTCGGTAGCACGTATAAATACGAGCAGCTTTTTTCAATCATGAAAATTAATAAAAATAAGCATCGTACTCGGCTTACAGATGTTAATTTAGAAAACACTTTGCGCCTTTATACTAATGATATTGACTCCCATATTGATTATCTTGTTTCTCAGCTTCACTCAAGTCTGTCAATAATTTTCTACCTGTTTTTCTTAATTTATTTTTTATGTTTAATTACGCTATTATAATTAATAAATACAAAAATGCGTGAATTTGTATCGCTTTTTCATTCACTACTACCTACTTATTTCTTACCTATGGCCCGCGACCTGATTAAGTCTCGAAAGTACGCCCTCAGTTAAGCAAAGCTTACCCATACCTGGTTTTAGATGTATCCTCGTAGTACCTGTTGCTGTTATTACAGAATGGTATTATACTTTAGCCAGTTTTCCTGCGTAGGAATATGTGTAAAAAGTATTTTATGATTTATAAGGCATTGCGTTACTATAAGCCAGATGACCAAAATTTGAAGGCAATCGGTTAAGTGGTTCTGCCGCGAACGAATAGACCGACAGACAGCCAGACCGACGCGACGGTACATAATACTCATGATTTGGATAAGTAGATTTTTAGTAACCATTTTTTTAACATTTCACTAGGCCCCCATTTTGTTTCGTCATATTGCATTTTTATCAAAATGTTATCAGGTCATCTCCATATACCCCTTAATTTTTGACCAAAGATCAATGGGCTTTTAGCTATTTTTGAGCAAAGATCAATAGGCTTTTAGCTATTCCGCAAACAGACAGTCGTCAAATTGAGAAAATTTTTAAGTTTGATTAAAAGTTGGATTTGTAAAAAATTATATTCGTAATCTATACTACAGACCACACGTGGTGCAACGGTATTACATTTATTGTTAGATGACCGTATCAGGAAAGATTTTTTTTTTTTAATTTAAAATGATAATATGGAAATAATAGTTATGGAATAAGGTAACGTAAGGCAAATTCTTACACGTGAATGCAAGGAATAGTAAAAACATTTTTCAAAAGAATTTTTTCATAGTAACAATATAAAAAATAATATATTAATAAATAATACTTAGTAAACCCGTCACTTTTTAAAATATGTTTTTCAATCTTGGAGATAAACACGTAAATTTATGGGAATTCTATCGCATTCTTCATCTATCAGCCTGGGTTGCTGGCTGGTTCAAACGTATTTGTTATCTGCTCCGTACGTTTTTAATCAGAGTAGTATTTAAAGAGTCCGCCTAATCGATTAATACTAATATTAAAAATAAAAACACGTTTTAACTAGATTTAGGACAAAACCTTTGAAAGCTTGTTGGCCATGTTTACTTTTTGAAAATGAAAAAGGTCTCCGGAAAAAAACTGGTTTTTGCGCATTAAACAATTTCCATAAAGCTGTAAAAAGCCACATTATGTCCAAAGCGCATTTACTGGCCGTCATAAAAGAAAAAGTCTTCGGTAAAACCAGAATTGAACACGCCCTTAATAAACAGTTGGAAATTAGTCACTGCCAACACAATGAACTAGTCGATAAAAATAGTCAAATATTAAGAAGACTTATCGATGTTGTTTGTTTTCTCGGACAGCGCGAATTGGGATTTAGAGGTCATGACGAAACAAGGGTTTCTTCAAATAGAGGAAATTTTCAAGATTTACTTAGTTAGCTAAATATGATGATTGCTTAAAAAATCATTTAGGGAAGTGTAGCGTTTTTCGCGGAACGTCGAATCGAATCCAGAATGATTTAATTTCCGCTGTTGCAAGCATTATTCTAAAAAGAATTAAGCAGGAGTTTGGCGAGGCGCGGTTCATTGCTATTGTTCTGGACGAAACGACTGATATCACTAATTTTAGCAAATTATGTATAGTAATACGCTACGTTAAAATAGACGGAAGTATTCAAGAGCGATTTTTAGGTCTAAAGAATGTGTCCGAAAATCGTACAGCAGATGCATTGTATACGGTAGTTTATAACGTTACTAAAGAAATTAATGGAGAGAAAAAATTAGTTGCTCAAAGCTATGATAAAGCTGCAGTGATGGCAGGACAATTAGGGGGTCTGCAAGCTAAAGTTCGAGAAAGAAAGTGTTGTTTGGTTTTGCTCATAAATTAAATTTAGTTTTATCCCAGTCTATCAATCACATTAAAGATAGTAAAGTATTTTTCGTTACTTTAAGTGGCATGGCTGCTTTTATTCCAATTCAACAAAACGTACACAAGCTTTGGACTCCATTGTCCATAAACGATTGCCCAAAGTAGCTCCTACTAGGTGGAACTATAATGAAAGACTTGTGTTAACAGTATCTGAAAATCGTTAATCACTGATTGAACTATTTGAGAATATGATGGAAAATACTGAAACGTGGGACTCAGAAGCAATAAATAGTTCGAGGGGGGTTTTGGACTGTTTGAAACGAGATTTTAATTTTAATTGTTTGTTGAATATATTTTCAGAAATATTTCCATTCTCTTACAATGTTTTTAATATATTACAAACTAAAACAAATGATATTGCTTTTTGCCTAAAAAAAAGTGGATGATTTTAAGTCCATGTTAAGCCAAAAAAGAAATGACTTTGACCTATTTTAGGAGAAAACGATGACGTTATATGTAGAGCCACAAGCCAAGCGTCTTCGAACAGACAAGGTGGGAGATGTTCAAACATCATACAGAGGCCTCTTTTATGAAATAATCGATTAAATTCAGCAACAAATAAACTATAGATTTAACGGTTTAAATGATTTTAAATTCCTCGAGCTCTGCAATTTTGATGCATTTAAAAGAAAAACTTTTCTAGAAGATGCGTTTAAATCTCTTCTTCTTCATTATGGCCAGTTCTTCGACCGAGTGTTATTGCTCTCTGAACTAAAAGTGATTTACGAAACTGATGACATTAGCGCAAAAAATAACGCTAAGGAACTAATGCCATTTTTAAAAGACAAGGAGTTGGAAGATGCCTACACCGAAGTGTGGAAATTGTATGAATTATTATTGACAATACCTGCCACAAGTTCATCAGTAGAACGCAATTTTTCAACACTTAAACGTATAAAAAATTTCGTGAGAAATTCAACTGGACAGGAGAGACTTTCGCATACGTCGCTGTTGTCCATTGAAAATAAACTTCTCTAAAATATGTCCGAGTCATTGACGAATTTGCAAAAAATGATCGAAGAATCGAATTACATTACAAATAGGTAAGTTTCTAAAAATTGCTTCCCTTTCTTGAAGTTTCACCGCACGCCCCTGTATGGCACATATTAATCCAATTCCACGCAAATTATAAAAAATTGCTCCGTGCCCCAATCCCGAGTGTAATTTAATATTTTTGGTTTTATCCACATCTTTACTATGCCCGTCTGGGAAATATCCAAAACCGAAATCGGAATATAAAGAAACAGAAACATTGATAATCTTTAAAAATTTAGTCGTTCCACTTAAAAGTTTGAGCACAGTAGAATGAGGGAAGTTCCTGATAAAGGCATTGCATTACGCTATACCCTGATTTTACTTCTAAAAACAGGAAAAAAATCACTGAAAAGTTATAAAACTGCGAATTTGGAATGCAAAAATCTCCGATTTTTCATATATGCTATATAAAACTTAATCTCGTATATGTTCACTCATTTTCAATGCATGCTACGGAATTTCCTACAGAAATTATTGAATGTCTCAAGCTACAAATTGAAAGTGCAATCCGGAGGGAAATCGATAAGCTTTCAAAGGCGACTAGTTTGGATAATACTCTAGGATCTTGAGTTTCAACTTGTGAACAACGATAATATACCGACTCACAATAAAACTTTTAGGAACTTTCATATTATAGCTTTGAGAGAAATTCTGTGATTTGAAAAACTCTTTCTATTCAATTAGGAACATTTCAGATTCTATCTCTATTTAATAGTTTGATCTACAGGTAAATTTTCAAGCTATCTTTAGTAAAATAGCTTCGAAGGATTAAGAGAAAAAAGGGCAATTTAATAACAACATTTTCAAAACGCGTTTAATAAGATAAAGTGCAGTGATTTTTTATTGGTTTAAGTAAAATAATGAAAATGTATTGTTGTTGTCATGTTAATATGTGGTGATGTTAAGCAAGCTGCAAATAGTTTCTAATATCTGTTTTACAAATAAGACTTTCTCTTTTCGAAAGAGAGTCATCCATCTACGTGAGCTCTCTTATGCAGAAAAAAGTATTCTGGGACATTTCAAAGACAGGACTATGCTTTATGTTGGTAAGTTCTACTGACTATCAATTGATTTTTGTCTGCTAAACGAATATTTTGAACACCTCATTTTATTATTAGTTTTGAATTATTCCAAAAAGTAACAAAAACTTCCAATTATAGTAACGAATTAATAGATTTCTTGTTTGGTTGGTTAATTTCATGAAAAGTTATGCTGATGCATATGTAGGGCAGTTAACTATTCTTAAAATACACTTCTTGCCCTCTCATTTAAATTTTTTTCCCGAAAATGTTGGTGCAGTTAGTGACGAGCAAAGAGAAAGGTTCCAATAAGGTATAATACCAATGGAGCATCGCTACCAAGGCAGATGGGATTCAGCAATGATAGGGATTATTGTTGGTTTCTTATAAACAAAAGACTTACTATAAACGTATTTTCATGTGTTTTTTGCAAATAAGACCTGCTATCCTTAGAATATCTTTTTCTTCCTTGGTTTGAACTTATATATATAAATAAACTACTCAAAACATTAGTCGAAACAGCAAATTTTTTAGTCATTTTTAAAAGACTGTACCTCGGAAACGCCTTAGCCGATTTTTATAAGTTAAAAAGATTCTGAAAACTCATTATTTATTTAATCAATAGCCTGCAGTGGTGCTTGATAAAAAAAAATTGTGTTATACAAGGTGTCAAAAAATATAATGTAAATATGAAAAATTTTAACTCTCTGTACGTCTTGCAGTAGCGGCTCGTGGTGAATTATACTGGAAGGTCAATATCAAATTAAAAAATAGGCATACTTAAAATAAAAATAAATATCTTATCTTTAAATTGAAATAAATGACACGTTCGTTAAAATTGCACACACATTCCGTTTATAAACGATTTCTCGATACTTAACATTGCTAAAGCGGATAGTCTATCTTGACCCAACTCCTCAACAAAATGTATAAGCCCTCGAAAAACCCCTGAATTTTCAGACAAAGCCGTTTTACCACGGCCACGTAGTGCCAGCTCGTATGCCCCCAAAAATTTCACACAATCTATAATTTTGTTTAAAATATAACGATTTTTGGATATATTTTCATTAAAATTGCGACCACTTACCTTGAATTCGGTTATTTTCTCTAAATTAAGTTCGTTAGCACTCTTTAGTTGTTTAATTTTTTGCACTACATTTTATTTCATCTACATTCACAACTCAAACCACCTTGAAATTGATTATTTTTGCAAAATTAGGTTCGTAAGCACTTTGTAGTTGTTTATTTTTTTGCACTAGTCACTACCCACATTTTATTTGCTGTATATTTCCAACTCACATATGGATCATAAAAATAAAAAATATATATTACAAAAAACAGTATATAAATCAATTTCCATCGATTAAAAACGTCCGAAACAATATCGAGTTGGAATATCGACCGCGCGACCACTGAACAACTGAACTTGCCGACGTGATGCCGCGACCGATCGCGGCTGACGACCCAAATCGCGATTTCATATTCCATTTGCTATCTACGTTCGGCTACCGCTCGGTAGCTGTGAAATCTTCGGGTACTTTCGTCAATCTTTAAGCTAATCAGGGCAATTCGGACTGCCCAGCCTAGCTTAGTATAGCGTATTTTATTATGTCTAAGGAACGCAACGAGACCATTCGAACCCCTGCGCGCGGCTAATTTAACTTTTCCCAAGGTTCGCGTTTTATTACAACTATTAGGAGGGACGGTCAAGCGAATAATTTATTTTCTAAAATATTTTTGGAGTGTCATTGACCAAATGACCCTATAGAAACAAACTTCAATATCTTTGGATCTAGAGAAACTGGGATAGTAAAGTCCCGGAATTTTGACAATAAATAAAAGAACCCCCAGAAATTTTAAATTTTTTAATTAAAAAAATACAGACTTTTTGAAAATACCCTATGACGTTTTTTCTAAACAAAAAAATAAAAAATCGCCAAATACGGCCCGAGATATCGGACAAAGCTTCCAAATGTGATTACTATGAAAGTTCTAGAATAACTATTACAAGAGGTACAGAGAGTTAAAATTTTTCATTTTTACATTATCTTTTTCCACACCTTGTATAACACAAACAAAAATATTTTCATCAAAGACCATTGCAGGCTGTTGATTAAACAAAAAATGGTGTTTCAGAATTAAATTTAATTTTTAAAAATCGCCTAAGAGATAAGAATAAGAGGTACAGTCTCCAAAAATGAAAAAAATTTGCAGTCCAGTGCAACGGACGTTATTCAAGTTCTATAACGAAAAAGAAACTATAGAAGCAACAGTCTAATAAAAAGACGAAATCGCAAATTTTGGAATTAGGTCTGAGTTAAAATCATGGTGGGTGAGGATGAGGAGGTCAGATCCAGTGAAACGATTTTTTTATTTGTTATAATTCCATGTGAGAGTTGTTTTCTGGTTAAATGCCGTTATTCCGGTTCAGGATTTTTAATTAAATAAATAACCGAGGATGGTTATGCATTATAAATGCAATAAATCTTTAAGAATCGGAAGTATATTTACACGAAATGCTGGTAATTTGACATGAATTGGTTGGGTTTTTTAATATAATTCTCGTTTTCACTATCATTGCACTCATTTGTGAAATTTATAAATGAAATGTTTTTGATACTCTCGTGTAGCTATTTTTTTTGTTTGGTTCTCAATTCCTTTCGTCTATTTTTAGGCAATCCAGCTTTTTAAGTTTTCAATTTTTGATCTCATTTTATGAGATAAACTCATATAAGAATTCAAATTATGGTATTTCATTGGATTCTGTAGAAGATCATAGGAAGATAAATATTGTGTCATGCTATTTTAGCTTCCAAAATCTTGTTCTTCATAATTTCAAAATTTGTCAGTATTTTAATGTTCTTTTTTTTAAGTCAAGACAGCACAATGGACTATTATTTTTTTATATTGCTGTCATTTTTCTTTTGTTTGATGAAAAATTTAATATGTTTAAAATAATTGTCTATTGTCTGAATCAAAATATTTCAGACCATTTTGTTTAGATATTTCATGGAAGAGTTTCAGTTTTAAACTAAATAAGGCTGTTTTTTATCATAATTTGCGCGAAGTAGACTATTATCAATTAGATTCAAGTTGACAAGTTCTGATCAACGAAATAAGTAAACAAGCAAGGTGCAAAGGTAAAAGGAACCCCCCTCCCGTGAAAATGTCAAAATAACCACGACAGAGAGCTGCTGAGACAGTCGTGATATGTATTTCACGCTAGTTCAACACAATTATACACTATGACATACCGTATGTTATCGTTTAAATCACCTTTAAAACAGCTTAATACTAAATTCACGTAATACTATGTTATTCCGCACCACAGTATTTCTTGCATGTTCGACTGGAAATTGGAAGGGGCTTAGTTTAGCAGATTCCTTGCTATTGCTTATATTAGATGAAAAAAAAATCGCATAAACTATGTTCTGAAACTTAGATGCAAAAGCCTCCCATATAATCAACAATTTGGAACGAAAAAGAATCCAGAAATGAAAATAAAGACGTTTAAAAGGCCGCGAGAATCATGGAGCATTCGACATTACCGCGTGAAATCGCGCTTCAGTGCACTCGTAATATCCTTTTGATTTTAGCATATACCGCATTACGACCACATATACGTACGATAGGTTTTAATGCATGTTGAGTAGAGGTAAATTTCTTCGAAAATTATTGGAAATTGCTGGATATGATTTCACGATGCACCTCCTCAAAAATCGATAGAACATTAAGGCTAAATATCTTCGATTAGCGTTTAAAGTTAAATTTATCAAACAGAAATTATATATATATATTATATATATATATATATATATATATATATGCATATATATATATATATATATATATATGCATATATATATATATATATATATATATATATATATATGTGTTGATTTTTACTCCTTCACGGATGGAAAAATACAATGTATTTTCATTCCGGGTGTACATCCGTTCACTACTGTCGTTCTGAAAAGAACAGTTTTGCTGACGTTTCGCCAAAATCATATTTGGCATTTTCAAAGCTTTCTTTCTCGCGTCCGAATAGAGACTGAAGTGTTGGTGACTGCGACGCTTCCTTTTATACCCCCACTCGGGGCCGAAGGTTATATCTGCGCAGGCGTTGGTCTTTATTTATGTTTTCCGGATGGTGCTGTTGTTGTTGCGCTAATTGCCCTTGAGTTTTTGCGATTTTAGATTTGTCGATTATTGTCTTCCATACTGACTTTTTCAATTTCTATGGCTTCTCGGATTATTCTGGTCTTATAATGTTCTATATTGGCAATCTCCCTACACCCATCGAAATTTATTTTATGGCCGGTTTCCTGATGATGTAGGAATAAAGCTGAGGTTGTTTGTTTATTTCTGATGCTGAGTTTATGCTCTTCCACTCTTGCTGATATTCGCCTGTTAGTTTGCCCTACGTACAACTTTTCACAGTCCTGGCACGGAATGCTGTACACTCCGTGGTTTTCCAGTTTGATTGTATCTTTTGGGTTTCCCAGTAGTTTACCTATAGTTGTTTGTGGCTTGTGTATTGTTTGTATGTTGTGTTTCCTCAGAATTCTTCCGATTCTGTCTGTTGTGCCTTTTACATATGGTAAGACTACTCGTTGCTTTCCCGGCTCATATTTTTTGTTGTTCGTTGTTCGGGAAACCTGTGCATTAATAGCTTTCTCTATGGTGCGATTTGTGTAGCCATTTTTCTTTAAAGCACTAGATACTACCTTAAGTTCGTTTTGTCTCGTCTGTGTTTCAGTTAGTCGCACGGATCTAGATATTAGAGTATTTGCCACAGCTTGAATTTGTGCTGGGTGATGATGTGATTTTGCATTTAAATATCTGTCTGTATGTGTTGGTTTTCTATACACGGTGTATTCGAAATGTCCGTTATGTAGTTTTGTGACCAAAACATCTAAAAATGGTAGTTTGTTGTTTTCCTCTAGCTCTAGAGTAAATTGTATTCTGGGGTGGATTGAATTTACGTGAGTCAGAAATTTTTCGAGCTCTGCATGACCATGTTGCCATATAATAAATATGTCATCCACATAACGAATCCATAATTTGGGTTTTAAACTTGCTTTCTCAAGAGCTTCTTTCTCGAAGTATATCATAAATAAATTCGCGACTACTGGTGATAGCGAGGACCCCATTGGAGCACCATCCATTTGTTTATACATTTGCCCGTTGAAAGAAAAATAAGTATTTTTGAGGCAATGCTCCGAGAGTTCTATTATATGTGCCTGGAAATCCTCGTTCATAGCAATCTTGTCCAATGCTTCGTCGATTGGAATACTGGGATATAACGATTTGACATCTAGGCTTGCTATGATATCGTTTTTTTCAAGGACGATATCTCGTATAATTCGAGTGAAATGCTCCGAGTTTTTCACAAATGAATCAGCTTTTTCAACAGTTGGTTGCATGATTTCAGAAAGGTATTTCTCCAGTTTTTGTAGCGGCGAATTAACAGCACTAACAATAGGTCTGATAGGCGCCCCTAGTTTGTGTATTTTTGGTAAACCATAGAGTTTAGGACATCTGCTCGACTTTTCCCGTGGTATGATTTTTTGTTGAATTTCGGGGTTTATTGGTGAACTTTTTATTTTATTTTTAGTTGTTTTTTCTAGGTACGTTGTCGGGTCCCTTGGAACAGGCCTATAACAATTGTCTTGTAGGATATCTTGCATTTTTTGTACGCAATCTTGAGTATTCATAACCACAGTTGCGTTTCCTTTATCTGCTGGAAGGATTGTGATGTCTTTATTTTTTCGAAGGTTTATTAGGGCCCTTTGTTCAGTGGCATTTAGGTTTTGTTTTGGTGTTTTGCTTGTTCTTAAAATTCTTGCCACCTCTTGTCGAATCTCCTCTCCTTTTGTTTCTTCAGAGGAGTCAAGGACAGCTTCCACTCCAGCTATTATTTCTTCTTTCGGGATTTCCTTAGGAGATATCGCAAAATTAAAACCCTTACTCAGTACGGATTTTTCACTTTCTGAGAGACTGTAGGATGATATATTATGTACTAATTTATCGACGTCTACTGATGATTTTTGTGGCTGACTCGACTTTCGTAGAAGACGACGACCAGCCCAAACATTGACACCAAATCTTTCTTGAAAATTTTCTACTCTCATTTCATGTTGATTTTGTTGGGTCCCGTAACGAGTGTTTTGCTTGTTAAACATACCATTATTAGTAAATCTGGATTCGACCGAAAATAAGATAACATTTTGGTCAATTCTACAATTTTGAAGCAACCAATCACAAAACAATAACCGTCTATCGCCATCGTCAGGATACAAATGTTGGTGTCACTGGTACTTAAAATCAAAATACAAGAGTTCTAACCACACTACACCACAACTTGTTTCGACTTGGACGCGCGTTTCGCTAACCAAGTTAGCATCATCAGCAGATGATATAAACTCAGTTTCATTGACACCCGATTTATATATATATATATATATATATATATATATATATATATATATATATATATATATATATATATATATATATTGCATATATATATATATATATATATATATATATATATATATATATATATATATATATAATTATATATATATATATATATATATATAATGTATTTTCATTCCGGGTGTACATCCGTTCACTACTGTCGTTCTGAAAAGAACAGTTTTGCTGACGTTTCGCCAAAATCACATTTGGCATTTTCAAAGCTTTCTTTCTCGCGTCCGAATACAGACTGAAGTGTTGGTGACTGCGACGCTTCCTTTTATACCCCCACTCGGGGCCGAAGGTTATATCTGCGCAGGCGTTGGTCGTTATTTATGTTTTCCGGATGGTGCTGTTGTTGTTGCGCTAATTGCCCTTGAGTTTTTGCGATTTTAGATTTGTCGATTATTGTCTTCCATACTGTTGGTAGTTTTAATGATTCGTCCCTTTTATTCAAATCACCTTGTTTTTCAATTTCTATGGCTTCTCGGATTATTCTGGTCTTATAATGTTCTATATTGGCAATCTCCCTACACCCATCGAAATTTATTTTATGGCCGGTTTCCTGATGATGTAGGAATAAAGCTGAGGTTGTTTGTTTATTTCTGATGCTGAGTTTATGCTCTTCCACTCTTGCTGATATTCGCCTGTTAGTTTGCCCTACGTACAACTTTTCACAGTCCTGGCATGGAATGCTGTACACTCCGTGGTTTTCCAGTTTGATTTTATCTTTTGGGTTTCCCAGTAGTTTACCTATAGTTGTTTGTGGCTTGTGTATTGTTTGTATGTTGTGTTTCCTCAGAATTCTTCCGATTCTGTCTGTTGTGCCTTTTACATATGGTAAGACTACTCGTTGCTTTCCCGGCTCATATTTTTTGTTGTTCGTTGTTCGGGAAACCTGTGCATTAATAGCTTTCTCTATGGTGCGATTTGTGTAGCCATTTTTCTTTAAAGCACTAGATACTACCTTAAGTTCGTTTTGTCTCGTCTGTGTTTCACTTAGTCGCACGGATCTAGATATTAGAGTATTTGCCACAGCTTGAATTTGTGCTGGGTGATGATGTGATTTTGCATTTAAATATCTGTCTGTATGTGTTGGTTTTCTATACACGGTGTATTCGAAATGTCCGTTATGTAGTTTTGTGACCAAAACATCTAAAAATGGTAGTTTGTTGTTTTCCTCTAGCTCTAGAGTAAATTGTATTCTGGGGTGGATTGAATTTACGTGAGTCAGAAATTTTTCGAGCTCTGCATGACCATGTTGCCATATAATAAATATGTCATCCACATAACGAATCCATAATTTGGGTTTTAAACTTGCTTTCTCAAGAGCTTCTTTCTCGAAGTATATCATAAATAAATTCGCGACTACTGGTGATAGCGAGGACCCCATTGGAGCACCATCCATTTGTTTATACATTTGCCCGTTGAAAGAAAAATAAGTATTTTGAGGCAATGCTCCGAGAGTTCTATTATATGTGCCTGGAAATCCTCGTTCATAGCAATCTTGTCCAATGCTTCGTCGATTGGAATACTGGGATATAACGATTTGACATCTAGGCTTGCTATGATATCGTTTTTTTCAAGGACGATATCTCGTATAATTCGAGTGAAATGCTCCGAGTTTTTCACAAATGAATCAGCTTTTTCAACAGTTGGTTGCATGATTTCAGAAAGGTATTTCTCCAGTTTTTGTAGCGGCGAATTAACAGCACTAACAATAGGTCTGATAGGCGCCCCTAGTTTGTGTATTTTTGGTAAACCATAGAGTTTAGGACATCTGCTCGACTTTTCCCGTGGTATGATTTTTTGTTGAATTTCGGGGTTTATTGGTGAACTTTTTATTTTATTTTTAGTTGTTTTTTCTAGGTACGTTGTCGGGTCCCTTGGAACAGGCCTATAACAATTGTCTTGTAGGATATCTTGCATTTTTTGTACGTAATCTTGAGTATTCATAACCACAGTTGCGTTTCCTTTATCTGCTGGAAGGATTGTGATGTCTTTATTTTTTCGAAGGTTTATTAGGGCCCTTTGTTCAGTGGCATTTAGGTTTTGTTTTGGTGTTTTGCTTGTTCTTAAAATTCTTGCCACCTCTTGTCGAATCTCCTCTGCTTTTGTTTCTTCAGAGGAGTCAAGGACAGCTTCCACTCCAGCTATTATTTCTTCTTTCGGGATTTCCTTAGGAGATATCGCAAAATTAAAACCCTTACTCAGTACGGATTTTTCACTTTCTGAGAGACTGTAGGATGATATATTATGTACTAATTTATCGACGTCTACTGATGATTTTTGTGGCTGACTCGACTTTCGTAGAAGATTGTCATACTTTTTCGAAAGTTTATCTGTTTTAATATTCTTATTTGATTCTGTTCGCCAAAAAGCCAAAGTTTCTATGCGATTCCACAATAAAGGGTGAATGATATTACTTAGTTTAAGGTGTAACTTTAAAAGTTCTTTTTCTGTCTCGGCTAGTTGTTTTCTAATTTGATGGATTTGTTCTTTTAATAACGCCTTACTAGCATTTTGAAGTATGGTGTTAGTTTTTCTAGTTTTAGTATGATAAGACAACCATGTAAAAGTAGGAAGTAAATCGCTGTCACGACACTTAATTTGAAAGGTTAGATCACATAAAAGATTAGTTTTCTTACCTCTCAGTTTCTCATACATCTTGATTGTCTTGAAAATCTCCTCCCCGTAGAGGTGTATAGTGTTGATTTTTACTCACAAAAGTGCTTTAAAGAAAAATGGCTACACAAATCGCACCATAGAGAAAGCTATTAATGCACAGGTTTCCCGAACAACGAACAACAAAAAATATGAGCCGGGAAAGCAACGAGTAGTCTTACCATATGTAAAAGGCACAACAGACAGAATCGGAAGAATTCTGAGGAAACACAACATACAAACAATACACAAGCCACAAACAACTGTAGGTAAACTACTGGGAAACCCAAAAGATAAAATCAAACTGGAAAACCACGGAGTGTACAGCATTCCATGCCAGGACTGTGAAAAGTTGTACGTAGGGCAAACTAACAGGCGAATATCAGCAAGAGTGGAAGAGCATAAACTCAGCATCAGAAATAAACAAACAACCTCAGCTTTATTCCTACATCATCAGGAAACCGGCCATAAAATAAATTTCGATGGGTGTAGGGAGATTGCCAATATAGAACATTATAAGACCAGAATAATCCGAGAAGCCATAGAAATTGAATAACAAGGTGATTTGAATAAAAGGGACGAATCATTAAAACTACCAACAGTATGGAAGACAATAATCGACAAATCTAAAATCGCAAAAACTCAAGGGCAATTAGCGCAACAACAACAGCACCATCCGGAAAACATAAATAACGACCAACGCCTGCGCAGATATAACCTTCGGCCCCGAGTGGGGGTATAAAAGGAAGCGTCGCAGTCACCAACACTTCAGTCTGTATTCGGACGCGAGAAAGAAAGCTTTGAAAATGCCAAATGTGATTTTGGCGAAACGTCAGCAAAACTGTTCTTTTCAGAACGACAGTAGTGAACGGATGTACACCCGGAATGAAAATACATTATATATATATATATATATATATATAATTTATATATATATATATATATATATATATATATATATATATATATATATATATATATATATATATATATATATATATATATATATATATATATATATATATATATATATATATATATATATATATATATATATATATATATATATATATATATATATATATATATATATATATATATATATATATATATATATAAATCGGGTGTCAATGAAACTGAGTTTATATCATCTGCTGATGATGCTAACTTGGTTAGCGAAACGCGCGTCCAAGTCGAAACAAGTTGTGGTGTAGTGTGGTTAGAACTCTTGTATTTTGATTTTAAGTACCAGTGACACCAACATTTGTATCCTGACGATGGCGATAAACGGTTATTGTTTTGTGATTGGTTGCTTCAAAATTGTAGAATTGACCAAAATGTTATCTTATTTTCGGTCGAATCCAGATTTACTAATAATGGTATGTTTAACAAGCAAAACACTCGTTACGGGGCCCAACAAAATCAACATGAAATGAAAATTTTCAAGAAAGATTTGGTGTCAATGTTTGGGCTGGTGCCGTTGGTATCAGAATAATTGGGCCAATTTTATTTCAAGCCCAATTAACAAGAGTTAGGTACTTAGGCTTTCTCTAAAATGAAATTAAGCAACATATTAATGATCTACCTAGAAGTTTTACACCGAATTTACTTCCAGCAAGATGAAGCACCGCCTCACAATACCAGAGAAGTTCTTAATTATTTAATTGAACATTTTAATAATAAAGTTACTGCAACCAATGGCCCAATACGGGAGCCCGCCCGTTTATCGGATCTCATTGTTCTCGATTTCTTTATTTGGGGATATGTTAAACAAAGAGTCTATAAAACAGCCCCAGCCACTCTTGAAATCTTTGAAGAAAGGATTGTACGTGTATTTAGAAGTATTACGCCTTAAATGCTGCACAACGTGTTAAGAGAAGCAATTAAACGAGAGGAAATGTGTCGTGAATAAGGAGGAATGAACTTTAAACAACTACGGTGAAGTCAAATATTGTGCTTTTACATTTTACAGCATTATTGAAGTTAGTTGGAGTTATATTTTTGTTAGCCAAAAATCCAGATTTGCACGCGTAAATTTCTCGACCATATCTGGAGAAGGGCAGCAGAAAACTGTATAAAAATGCTGTTCCGAGCGTTAGGCGCATAGGCGTGCATTCTTTCATCAACAGATATAGGCTGGGCAGACTTTACGTGACATGACGCATAGATAGATCCAACGTAGGTAATCTTGATCAACCAACTGTCACAATTAAAAATCCAACTTAATATCCATGGCACACTTGATAAAAATAAATAATTGATTATCGAGTATTTTTCTTAGACAGACAGACAACTCAAAGCAAAACAAATGATTTAGTCCTATCAAAAGAAATATCTATTAAAAAAGACAAAAAGTGCGTCAATATTTCTGAAAAAAAAGAAAACAAAAACCTGATAATGATTCATCGAGCTCGGAAGAAGGAAACGAGTATCACCTGTAAAAATTGGATCCATGGACAATGCAGGACATGCATAGTAGAGACCTGTGATATCTTTGTATGTTACTTTTATTCATAATAACTTTCGAATAAATATTTATATAATAGTATATTTATATTTTATTAATAGTATATTAAAAGCTTTATTAAATTGTATTTAAAAGTAATTTGTCTATATCTAATTGCGTTTTTAAGATTTAATTTAATAAAAATTATTTAAAAAAATTAAACTGGCTTCTAATTACCGTATTTTCCAGACTTGTTCGATAAAATAGGGAAAAGTCATCCTTTTTAAAATAACTGATGTTGAGAAAAACAGATTTACATTTTGACATTTAAGTATCCTTTTATCTTACAAAAGTGCATAAGGAATCCATATTAATATATACCATAGCGTGGCGTGCAGACGGTTGAACTAAAAAAAATTACCTAACCCATTTTTTCATACCTTCTTCCCTACAAATAAATTAATTCTCGATGGATCTTAACTATACATCAATAGACCTCTCTAAATAACTAAATAAATCTCAAAAACGCTTAACACTAGTTGTGGGTAAAAAGTAAAATATATACAGGGTGTTACGTTTTAAATAACAAATTTGAAATGGTTGCCATGGAAAACAAATGCACACACCGTCAAAATTTTTTAATTAGAAAGGGCAATGTCAATTATATTATAATACTCAAAACTATAGCTTTCGTTAATACCTACAGATTTACTAACAAGTACTGTAAGTTTACCTACGCATTTAAGGTTAAAATAACTAGTTGGTTAGAATTTATTGCCACAAATGATTTGGCACGAAAATAACAAATATTTGAGTAAGATACGTAGAACATTGAAACAATTGAGTAATAAAATAAGACAGACTAAGTATTAATTTTGAATGTTTCAAAACAAAAATATTAATAATATACAATTCACAATTTTACAAGGGAGCGACGAAAATATTGTTCAATTCTTCAGACTAGCATAATTTTCACAAATGGGGGTTTTCGAGAAATAAAAAAAATGCTAAAATAAACAGTGAGGTGAACACATCCAACATTGAATTTTGATGTTGTCTGAAAACCGAGTTATTTTTTACCATAACTAAGAAAATAAAAACGCATTGAATAAACAAATTGGTACATAAATGTTGTAGTCGGTGTCAGGCGTCAACATGCATTCCATTTTATACCCTTAAATGTTTCTTCAAACAGTTAAGCAAATAATAATTTTTGAAAACATTTAACACCTTGCATTTAAGAAGTTAAGACATTTTAGAATATATTAGTACGGAAAAGGTTCACAATAGACTCGCAGAAGTGCGTTATATAGAAAGTGGTGCCCCCTTCAGTTAAGAGCCCTTTAAATAATAGCGAATTTATCCTAATGCAATAATTTGGTTAGTCTACTCTCCACGGATGGTGTTCAACAGCATTTCTAAATTCTTTAAAACGTCTTTAAATTAAATTTCTTTCCAGATTTATAACTTGCTAGATTCTTAATAGTCCCGTGAACTTAACATTTGGGACAAGATAAATTTTATGTGATTTTCATGCTCTTTCGTTACTCCTGTTCAGAGATAAGGTAATTACTAAAGATGATTTATGAAATCAAATGCGACATTTCTACAAGATGATAGCCCGATGTTTTTAAACCTATAAGAGATTAAATTTAAGATTGATATATATATATATATATATATATATATATATATATATATATATATATATATATATATATATATATATATATATATATATATATATATATATATATATATATATATATATATATATATATATATAAGCCAGGAGTCACAATGTAATTCAATGTCGGTCGTGGTATTAGCGGAGTAGTTGTTTTTGTGATTCCATTTTGTGCCTTTGCCCTACACGGGGCTCGCTAGTCTATGGCGGCCTGATGAGCTCTAATAAGAGCGAAATCGCGATCGTCGTTTGACTAAAATGGATCATTGTGTCTGCTGTGATGCAGAACATGTTCCAAACAAGGATCATTTTCTTGTTATGACGTTGGTGTACGTGGAATGAAAACATACTATCATATATATTTTTGTATGTATATATATATATATATATATATATATATATATATATATATATATATAAATCTAAAATTTCTTTTATTATCTATTTACGAGTTATCTGCGATTATATAGTCGAAAATACGGTTTTTGGCCTACAATCGCGAAACGGACCACCGTATCCGCAACCTGAACGGTCGGTCGTACGTATTTTCGGGTCCCGCAAATTTTTCGTGGTATGAGTTTTTTCGATAGAGGCTACGGTTCGGCGTAAGGGGGGCGCGCGCGTATGAAGGGGGCGAATCGTTTATGTGTAATGTATATATATTTTGCTAATTATTTTCTTGGCTATAGGTTAACTCATTGAAAAATAAAACTATAATATATATCCACGTTTCACTCATTATATTGAGCTTTCTCAAGATGGAAATTTATTTTCTAAAATAAAAAATATAGTCTATATGTAAAATTTAAAATGGTTAAAAAACATTACATTTAAAACAATGACCATAAAAAGAAAAATACATTTAAAATAAAATTAATATTATACATAGTGAGCACCTTGGAAACATGTCGATTTTACGAATGTTTTGAAATAACACGAAATTGCTGTTATATACATGGTTAAAGAGAAAAACGAATTTATGTATATATATATATATATATATATATATATATATATATATATAAAAAAATACTAAATTAGTGGGGATGCAGTCAAAGAAAAACAAAGGCCTAGTTCAAAAGATGAACCCTTTATTGTATAGTCAAGCTTTCGGGATTATTTACCCCTTCTTCAGGACATTTCTACAAAAAATTTTTTAGAAAAAGATAACCACGTTAGTAACTAATTCTAGAATTTTGGTTTTTTATATAACTCACCAATGTGGGTTTAAAATAAAAGCAAGATTGCATTCCATCAAACAAGAATTTATGTAATGTTTATTCTAAAACAAACCATCACACTTTGGAACATTTAAATTACGAAAATATTGTTATTTAACTGTTATTACATGATTAAAAATTGAAAAAATTGAGGGATTATTGAAAACGAACGTTCATGAGGAACGCCATTATGTTACTTAAAACAGGTTGTGTTGCCGTATAAAACGATTTAATTTTTAAGATGATGAAATTACAAGGAAAACAAGGTGTGTAATAAGGATAGAGAATTGTTTTGTTAGATGTAAGCGACAAAGAAAGGAGAGAACTATACGACTGAACGTCGGTTACTCTGAACACGCGAAAGGTGATGGAGTGTTGCCTACATTAAGTGAAGGGCTATATACTGCCCAACGCAGTTTTAATCTCTACTAAATTTAAATAAATATATTTGAACATGAGAAGAACAAAAAATTAGTTAATGCTTTTTTTTGTGCCTAATTATCTGTTATGGAAACATAATTTTAATATTAAATGATGGAAGGGAGATTTAAGGAGTTATATTAAGTTCAATTTTTTTTATCATTATAAAAATTTTTGAAACAAAGTAGAGGGACGGAAAACAGAGAGAAACTCTTTCACTCGTCAGGGGCGGGAGCGTCCAAGCACTGGTATTTGTTTTTATGTAATTTTAGGATGTAGCTGTAAATGGTACTCAGACCTTGAGTATCACTTTTTTTATTCATCACTGGATCCTGTGAAATTATGTGAATCATCTCTAAGAACATGCGTTTGTAATATGATGAGGCTCTGTCAAGAATCTCAACATTATTCCAGTTAAGAGAATGGTTGTTATTAATAAAGTGTTCACTCAGTGCACAGGACGGTACCCCTCTCCGACAGTCACTTTTATGAGATGTGATTCTGCCCTTAAGGCTCCTAGACGTTTGCCCTATGTATACTAATTCACATTCGTTACAAGGAATTCTGTATACTACATTGTGGTTTTCAAGAGAGGACAAAGGTGTTTTAGTTTTTGTGAAAAGAAGAGATAAAGTCTTTTGTTGTTTTCTCGCTATTTTCACATCTGTATCTTTAAAAATATTGATCAATTTATTAGTGAGATTATCTATGTATGGAAGAGAGAAAAAACGTTGTGATGTATGAGGAGAAATATCATCCTGAGTCGACAATTGTATATTTATGTTACTAGGTGTGTTAACAGAAGAATGAGAAAGTAGTGGACTTGGATGAAAGTTAGGATCTCTAAAATTATCAGTTATGTTGTGTTCAGTTTGGAACAAAATTTTTAGCACTAGCTTTGGGGGGTATGAATTTTCTAAAAAAATGGTTTTTAACTGTTGTAACACTTGATGTCTTTTAGTAGGATGAGAAAGTTTAACGGCTCTAGTTTTCATGCCTATAATTAGATTGATTTTTGTTCTAGCAGGGTGGTAGGAATAGTAGCTGATGAATCTGTTAGAACAGTATGGTTTTCTATACCATTGTGTTAGTAAAACATTGTCATCTGACCTGATGACTAACATGTCGAGGAAAGGAATGCTGTTGTTTACTTCCTTTTCACATGTAAATTGTATGTGTTCATTAAATGAATTAAACAGATCAAGAGCAAAATCTATTCTATCCCTGGGGAGCGCAAGTAAAAGATCATCTACGTAGCGTTTGACGAACGGTACGTAGAAAGGCATAAGATCTAGGCAATAGTCAATTAAGTCATCCAAGACATAGTTGACTAGAATAGGAGAAATAGTTGACCCCATAGGTGTACCAAAAATCTGTTTATAATAACTGTCATTAAAAATTAGGATATTAGAGTCAAAAATAAACTTCATTAATGTTTCAAATAGTTCATAATCCATGCCACAAAATTGGGATATGTGTTGCCACTTTTCTTTTAGACTATTTATTATGACATTCAATGGCAGATTAGTGAAGAGCGAAACAACATCAAAACTGACTATTACATAATCATTAGGTAGTTGATAATAATTAACAAAACTACTAAAGGCAAAAGAGTCTTTGACATAATAATCATTTTCTGTATCATATGCACGAGTAAGGAAATCAGAAATATATGAAGCCAATGCACCGTTGGGACAATTAATAGCGGAAACTATAGGTCTCACAGATAGTGTGGGCTTATGTATTTTAGGAAGAGTGTAGAATCTAGGGGCTACCGTGTTATAGGTAGTCATTTTAGTTGCCATTACTCCATCTATGATCCCTTTGTCCTTAAGTTGTTTAGCTAGTTTATTAGCTTTAAGCTGCAAGGTATAAGTAGGGTTGTTATTAAGTTTTTTGTAATATTGTGTATCATCTAATAATTGTTGACTTTTAATCATATAATCTTCCTTATACATTGCAACCGTAGCATTTCCTTTATCACTACGTACAATAAATAAATCTGGATGGTCCTTAAGAAAGCGTTTAGTTCTATTAAAAATATTATTAAAATGTGGATTGATATTGTGATTCTTATGTATGAAGTTAGTTATGACATTGGTGAATTGAGCTCGGTAGCAGTCTTTCTGTTCTTGTGGAAAACTATGTATAATGCATTCTAGATCTGAGAGAATGTGAGGAATGTTAATATCTAAAATCGAAGGAGGAATGCTAAATTTAGGTCCTAACGAGAGGAATTGTGTGACTTCTGAAGGAATGTTGATATTAGTTAAGTTTTTAAACCATTTATTTTGTGTTTTAATTAGATTTATATTGTTATCTTTCAATTGTTGGATTTTGTGAATATTATTAGTTTTGATATTGTTAAAAAGTTTATTAGATTTAATTGTCAATCTTCGATTGTATTCATTTAAAATGTAAGGAGGAAGAATTTTCAATAGTTGTTCAGTAATATTTATAACATTGCTATTTACTTTCTTTAGTTCACAGAAAGTTACTTGTATCTCGAGATTTAATATTTTTCTACTTAACCTTTTATTAAAATTCTGTATCCTGTTTCCGAGAGATCCTTGTGTGTGATGCAAAAGACAGTTCACGTTCTTTGTTCCATTAGTGATATGGTTAGGCGACAGGTCGTGTTGTCTGCATTTAAGTAAAAATATTCTTCTATTCTTCAGGGATGCTTGCTTGTTGGATATATTGGCCAAAGATTTTAATAACACCACGGTGGGAGTACCATATTGTTGTTGTATGTCGGAAAAAAACCCCATTTCTGTACAAAGAGTGAATCCTAGTCGTGACTGACTAATTAAGCAAAAAAATACTAAATTAGTGGGGATGCAGTCAAAGAAAAACAAAGGCCTAGTTCAAAAGATGAACCCTTTATTGTATAGTCAAGCTTTCGGGATTATTTACCCCTTCTTCAGGACATTTCTACAAAAAATTTTTAGAAAAAGATAACCACGTTAGTAACTAATTCTAGAATTTTGGTTTTTTATATAACTCACCAATGTGGGTTTAAAATAAAAGCAAGATTGCATTCCATCAAACAAGAATTTATGTAATGTTTATTCTAAAACAAACCATCACACTTTGGAACATTTAAATTACGAAAATATTGTTATTTAACTGTTATTACATGATTAAAAATTGAAAAAATTGAGGGATTATTGAAAACGAACGTTCATGAGGAACGCCATTATGTTACTTAAAACAGGTTGTGTTGCCGTATAAAACGATTTAATTTTTAAGATGATGAAATTACAAGGAAAACAAGGTGTGTAATAAGGATAGAGAATTGTTTTGTTAGATGTAAGCGACAAAGAAAGGAGAGAACTATACGACTGAACGTCGGTTACTCTGAACACGCGAAAGGTGATGGAGTGTTGCCTACATTAAGTGAAGGGCTATATACTGCCCAACGCAGTTTTAATCTCTACTAAATTTAAATAAATATATTTGAACATGAGAAGAACAAAAAATTAGTTAATGCTTTTTTTTGTGCCTAATTATCTGTTATGGAAACATAATTTTAATATTAAATGATGGAAGGGAGATTTAAGGAGTTATATTAAGTTCAATTTTTTTTTATCATTATAAAAATTTTTGAAACAAAGTAGAGGGACGGAAAACAGAGAGAAACTCTTTCACTCGTCAGGGGCGGGAGCGTCCAAGCACTGGTATTTGTTTTTATGTAATTTTAGGATGTAGCTGTAAATGGTACTCAGACCTTGAGTATCACTTTTTTTATTCATCACTGGATCCTGTGAAATTATGTGAATCATCTCTAAGAACATGCGTTTGTAATATGATGAGGCTTACATCTAACAAAACAATTCTCTATCCTTATTACACACCTTGTTTTCCTTGTAATTTCATCATCTTAAAAATTAAATCGTTTTATACGGCAACACAACCTGTTTTAAGCAACATAATGGCGTTCCTCATGAACGTTCGTTTTCAATAATCCCTCAATTTTTTCAATTTTTAATCATGTAATAACAGTTAAATAACAATATTTTCGTAATTTAAATGTTCCAAAGTGTGATGGTTTGTTTTAGAATAAACATTACATAAATTCTTGTTTGATGGAATGCAATCTTGCTTTTATTTTAAACCCACATTGGTGAGTTATATAAAAAACCAAAATTCTAGAATTAGTTACTAACGTGGTTATCTTTTTCTAAAAATTTTTTGTAGAAATGTCCTGAAGAAGGGGTAAATAATCCCGAAAGCTTGACTATACAATAAAGGGTTCATCTTTTGAACTAGGCCTTTGTTTTTCTTTGACTGCATCCCCACTAATTTAGTATTTTTTTGCTTAATTAGTCAGTCACGACTAGGATTCACTCTTTGTACAGAAATGGGGTTTTTTTCCGACATACAACAACAATATGGTACTCCCACCGTGGTGTTATTAAAATCTTTGGCCAATATATCCAACAAGCAAGCATCCCTGAAGAATAGAAGAATATTTTTACTTAAATGCAGACAAGACGACCTGTCGCCTAACCATATCACTAATGGAACAAAGAACGTGAACTGTCTTTTGCATCACACACAAGGATCTCTCGGAAACAGGATACAGAATTTTAATAAAAGGTTAAGTAGAAAAATATTAAATCTCGAGATACAAGTAACTTTCTGTGAACTAAAGAAAGTAAATAGCAATGTTATAAATATTACTGAACAACTATTGAAAATTCTTCCTCCTTACATTTTAAATGAATACAATCGAAGATTGACAATTAAATCTAATAAACTTTTTAACAATATCAAAACTAATAATATTCACAAAATCCAACAATTGAAAGATAACAATATAAATCTAATTAAAACACAAAATAAATGGTTTAAAAACTTAACTAATATCAACATTCCTTCAGAAGTCACACAATTCCTCTCGTTAGGACCTAAATTTAGAATTCCTCCTTCGATTTTAGATATTAACATTCCTCACATTCTCTCAGATCTAGAATGCATTATACATAGTTTTCCACAAGAACAGAAAGACTGCTACGGAGCTCAATTCACCAATGTCATAACTAACTTCATACATAAGAACCACAATATCAATCCACATTTTAATAATATTTTTAATAGAACTAAACGCTTTCTTAAGGACCATCCAGATTTATTTATTGTACGTAGTGATAAAGGAAATGCTACGGTTGCAATGTATAAGGAAGATTATATGATTAAAAGTCAACAATTATTAGATGATACACAATATTACAAAAAACTTAATAACAACCCTACTTATACCTTGCAGCTTAAAGCTAATAAACTAGCTAAACAACTTAAGGACAAAGGGATCATAGATGGAGTAATGGCAACTAAAATGACTACCTATAACACGGTAGCCCCTAGATTCTACACTCTTCCTAAAATACATAAGCCCACACTATCTGTGAGACCTATAGTTTCCGCTATTAATTGTCCCAACGGTGCATTGGCTTCATATATTTCTGATTTCCTTACTCGTGCATATGATACAGAAAATGATTATTATGTCAAAGACTCTTTTGCCTTTAGTAGTTTTGTTAATTATTATCAACTACCTAATGATTATGTAATAGTCAGTTTTGATGTTGTTTCGCTCTTCACTAATCTGCCATTGAATGTCATAATAAATAGTCTAAAAGAAAAGTGGCAACACATATCCCAATTTTGTGGCATGGATTATGAACTATTTGAAACATTAATGAAGTTTATTTTTGACTCTAATATCCTAATTTTTAATGACAGTTATTATAAACAGATTTTTGGTACACCTATGGGGTCAACTATTTCTCCTATTCTAGTCAACTATGTCTTGGATGACTTAATTGACTATTGCCTAGATCTTATGCCTTTCTACGTACCGTTCGTCAAACGCTACGTAGATGATCTTTTACTTGCGCTCCCCAGGGATAGAATAGATTTTGCTCTTGATCTGTTTAATTCATTTAATGAACACATACAATTTACATGTGAAAAGGAAGTAAACAACAGCATTCCTTTCCTCGACATGTTAGTCATCAGGTCAGATGACAATGTTTTACTAACACAATGGTATAGAAAACCATACTGTTCTAACAGATTCATCAGCTACTATTCCTACCACCCTGCTAGAACAAAAATCAATCTAATTATAGGCATGAAAACTAGAGCCGTTAAACTTTCTCATCCTACTAAAAGACATCAAGTGTTACAACAGTTAAAAACCATTTTTTTAGAAAATTCATACCCCCCAAAGCTAGTGCTAAAAATTTTGTTCCAAACTGAACACAACATAACTGATAATTTTAGAGATCCTAACTTTCATCCAAGTCCACTAAATTTCTCATTCTTCTGTTAACACACCTAGTAACATAAATATACAATTGTCGACTCAGGATGATATTTCTCCTCATACATCACAACGTTTTTTCTCTCTTCCATACATAGATAATCTCACTAATAAATTGATCAATATTTTTAAAGATACAGATGTGAAAATAGCGAGAAAACAACAAAAGACTTTATCTCTTCTTTTCACAAAAACTAAAACACCTTTGTCCTCTCTTGAAAACCACAATGTAGTATACAGAATTCCTTGTAACGAATGTGAATTAGTATACATAGGGCAAACGTCTAGGAGCCTTAAGGGCAGAATCACATCTCATAAAAGTGACTGTCGGAGAGGGGTACCGTCCTGTGCACTGAGTGAACACTTTATTAATAACAACCATTCTCTTAACTGGAATAATGTTGAGATTCTTGACAGAGCCTCATCATATTACAAACGCATGTTCTTAGAGATGATTCACATAATTTCACAGGATCCAGTGATGAATAAAAAAAGTGATACTCAAGGTCTGAGTACCATTTACAGCTACATCCTAAAATTACATAAAAACAAATACCAGTGCTTGGACGCTCCCGCCCCTGACGAGTGAAAGAGTTTCTCTCTGTTTTCCGTCCCTCTACTTTGTTTCAAAAATTTTTATAATGATAAAAAAAATTGAACTTAATATAACTCCTTAAATCTCCCTTCCATCATTTAATAATAATAAAATTATGTTTCCATAACAGATAATTAGGCACAAAAAAAAGCATTAACTAATTTTTTGTTCTTCTCATGTTCAAATATATTTATTTAAATTTAGTAGAGATTAAAACTGCGTTGGGCAGTATATAGCCCTTCACTTAATGTAGGCAACACTCCATCACCTTTCGCGTGTTCAGAGTAACCGACGTTCAGTCGTATAGTTCTCTCCTTTCTTTGTCGCTTACATCTAACAAAACAATTCTCTATCCTTATTACACACCTTGTTTTCCTTGTAATTTCATCATCTTAAAAATTAAATCGTTTTATACGGCAACACAACCTGTTTTAAGTAACATAATGGCGTTCCTCATGAACGTTCGTTTTCAATAATCCCTCAATTTTTTCAATTTTTAATCATGTAATAACAGTTAAATAACAATATTTTCGTAATTTAAATGTTCCAAAGTGTGATGGTTTGTTTTAGAATAAACATTACATAAATTCTTGTTTGATGGAATGCAATCTTGCTTTTATTTTAAACCCACATTGGTGAGTTATATAAAAAACCAAAATTCTAGAATTAGTTACTAACGTGGTTATCTTTTTCTAAAAATTTTTTGTAGAAATGTCCTGAAGAAGGGGTAAATAATCCCGAAAGCTTGACTATACAATAAAGGGTTCATCTTTTGAACTAGGCCTTTGTTTTTCTTTGACTGCATCCCCACTAATTTAGTATTTTTTTGCTTAATTAGTCAGTCACGACTAGGATTCACTCTATATATATATATATATATATATATATATATATATATATATATATATATATATATTATATGCAGGTAGTCATTTTGTTTGTTGTTAAATATTTAAGTGGAGGGTCACACTCATTGCTTGTGTTTTTGAAACTGACAGTTTCATCATACGTCTAATTTCCCAAAAGAACGTAAAAGAAGACCTAAGGTTATTTAATTTTTTATGGCTTTAAGAAATTATAGTAAATTTGTGCAGATAATCTACCAAAAACCTATAATCTGTTCTAGTTGGCTGCCAGAATTCGACATCGTCTTGTTTTCAAAACCTCTAAAAAATTGTGTCACTTAAATTTATATTGTGAATGTGTTTTCTCTAATTGCTTTTGTTCATTAGCATTTCTGCTGAAAGGTTAGGGGACTTGGTCTAAAAATATTTAGATGTAAGCTTCTTTGTTACCCCTACAAATAGAAATTTGTTCGGGAGTCCAATGCCTTATGTCATTTTCATACAGATTTGTGGCAGTTTTATTCCTAACAAACATAGAAAAAAACTCCAAGTCTCGGTCTCATTAAATAATAATTTTACAATCTTCAACAAACATGACACGTGTTTCGCCCTTTCGAGCATCATCAGACCTACAAACAACAGAGATAACCTTAGTAAATAATCACACTCACAAATCCTAAAACAATAACTTACAAATAGAATAAAACACACTAAAGCACAACAAAACAAACAACTACTTATACATATTTGATGGACATTAAAATGAGGTTAAGTCTCACGTGAATAAACAAAATAAAATATTAAAAAAGATTCATGTCTCTTGGCGGGATCGAACCCAGACCGCTCGAGCGAGACGCCGAAGCAACCACCCACAGACCACTCGACTAGTCGAAGAAAATGATCAAAAACTCTCACTCTATGAATTAATGAATGAAATGAAGGGTGCCTACAATTATTATTACATTAAATTGTTAAATATTAGGGTTAACTAGGAAAACAAATTCTTGATATCCAATGAAACTAATGTGCCTCCTGCAGATTGTATTCAGTTGGTAAGAGATTTATTGGCGAGATCTTTGCCACAGTTACTCGTTGATGACCTCACTTTTCTTCTTACCTTAGTTTTAGACCAAAACTTTTTCAAATTTAGTGGACAGTTATATAGACAAAGGTCTGGGCTGGCTATGGGTTCCTGTTTGTCGCCTTTTCTGAGTGAGGTTTTCATGAACAATTTGGAAAACAGGATAATGAATAGTTATTTTGCCTCCTTCCTAACAGCATATAAAAGATATATTTGCATTGTGTGGAATGGCAACAGAAATCAGTTGGAAAAGTTTTTACAATTGGTTAACTCGTTGCATTGCACTCGGAAATGGAAGATGAGGGAAAACTACCGTTTCTTGACCTTTTACTATCGCGGAAACACAGTAGGATAGAGTTTGAGGTTTACCGGAAAACATCGTCCACGGATAATTATTCAATATGCTTCAAACTCTCCTTACACATATAAATTCGCCGCGTTCAACTCCTTTTTCTATCGGTTGTGTAATTTACCATTGTCAAGGGAAGCGTTTAATAAGGAGCGTGATATTATAATGCAGATTGCTATGAATAACGGTTTTCCTTTGGAGTCCATCACCAAATTATATTATAAATTTATAAACAAGTACAAAATGTCCTATACTGTCATATATTCAAAACTTAGCGATGAGACAAATTTTTTCAAGTGCATTACTTTTTTCGGAAGTATTTCTCTCCAATTGGCTAAATTTTTTAAAAATATTAAAAATGTCAATATTTCATTCAAAAGAGTAAATACTCTCAAGAGACATTTAGTAAGGACAAAGGACACAACCGATAAATTGTCCAGTTCTGGGGTTTATGCACTAAATTGTAGCGAATGTTCCACGACCTATGTGGGACAAACAGGTCGAAAAATTTCCACAAGGGTGAGAGAACATTTAAGCCTTGTCAACCAATTCAGAAATACGGATGTAACTGAGACTGTTTCAGCTTTTGCCAATCATTTGTTGGAGTCAGGTCATGAATTTTCCATTTTTGGCATTGATGTTTTACATGAATTTCCGAAGGGGAAAAAGCTTGGCCTTCTAGAAAAAATGGAAATAACCAAAACTATAAAAAGTCCCATTCTCACTTGCGTTAACGATGTTTTTAATTTTGAACCAACCCCTTAACAATTTAATGTAATAATAATTGTAAGCAACCTTCATTTCATTCATTAATTCATAGAGTGAAAGTTTTTGGTTGTTTTCTTCGACTAATCCAGTGGTCTGTGGGTGGTTGCTTCGGCGTCTCGCTCGGGCGGTCTGGGTTCGATCCCGCCAAGAGACATGAATCTTTTTTAATACTTTTTTAATATTTTATTTTGTTTATTCACGACTTAACCTCATTTTAATGTCCATCAAATATGTATAAGTAGTTGTTTGTTTTGTTGTGCTTTAGTGTGTTTTATTCTATTTGTAAGTGATTGTTTTAGGATTTGTAAGTGTGATTATTTACTAAGGTTCTCTCTGTTCTTTGTAGGTCTGATGTTGCTCGAAAGGGCGAAACACGTGTCATGTTTGTTGTAGATTGTAAAATTATAATTTAATGAGACCGAGACTTAGAGTCTTTTTCTATGTTTCATATTAAGACTAGGTCTCTTTGAGCAATATGGACAATTTCTTCGATGTTTTATTCCTCTTTAGGGCAAGTAAGGCTTGTATAATGTCTACATCGATCTCTGATCCGTCTGCAAAAACATGAACTGTTACTTATGCAGCGGTCTTATTTTTGTTAGTTTTAAGAATTATATACGGGTCTGTCAGTCATAGCAAAAGCATCATTCTATATTTCAAGACGAGTTGCCTCACATTCGTTTTGGATTTATGCTAATGGTCATTTCATGCTCCAGTCTACCCGCTGTGCCATATTTAATCTGTACGGGTGTTTATATTAATAGGCAAGATATTTTGACGATAGGAAAATTTTTTATTTGTGTGCCTTTAAAAAAACCTTAAAAAGGTAAAGAGGAAAGTAACTTTATTTGTAAAGATACGTAAAAGTAATAAGGAAAGCCTGTTTAGAATTAAATTATGAAAGTAATTATTAAATCAAAGCTCACTGTTCATAATTTGACATTTTTAAAGCTATTTCGCTTTAGAAACCACCTGTATAATAAAGTATTTTCAAAGCTTCAAGAAATCTGTGTGTGCAAACTTTTTATTGGAAACCTACAAATAAAACAGTTTTTCTGTCTTCAAAATAATGTAAAAAAAAAATAAGACATCAATATTTTAATAGTGAATTTAATTTTCCTCATTAATTTTCCATGTGTTTTTAAAACTGAAGATACTTTCCTCCCCACCGTTTTTAAAACTTTTTTTGTATATAAAAATGAATTTTTTAAGAGTTATGAGGAGCTAGTTATTCTCTTAAACTCTCAAAATAAAGTGTAAAAGTTGCATTAGAAAAAAATGTTGACAGCTTTCAATTAAAAATTGTAAAGAATTATAGAATGTTTTCTATACTCTTCCTCTATAACACCTATATACATTTCGAGGCCTTTGAGTAAAATACCCGCCCAGAATAAATTAAATCTATATATACTATCATACTACATATGTATAACATATGCAAATCTTTATGATCCCCTGTCGACGATTGTCAGTATAAACATAAATTATACCCTTTGTTCTATAAGCATAAAAGCCCGCAAGACTTTCAAAAAGCACCAAAATCAGTGACACTTTACTTTAATTACTAAGTATAGTAATTAATCCAAAGAAGGAGCTAAAACTTCTCCCGAATCCTCGGTTTACTGAAAAATTGATAGGAATACTTTGCCATCATGTATATTTTTATATGAAAAGAAACTACAAACATATATATTTTCTTTTATATAGGTACCTGGTAACTCATATAAACGAGAGAACGAACGAGAGAATAAATGCTCAAATACCAAACAAAGCATTTACTGGGATGTCATGTTTGACACGACTCATTTATTATTGATTATTATAATTACGGTCATTTGGTATACAAATTTGGGTATGACACACTTTCTAGAACTTTATAAAATTTAGGTAGATTCCATGAAAAATATTCTACTTTTCGATCTATTTTCATTTTCATTCAAAGCATTTCACGAGATTTTTGTAAAATTCCGAGGGTACTTAAAGAACTATTCCCGCTTTAAGTTGTTTCGATACAAATCAGTGAAATGTAAGAGCATTTGTCCATTTTTTTCATTTCCACTACTTTCCCGGCATTAGCGGTATGTACCTCTTATTTCGATTTTAGATCTCCGTCAAACTTCTTGTCTAACCCCTCTCTTATCTTGAAAAAAGTGCTCGGGTTTCGACTCCGCAAATTACCGACAAAGTTACCGCATTTTTTACCCTTCTTTAATTTTTTTAAGCGACATTTCATGCTCCGAGGTATCCGTCGCCGGCGCCGCTTGAATCTTACCTCATCTGAATTTCGAAAATCGTGCTCTTATCGGACGCCATTGCTTGGTAATTATAGGCCATATAAAAGTGATTCTTTTAGCAGAAGATGCGCCCAATTATCCTTCACGATCGATTCTGAAACATATTTCTTCCCCGCGTACCGTTACCGAGCTGGAGCGCGCCGGATATACAAAAGAACAGAATTCGCGAGCGACTCTTGTTACAAGTAATATAACGTAACTGATTTTAACCTTACATGCTTAGGTATTATAGATTGGAAAAATATCATATGGTTTTATTTTATATTACCTTCTTATAATCAAACTCATTCAAAAGGTACAAAAAAGACATATATTTCATTTTTAAGGTCGAAATCCGCATAATATATAAAATATGTTCTATATTGTTACTTAATTTCTAAAACATTAGTAGCATTCAGGCAAAATTAAACCGAAAATATAAAATTTAAATTCAAGAACTCTCAAAAAAGTAATACTCTTCACACTGGTTCATGAAAAAGAATTGATATGTTTTATTTTAATCTTACCATAAAAGTCCTTTATTGATTTTTTTTCAATTAAACTGATAAATCCTGTGGACGAGATGCCTGCTGTAAAGATACTAGAAAGATATGCATAAATAATGAGAAGTCTCAACTAATACTAAGTTCAATATTTTGCTGATTTTCTTTATATCTGCTAGTATCTTTTCTAGCCAAGCAAATTTTGGTATGTTTAAAATTTTAGTAGTACTTAAAGTTTACCTAATTTCGGTGTGTTAAATGCCTAGATTCTAATATCTGATGATCACAACTTATGTACACAGAATACGCGACCTGCTTTACAAAATTAACCTTGGCCTAACTAGGTTATTATAAATTATAAATAAAGCCTTACACATTTTAATAGTAGTACGTCCAATAGAATTAAGTGATATGCTATTGTCAACAATTATTTAAAACAAAATATTAAAAAGTATTACATGCAACATATGTATCACCATAATTTTTGGCTTTTTTCTCTAAGAAACTTAATGTACAAATCATTGCAAATATTGCTTAATTGTCTATATTCCTTGCCTCAGTTGCTTTTAAATAAATGACAAACCGTTTTGCTATTAGACAAAATTCTAAAACGCTTAGGTAATCTATTTAGTCCCCTGTTAAATTGAAATCACTTAAGCTCCCACGTGCAAGCTTAAATTATTCTTCATAATCCCCTCCACTGTGATACACGCTGTTTTAATTTGCCAGGTTGACTTAATTGACTTGTGGTTTATGCCTGCTTTTTTTGAATATGTTGGATAATAAGATATCAAGTTCCTTGAAATAATATTAATATACAAATTTTATAAAGTTTTAAAACAGGTCCTATAAAATTTGAGATATGTTAAAGCAATTTTGTTTTGTCCAGCGCTTAGACCAGAAATTAATTTATATAAATAATATAATAACCATAAATATTCAAACTGAACAAAAAATTCAACAACAATCTATTTTGTTTGAAATAGGTTGAAGCAATGCAACATTTGAAGTTATATTTTCTAATAATTGAAAAGTAAATAATCAATTAGGGAATTATTACTTGCTTCAACCTTTTCAAATTTTCGAAATTTTCAAACTAAAAAAAGGCACAGTAAATTTGTAAAAAAAAATATACATACTGAATGCTGTTTCTGCTTCAATACGAGACACATCATAATTTTCTCGTATGACGGTAGAGAAGCACTCGCTGATACCTGTAAAGAAATAGTCAGATATTACCGTACTGTCAAATTTAAATTAATTAATATCCAAAACTCTGGGATCTCTCATAAATTTTTTAAAAAAGTTCGTATAAATAAAAAATAAACGAACTGAAAAACGCTTTGATGCCAAGATACCGGGTGTTAAAATTTTACTTTTTACTTACTCATATAACAGCCCATATATTGTATTGTCAATATACCAGGTTCTACAGGGGAAGCATTGGAATTTCAAAAATTTTAATTTAATTGACGTTTTAAAGGCCCTAGAATACAAAAATATATTTTTAGAAAAAAAGTTAACGATGTATACAGGGTGTTTCACAACTTATCCACGAAATTTTAACCACATAGTGTCAATAACAAAATGAAAAATAAATATCTGTATTTTGCGCTCATCGTTGCGATATCACAACACTCATTAATAATTTCTTGTAGCAAATGTTGTACCAATCCACTAAAGAAAACAAAATACCAGGAATTTTTGGTTTTTTCGTATTGATAAGAAAATGTAAATAATGTTTAATCTGTATCGTGAGTGATCTGAATGAACAAAGATTTTTGTGAATTTAAAAAATGTATTTTGCGAGTTTATGTTTTTCGATATTTATTAAAAATGGCACATGTGTACAGTAATGAGGAGTTAGTGGATATTGTTTTAGCGTACGGAGAAGCAGGGTAAAATTCGCAAGCGGCTTCTCGTTTGTATGCAAACCGATTTCCGAATAGGCACATACCACATCCACAAATATTTACTTCAATTGTTTTACGTGCACGTGCTAGTGGAGATTTGCGCCCCAGACGTGGGGTGGATGGAGGTCGGGTTCGCCCACAACGCGTTTTAAACGCCGAAGGAGAAATTTTGCATATTGTGGAAGAAAATCCAGGAATAAGCACAAGGAGGTTAGCCCAACAGGTACCAGAAGTCTCACATGCGACAGCGTGGCGCATATTACATGAAGGCCAACTGTACCCTCATCACGTCCTGACAGTCCAGGCGTTGCTACCCACAGATTACCCCCTCAGAATAAGATTTTGTGAGTGGTTGTTGCAAAAAAATGCTCGAAATGCCCGTTTTACAGCTGATATTTTCGCCACCGATGAATCAATTTTTACTGGTAATGGTATAACCAATCTTCACAATACACACGTTTAGTCCTTTGAAAATCCTCACGCAATAGTCCAGACAAACTTCCAACATCGTTTTTCTTTAAACATGTGGGCAGGTATTGTCGATGAACGTCTAATTGAACTGTTCATATTGCCAGATAGGATGGATGGTCACCAGTATTTGGAACTTCTTCGGAATGATTTGCGGGTCCTTCTTGAAGATGTGCCATTGGCGGTCCGAGCAAGGATGTGGTTTCTGCACGATGGGGCACCTCCGCATTTTCGTTTTGAAGTTCGTAATTTTTTGAATGATGTACAGCAGATACGCTGGATCGGTAGGGGTGGACCAATTGCATGGCCTCCACGGTCTCCCGATCAAAATCCTCTGGACTTCTTTTTATGGGGATACTTGAAAAACGAGGTATACCGTACTCCAGTTCAGAATATCGAAGATCTGCGTGACCGACTCACAGTGGCCGCCGATAAGTTGAGACTTCAAGCACAGCAGGAAGGAGATGTATTTCAGTTAGTGCGCCGAAATTGGATTAGACTGCCCAAGCTTGCATTGAAGCCAATGGAAACAATTTTGAACAGCTTTTATAAGTAAGTGAACTGGTAAACTGTATTATTTTATTATCTCGATTTGTGTACGACTTTTATTACATTTTTTTTGAGAAATCAACTTCTTTCGTAACAGTGCATATGTGGTTAAAAATTCGTGGATAAGTTGTGAAACACCCTGTATACAGATGTGTGTGTGTGTGTGTGTGTATATGTGTGAGTGCATAGGTGTGCCTGTCTAAATGAAACTTCTGTTAACGATAACTTGAGAAAAGAGTCTAGGACAGTGGCCCCCGGGATTATATTTTCAGAATACACAAACCGGTAACAGTCAAATTAAAACAGATACACTTTGGCTAAAAGTTTTGACATTTGAAAATTGTGGAAGTCATTAGTGTAGGTAGGAACCTGGTTGTCTCTTAATTTCTCCGTGTTCAATAATTTTTGCTCGCATGACATCACTATAATCTTGTTTACTCTCAGTTTTGCAGAAAATATATATCTTACAGGTACCCTGTCCCTTAAATCTTTTTTTCTACAGTTAAAGCGAGAATTATCGTTTTTTTTATCTAGCAAATATTGATGACAACATATTATATTATTTGACATGTTGACAACAACAAACCAAAACATGCAGCTTGACATGTGTTATCTAATAGTACAGGAGATTAGAGCAAGTTTAATTGTCCCGCTATTTTTGGTGGTAATGGTACGTGTATATATGGGAGTTGTATTATGTTTATCAAAAACCATTGTTTTTTTGCTTTTTTATACACTTCGTATATTCCTAGAAATTAAATTTAATAGGCCATACTATAATTAATGTCAATAAATAATACGCCATACTATGGTTAATGTCCAATAAAGCAACTAAATAAGTTTTACAAAAATTGTTTTTTTTTTCGAATTGCGAAATATTTATTCCTCCCAAGTATTTTACTACGACATCACAGGCCAGATTTATAAAAAATCACATTCCTTATTCTGTTTTAAAACTTTTTAGTCTCTTAGATTTTTTCCAAATCTTTCACCTTATATAAGTTATTTGGCAAAATGTTCATTCATGCATAGATAATTTGAATGCATGCAAGACATAAGCACACTAAGATCTTGATACACTGTGACCTTTAAATTAGGTATGGAAGACTATTGCTAACTTCAGAAGCAAAAAAAATAACGTACAAAAAGTTAGAGAACAGAATTAGGAATCACCTTTTTGTCAAAATGGCAATGGACGTTGCACTAAGAAGGTCGGAAAAGGAACGCAACCCATAAAATGATATTTTCTAAAAGCACGCAAGTTAAGGTATTTAAAAGTTTTATGGCACGTTGTAGGATCATAAGTCGTAAATTACTGCCCTCTTTAAATTAAAGGTAGCTAGACAGTCAAATGTCGGATTTGCGGAGGTTAGGCAAGAATATACACAAGAAAAAATATGCCAAGTACAGTGCAGTGGCGGCTCGCGTGTGAAAAAGTAAGTGAAGTGCAAATATCGCAATAATTTTTTTTCCAGAATTTTTTTATATGTGCAGTGGGTAGAATATTTTTTTACGACTCAGCTAAATTTTGTATACTAAATCAATTCTCCTATCCTTCATAGCAGCAAATTTATTTGTAACATCCTCATAAAATAGATGAGTTGCCCTAATCTCCTCCAGAAATTCCTTTCGAATTGAAATATTGCCAAGAGAAGTAAGTATTTCTTGAGATCTTGTATTTCTTAAATAAGTTTTTACACATTTGAAGCAAGCAAGCTTCTTTCCACTGAAGCACTTGTCGACGGTATTGTCAAAATAAGGGAAACCAATTTATATGCTTCGGTAAAAAAATATTTATTTTTATTAATTTTTTTCACTTGCTCTTGCAGCGATATATTCCAATACTCTCATTGGCAAAAATAAGACCAATCTCCTTTTTAAGTCGTTGACTTTTTGAAAATATTTCCCCATATAACTGAAACAAATTTTCAAACTTGCCGGTCGGAAAATTTAAACTATTCGGAAAATTTAGCAGAACCTGCCAAACATGAAAATGTAAGTTTTTCACAGTCTTGAAACCTTAGCGTCATTTCCATTAAAATATAGTCCAATATTTCATAAAAAAGGGTTCTATACTTAGCCCTAATTTCTTCAGGTGAAAGCTTAGCAAGCTCACGTTTGTAATGATTTATTTCTGTAATAGATTTTACTTTATCAACCATGGTATCAAAAAAATGTTCATTTCTTTTTTACAGAGCGCCTCACGACAGCGTTTTATAGTGGATATGCAAAAATGACTCTCAAGCGATTTTTTTTTTAAGAACGTCAAATAGTATGTCTATGATTGAGAAAATGTCATTAAACACTAATACCAGAAACGTGAATTCAAAATCGTTCATCTCACCTAAAAATCCTTTCGCAATCACATTTACTAACTTCGAATTTGAAGTTGTAACAACACCATAAATAAATATAACACAAAACCGTCAAGTTAACTGCAAAGGAACTCACCGGTTGCAGCGAAATCCGCGAAAATAAAAGTAAACAACCACCGCAAACTGAACGACACGTGGGTGTAGGTTACTGCGCCTGCAATTCACCGAGAGCGTTGTATGGCGCTGGGCTCGACGTTATCGGATACGCGTTGTCATGGCAACATAGTAGGAAAATCGTAAACTAAACATAGCACCTCCAGCAAAGACATGCCGCCAACGGTCAAGTAAAATATTTATTCGAGATGAACAGTTTATTTTTTACCAATTAGGTGAATAATATAAAAACTAAAATTTTAAGAGATATATAATAAATATGGTTAGATGTTTGCTTGTTTATTTTTCTTGGTGAAGTAGCACTTCACCAACTTCATCTGAATAGCCGCCACTGGTACAGTGGCCAATAAAACCAAATTCAAGACTTTTATTGAAATTGATTTTTATACAAATACTTAAATGTCATCTATTATTTATCTTGGAAAATGTAGAATAATGCTATATTATTATTATGTAGGATAATTTTATTTCATAGTATGCACTAATTTATTATCAAACCTAGAATAAATATTTTAGTATAAATAGACATATCACAAAATATATTTTACTTCTCTAGTAGGTGTTAAGAAACTACTCATCGAATGGGCATCAAATTTTACAGAAAAATCAAGTATGATAAGTGGAGAAACTGGTAAAATTTTGGTCTAAAACAAAATGTGGCGGAACAAAATGGCCGGCCAATAGATTATTCAGTTCCAAAAAACTACTTATCCAATTGACTTGATATTTTGCAAAGACCAAATGTGAAAACGGGATAAACTGGTAAAATTTTAGCACTAATCCTTTATGACAAAACAGAATGGAGACCTAATAAAATGTTTAGATATTCGGTAAAATGTCATTACCTTTTTTTATGAAAGAAAATAATAAAAGAGATAATTTATAGACTATGAAAAAAGGTATAAGATAATTTGAAATTTCACTTGTACAGAATTCCTCTACATACAGATAACCAGATAACACGTTTTATGAATCCATATAGTTGTTTAGTACTAACTAAAAAATTGAAATAAACTACAGTTCATAGGATTTGTATAAAGTTATTACCAAATAAATATAGATGTAAAGTAAGGACATAAAGTCGGTC
Organism: Kuschelorhynchus macadamiae; assembly: GCA_030620095.1. Classification (NCBI taxonomy): domain Eukaryota; kingdom Metazoa; phylum Arthropoda; class Insecta; order Coleoptera; family Curculionidae; genus Kuschelorhynchus; species Kuschelorhynchus macadamiae. Next base: position 556,796 of record JAUTXW010004195.1, on the reverse strand, counting down.
GACCCCTGTCTTAACTTTTGAACCGCTCGGTATATTGCAACGAAATTTGGAAAGATAATATATAAGCAAATTTTCTATTTTTTGAAAGATTTAAATGTCAAAAAGACGCAATTTCGATAGTTTTTTGTATGGAAGGGGGGTCGACTGATATAATCTTTTAAAGGTCTTTTTATTCTAAATTTAACCCCCGATTTTGGAAACATTTGATTCAAAAGTTCTCAAATGATGACCATTGAAAATTTCAACCAAGTTCAACAATTAATTGTCGTTGCCATGGTTTTCTAATATGTGACATTTTGAAAATTGCTTCTCAAGTATTCTAAAAGTTTACGAAAAATACTTTCAGAATTTATTGTCAAAATTTCAAGTTATAGGTATGGTAAAGGATGCCCCAAGATCTGAATGGAAATGTCCTGAATGGAAAAGTCAACACTCAAAAGTGTAGATATTGGAGTAATGAAAACTCCCGTGAGTTTTTTTCTGGCCATTAATGCAACAAAGATCGAGAATAAAATAAAGGCTATCCAGGGTTTGTCTTGGGGTAATAGCGATGCAGGTTTACACTCGATCTTGGTCTTACGAACCATGAGCTATATATTAAAATCAATGCTGACTTAATATGGCTATTTACACAAGTTTGTAAATATAATAAAATAGAAGGACACTATGATCATATGGTATATACAAATAACCGAAGTTATCAATATATGTGCAAAAAAGAAATAATGCAATGTATACATACGTGTATAATTTCTCTATTTATGAATAATTTAATATCTATTACCATATGTATATATATTTGAAATCCTCTTAACGAGCTCTTGATGCCCGTCATGATAAAGTAGAATTTTTTTTCTTGCTGCACAAAATGACCGCTATATTATTTGTTAAATCGATGTATAATTATTGACTCTCGCAAGAATAGTTGGTCCAAATCTTTTCTCATTAAAATCTGTTTGGCCATTTAAGTTCTAAGAGTTTAACATTGTTAATAATTGCATAATTGCTTATATGTGGGTCAACCTGTATACTATAATGCCTCGTTCATAAAAATCGATCTATCTATATGGTAGAAACAATTGATACAAAAATGCGTAAACACAGTACCCTCACAGTTCCCTCACAGGTAAAGACCAAAAATTTTACAGCACCTAAAAAGGGTAGAAGTCAGTTATGGTAATAGGTTATTTCTACAATAATACTAGTTGTATGTTGTTAAAATATTACCTTTTTTGAGTTCACTTATTGTGATACTATATGATGAATCCTATTTCCGTGTATAACTTTTACTTAAATTAGAAAAAAACATTCTTAACTCCGCTAAATAAAATAGAATTATAAATGCTCTTGACCAAGAAACAGTACAAAAGTTTTTTAGGCATACACTTTTTTGCCGGAATCCTGCCGATCAAAGAGACACTGAATATATTCTCAGTCCTTGTATTAGACACCTTTTAAATACTTAAAAACCTAAATTAACTCCCGACGAAAAAGCATTATTAAAGAATAAGAGAAAACATATGAGTGATTGGGAATACTTCTCAGATTAAATCACTTTAATCCTAAAAAGAAATATATTAATTGTCGTAATTAATTCATGAAAATCGGTCTAGCCGTTTAGCCTGTAGGTGGAAACAAATGGATAAGTAAATGCGTAAATGACTGGTAAACACAGTAACCTCACAATTAAAGGCCAAAACTTTTAAGTGTACAGCAGCTAAAAAAGTAGAAGTCAGTTATGGTAATAGCGTATTTAGACGATAATACCAGTTGTATGTTGTTAAAATTGCGTTTTCTTTTTAATTTGCTGAATTTTCGTCTTACGATGATACTATATGATGAATCCTATATCGAGGTATAACTTTAACTTAAATACAAAAAAACATTCTTAACTCCGATAAATAAAATAAAATTACAAATGCTCTCGACCAACAAACAGGACAAAAGTTTTTTTCGCACCCAAGAGGGATATCTTTTTTGCGGGGATTCGGTATCCTGCCGATCAAAGAAGGCACTGAATATATTCTCAGTTCTTGTACTAGACACCTTTTAAATATTTAAAAACCTAAATTTACTCTCGACGAAAAGGCATTAGTAAAGGATAAGAGAAAACATATAAGTGATTGAGAATAACTCTCAGGTGGAATTATTTTAATTCTAAAAGGAAATATATTGATTTGGAGTTAAAAGTAGCCGACTTCCTTTCAACATGATAATTTATAGTACCAACATTCTATCGCCACATAACTCGACTATTGTGACCAAGTAGCAAATAATATATTTGTAGACAAGGATAAAAACGTCGTTTTGACTAAATTATTTTTGATATATTTTATCTTCAGCTACTCCGAGAGATACAAGAATAGTAAATGAAATTTTTCAAATTGCACTAGTCGAAAAATACGAAAAAAAATGCCACTGATGTTATAATAGCTGTACGGGAGAGATTAAAGCACCCTGATTACGAATTCAACAACCAAAATTGTCGACCACGTATAGAGTTTGAGTTCTAGTAGAATGCCTCGATTATTTTTATTTTATTCAAGAATGTTTGTATAATTTTTATACATTTTATATATAATATATATATATATATATATATATATATATATATATATATATATATATATATATATATATATATATATATATATATATATATATATATATATATATATATATATATATATATATATATATATATATATATATATATATATATATATATATATATATATATATATATATATATATATATATATATATATATATATATATATATATATATATATATATATATATATATATATATATATATATATATATATATATATATATATATATATATATATATATATATATATATATATATATATATATATATATATATATATATATATATATATATATATATATATATATATATATATATATATATATATATATATATATATATATATATATATAATTTAATTTCTGACCTAACTTTTCAATACTTAATATTTTTCTAATTTGTGGTCCAACAAATATTTCTTCCTTAAGCCTAGTATCAATTATATTAGGAAACATTTATTTAAGGTATTTAAACGCATATTCTTCATTATCTAATGCTTTTACTAAATTTGTCATCAAGTTTAATGTGTAATGGAGGTAACAGAACTTTTTTACGATCAACAAGAGCTATATTTTTCACGTTAACTTGGCCCGGAATAAATTGATCCCTCTGAAGTCATTCTTTTACTTGGTAATGGCTCTATGTTGCTCTACTGTCCCAAAGACAAAGAAAACAGCAATACTTGGTAAATCCACTCTGAAGTCCTAACAACAGTCCCATGACGTTTAGGTCACCACATATCTGCCACTTATGCGTATCATAGAGTATTACATTTAAAATAAGTGACATAATTTCGTATGTTTCCTGTATGCCAACTGCATGCGCAAGAGCCATGTTGCCATTATGGAGGAGAACTGCTTTCGTCCGGGTTATATGCAAAGCCTAATTTTTCCATAACACTATCTGGATTAACACAAATACACATTTTATTCTGCATAGTAAAAACAAGGATAGCTCCTGGTTAGGATTTCTTAAGATGGTAACTTTGGTTCCAGTGGCTAGTAAAGTCAATTGTTATAATGTTGAACCTAATAGTTCAGCATGTTCTTTGGACAAATGGAGATCCTGAAGTAGATCTTTTAATTCAGTTTGTTTTATTAAATGGGGTGTTTTTCTTCACTTTCGGGAAACTAAAAACCGTCCTTTTTTGATACATTATCGGGTTTTGCCTTATAATCATACATTTCTAACTCTTTCTGCCAATTTGGCAGGAGCATTATAAATTCATTGAATTCAAGTTTACCATCCCTGTTTTCCATGTTTCAAGGAATATTGGAGGCTAAATTTTATCTGCGGTATTCCCCATAAAAGGTAAAACTGTACTACAGCACTATTTGCATTTTTTTTGAAACTTTGAAATTTTCTAATTGATGTCAATAATTGGCAAAACTAAAATTACTTAAACGGAAGGCACAACAACAACAACACGATATTAACCAATAGAATTATTTTTTCCTGTGATTCTTTACACCAATAAATAAAAAAATAATTATTGTAGAAGAAAATGGAATTATTTTGAATAAAAAACTATATAAATAAATACTACAAGTATTCTGGGGAAACCTTTAACAGTCTCTAGCGTTTATCAAAATTCTCCAAGTTAAGCAAAGGTAAACAACAGAGAACAACTTCCTACCTCCAATGGGTTAAAATTTTTTTAATAACACTAGTCAATGTTTCTAGCAGAAAGGGACTACTGTATCAAACAAATTTAGTGTAGAAAAGTGAGATCAATTTAAAAAAGAAAAAGCTAACTAAGCGTTATCTGACGAACACATTTTCTAGTCTTACCAAGAATACTGCACACACTAATTCAATACTTATTTTCGAATATTATATAAATATATTAGCAGAAGCGTATATAAAACGAATAACATATCAGGAATATTTCACGATTAGTTTCAGACAAATATTTCAAAATTGGAAGCTAGTTTAAGCTTAATAACAAAAATAATGTACAATTTTTCAAATTCATAAAAAGCATGAAACTACCTGGCAATTGATGCAGTAAATGCAATCGCCTTTCAGGATTCTATTGGGTTAAAAACGTACTTTTTTAGTGCGTTTTTCAATTTTCGTCGGTCTAACTGCCCACAATATAGCTTAAAAGTTAGTTACACAATTGAGTTTAAATTTTGCTAACAAAATCAAGTGTTATTTACAAACGAATTGATAACTTTGTGGTACTAATGTAATACGGTCGAGCAAATTAGCAACCAATAAAACAGTTAAAAAATACTTAGATCAGGAAACAAATTCCAAAGATAATGTAAGGTAATTTGGAAGTACAGTACGAAATATATACTAGAACAGCATACACTTAGGAATCAATTTCTCAAAATTACGTCTAAAATAACTTAATACTTTAAAGGCACAGGACTAAACCATTGCTGAACCTAAACATAAGGTGTATAAAATGCCGATTAGAAGAGAAAGAAGTTTGTAAAGTAAAAACTGTTACGTTTTGCACAGAGCACTTAAACAGAATTTGATGGCATTACGCTCACTTGGCCCGAGAAAACGATCTACTTGGAGTTCCTTACTTTAGAACTTTATACGTTAAGGGAACTGAGTTATTAGTCTGTCACCTTGCAGTGTAAAGGCCTAAAATCAATATACACTGCTTGGGTTTAAGTTTAGTGACATTATATAAAAGGAGAGTAGTTTAACCCTTTAAATCCACAATACATATTATCATTCAACATATTGTAAAAATGTATTATTTAAAAATAATATTTAATTACAAAATTACACTAATATTTAATTTAAAAATAACACCATTTGTAAATTTACATATTACTAAATAACTATGCACAAAACTAGACTGTGGTATTTGTATACTATCTTTAATATAAGAGAGGAAATAATATTATTTTTGAAATCGATTTTTTTTGGTAAAAAAATGACAAATTCGTACCTGTAATTGTCCTAATTCCAGGTAAAGCGCCGCTGATAGTTTTTTTACCAAATAATCGGTTTCATAAATAATATTTTCAGACATTCTCCAGAGAACTTTAGGTCAAAAAGGTTAAAACAAGCTTGGTTGCTTTCTTGTATACGAAAATTTAAATGTCGATTGTTTTTATTTCTTTCAAATCGTTCTCCAATCATATTTAATATTAGTTATTATAAAGATATTTTGCATTATTGTATATTAGTTTTTGTTTATTAAGCTTCTACATTCCTTTTATTTTTATTTCAAATGAAATGACTATTTTTATTATTCTTTTTCATTAATAAAAAGTAGGTTTATTACAGATAAAACTCTTTAATAATTTTTTATAAGAATTTATGGAGCCACCATTTTGTTATGCCACATTCTTACCACATCCTTACACAACAGTTCAATTTTGTGGAATTCAATTGGAAAAATCGCTAAATTTCCTTTATCCGGAACGTTCCTCGTTATGAATCTTTCGTTTTATTAGGAATGGTGAAAAATTTGAAATCGATCTGATAAGCAGTTTATAAGCTTTGGAGTGAACTGACAGACAGATAGACGAAATCGACAGACGCACCGACGAAATTAATAGAACACGAAGGAAGCAAAAACCTTCAGACTAGCTAACGGAAACGAGAAAATATGTTTTCCCAAAGAATCATTTTACGAGTAAAGTAGCAATAAAAATAAAAATAACTGTTAATTTTCACAAAAAAAGTGAAAGAAATACCAAAAACCCACGATTTCTAAAGCTTAAAAATCTTAAAACATACTAAACTTTCAAAACACAAGAGTTCTAACCACACTACACCACAACTTGTTACGTTCTGGACGCGCGTTTCGCTAACCAAGTTAGCATCATCAGCAGATGATATAAACTAAAGTAACTTATCCTAACCGGGACTATTTATAGGTAAATGTGGTCACACTTGGTTGCGCCCGACTGCACCGTTGTCAAGTAAGCAATAGAGGGGACTATAGGGAATGGTCTCTCTCTGTCTTTATTTAGTGTTTTCTTACCTCATTTAACTATTTCTATACTCTCAAATGCATCCAATAATCTATTAATAGATACATTTTTAATCAACTTAAGATTATTTATTCCTATTTGGTGATTGTTTTCTAAAGCATGTTGGGCAACGCTTGGCTTTTCTGTTCTTCCGTATCTTAAATGTGCCATGTGTTCTTTAAAACACATTTTTATGAAGCATTTAGTTTGCCCAACATATTTTAGATCGCAGTCATTACAGCTAATTTCATAGATGCCACTCCTCTCCTTCAAGTCGACTTTGTCTTTAGGGTTTCCAAGGAGATTTTTCAAACTGTTCTCCGTTTTGTAGGCTACTCTAAAACCTACGTTTTTAAATACTTTTTCTAGATCTTTTAACATTTTCTTATGCTTATGTCTATTTCCTAATTTATGTACAAAATTACCATTATTATTAACAAATGAAATGCTGCTATTTTGTTTGGCGGCAATGAAATGAGTCGGGTGTTATATACCTATCAGTATTAATAAATTTCCTATAAATATCAAATTATAATTTATCATTATTTCTAATAACTAACGTGTCGAGAAAAGGTAATTGCTCATTGTTCTCCTTTTCGTACGTAAAATTAATAGAAGGATATTTATTGTTTAATGTTTCTAAGAAAGTCTCCAAATTTTCGGTTTTAGTATCAAAAATAGCAAATACATCATCTACGTATCTATACCACACCCTTATGAAATACTTCAGTTCTTTTTTGAACTGGGTTTCTAATCTACCCATAAACATAGGACATACTAAACTTTCGCTAGTATTTCAGTATGTATTAGGTAATATGGGTACCAAAAAGAAGCGTAAGCTACAATCAAGACAATAAAGAAGTAAGAACAACTTTTAAGATAATTTAAATTATGTTCTAGAAAAAAGTGTCAAGGTTTATACCGAATTTGTGCAATATACATAAAAGTTATAAAAAGCTTAACAATAAACCATACTGAGCAAATATAATTTGTTATTACCTAGACAAGGTAAGCCAAATGTTTATTGAAAACAGCTAAAGTCCGTTAGTTAGATTATTTAATATTGCAGTTTACCGCAAATTTTATCCTTGTATTCATTTATTTATCATAAATAAAACAAATAATCTATGATATATTTCAAAATATTAAAAACAAAATTGATTATGCACATTTTCAATACATATTCGCCTGTTTCTGTACCACATTATTTCTGCACATATCCTAGGGCTCATTATATTTGCCGTTTGCCAGTTTAAGTGGCTGTAAATGTAATTTGAAACATTAGTACAGTTTGTAAAATAAATTATGAATACCTACTTAAACTGCGGAAATATGTGAAGATAATATACCCGCGTTTTATTGTTTATATAATATGCGCTCACATTAACTGTATTATGGAAACCTTCAGCATAAATAGATTATGTGCATTTTCGCCTATATCTTTACTTCCTTTGCATTATCATACTTATAAAGGCTAACGTAGTACTTCTCTTATTTAGTATAATATTTTATCTTTCCGCAAAGATAAAATAGCATTTTGGTCTTACATAATGTATCTAAGAATGATTTGTATAACGATAAGCAATTCATACACTTAGAAGACCTATACTTATAGAAAAAATCTATTCAATGAAAATCGTAAAGGTTGTGACATTTGTTATATAGGTCGTCTTTCATTGAATATATATAAAGCTACCCCTTAAATTAAATTCCTGAAAGAACACGCGAACTGATAGAAAAGCATAACAATAGTTATAGAAAGCAGAAACCACGGTTTTTCCAAGTTTGCTGTTTGTCCAAGTAAATAAGTTTAATACTAACGTTTCAGTTTTTTTCCAGCACCTAAACGATATAATTTTAAGAGACAAGCAATCAGTAAATTGGCTTTTACCTGGAACTTTCCTCGTAACAGATTCAATTACACACACATAAACACATCTTATATACCCATATAGTTAGTTGGTAATATATTAACACATTATATAAATATCAATCTGTCACTTTTCTTTTTACGAGGAAATTTCTGTTAAACTGCTTTACCCATTTTTGTGGCCGAGTACCAAGATATATGTATATATATATATATATATATATATATATATATATATATATATATATATAAATATATATAATATATATATATATATATATATATATATATATATATATATATATATATATATATATGTGTTTTCATTCCGGGTGTACATCCGTTCACTACTGTCGTTCTGAAAAGAACAGTTTTGCTGACGTTTCGCCAAAATCACGTGATCAAGGAAATATGAATATATGAATATGAAATATTAATTATCTACAGCTGTTGAAAAAACAAACAGCATTAAATGATACTTTTCCTAATAGTTTTGGCCACGTATAGTTCCAACATGGTGGGGCTCCGGCGTATTTTGCAGTGGCTGTTAGAAATTATTTAAAAACGACGTTTCCGGGACGCTGGATTGGGCGAAGGGGATTTGTTAAGTGGCCTCCAAGGTCACCGGATTTAAATCCGCTTGATTTTTTCCTTTGGGGGTCACCTAAAACGACCGTGTACAAAATAAAGCCCGAGAACCTTGAAGATCTAATGGAAAGGATTAGAGATGAAATAGAAGGAATACCCACGGAAGGGCTCCAAAACACTATTCGAGAAATTATTGACCGTTTAGGATACCGTCAAGTTTCCAGACATCTGATTAACCCTGTATATATATATATATATATATATATATATATATATATATATGTTCTTCTTCGATAGTTTATATATATATGTATATATATATATATATATATATATATATATATGTATATATATATATACTTTCTCTTCCATATATATATATATATATATATATATATATCATATATATATGCGATATATTTTGTAGTATATATATATATATATATATAAAGGTATATATATTTTGTATATATATATATATATATATATATATATATATATATATATCTATACAAGGGCGACCTGCTCTAAATCCTCCTTGTTCTTCTCCTTCATATATATTCAGTATATATATATATATATATATATATATATATATATATATATGATATTTATGCTATTTTCCAATCGTTTGGGACCGTGGTGTTCCATTTTTGACTAATTCGGCTAACACTCCTTCTGGTCCACAAGCTTTGCCGTTTTCAGATCTTTAACTGCTTTTGTTACGATTTCCACTTCAATGTTTGCAGGTTCTCCTTCAATTTCTATAGCTGGAGTGATTATACTTTCCAAGTATTCTATTCGTTCTTCAGTAAGCAGCGTTCCGTAATGATCGACCCACATTTCTGATTTTATACAGTGTAGGTTTACTTTATCTTTGTAATTTATTTTTACTGAGCTTATGAATCCCCAAGCTTCTGTACATTTCGTGCCCCCTATATACGTATTTATTTCTGAGCATCATTGGTCTCATATACCGTTCTTTTCATTTTTGATTGTGTTTTGTACCTTACAATAAGACTCTCGTATTCTCACAATTTTTAAAATATCTATAAAGTTACGACCAAATAAATATATGCACATGTATATACAGGGTGGCCCAACGAAAAGGTCCCACCCTTATTTATGACTTTCCTGGTATATTTTGGGAAAAACGCTTGGACACGTCAATTTTGATTTTTAGGGGGACGTCTTTTCATGTATGATTGTATAATACAGGGTGTTCCAAAAATAAGATATCGCATTACACTTGACATTTTTAAATGGAAACCCCCAATTTTTTTTCTATTTTTGGATTCTCCAGGAAGTTTTTAGTAACTTTTGTATAATAGAGTTTATACCTATCTTCAACCATTTTGAAGTTTTTTTAATTTTTTTTATAAAATTCGCCTCATTTAATTTAGTACTGATAATACGGAAAAAAATAATAATCACCGATACCAGCAAGAAATTTAGCATCCGTCAATGTCATCGTAAATCATAGAACAACTTTATCTTTGATTTGAAATCGTTAAGTTGCCTAGTTCTATTATAATATTTTGCAATGATTTATTCAATTCAAGAAAGGGTCGAAATAACGAAACTGTATTATCAAAACGGAAGCATTGCAAGAGCTACCGCCCGGTTGTTTAATGCGTTACATCCAGACAAAAATATTAACCATAAGTATGTGGCTAAATTAATAAGAAAATTTGAAGCAACTGGATCTGTATCTAATATTCGCCGGAATCAGGAAAATCGTCCAAGTAGAAATGAAGCCAGAGAAATAGCAGTTTTGGGACACGTGGCTCTTGACAACACCCAAAGTACTCGTGGTCTGGCTACTTCTTCAGGATTTACACGCTCAACAGTGCAAAGAATTTTGAAATCCTATAAATTTCACCCGTACAAAACTAAACTTGTCCATGAGCTTAATGAAGACGATTATGATAGAAGGTTGGAGTTTTGCGAATTAATGACACAACGTTTGAACAATAACCCAAATTTGTTATTTAACATTTGTTTTTCGGATGAATGTACCTTCTATTTACATGGTGCTGTAAATAGACATAATTGTCGATATTGGAGCGACTCGAATCCACATTTGTTTCGAGAGGTACATTCGCAATACCCACAAAAAATTAATGTCTGGGCCGGCATTTTCGGAAATCATATTGTAGGACCTTTCTTTATTCCTGGAAACTTGACGGGGGAGTTGTACTTGGACATGTTGGAAAATACAATAGAGCCACGAATAACCGAAATAATAGAAAATGAGGTTAATTATAATGAAAATTTTCTTCATTTCCAACAAGATGGTGCACCACCGCACTATGTAGCTCCAGTACGACAGTTTTTGGACACCCATTTCCCAAATCAGTGGATCGGACGGCGCGGCCCCATTGAGTGGCCACCAAGGTCTCCGGACTTGAGTCCTTTAGATTACTTTCTTTGGGGACATATAAAAAGTAAGGTTTTTAGTACGGAGCCAGACTCCATCCAAGATCTTCGGGAGCGGATCACGGCGGAATGCAGACAAATAACTCCAGAAATGTGTGAAAATGTTAGGAATAGATTTGAGCAAAATATTTATTATTGCATGGAGGTAAACGGACACCACTTTCAACATTTATTACCACATTGACTTTTTGACACATTGTAGCTAAGTAACTAATTTTTGTTTAAATTTTAATGTGAATGTAAAACTGTAAATGGTTTAGTGTTCCTGATTCCGGCGAATATTAGATACAGATCTAGTTGCTTCAAATTTTCTTCTTATTAATTTAGCCACATACTTATGGTTAATATTTTTGACTGAATGTAACGTATTAAACAACCGGGCAGTAGCCCTTGCAATGTTTCCGTTTTGATAATAAAGTTTCGTTATTTTGACCCTTTCTTGAATTTAATTTATCAATACTTGATATTATTCAATTATTCAAATAACTTCAAAATGGTTGAAGATAGGTATAAACTCTATTATACAAAAGTTACTAAAAACTTCCTGGAGAATCCAAAAATAGAAAAAAAATTGGGGGTTTCCATTTAAAAATGTCAAGTGTAATGCGATATCTTATTTTTGGAACACCCTGTATTATACAATCATACATGAAAAGACGTAAAAATCAAAATTGACGTGTCCAAGCGTATATATATATATATATATATATATATATATATATATATATATATATCTTTGGTAGAAATAGTTGTAAGGGATGTTCAGAGTAAAGGCCAATTTACCGATATAAATATAAAATATAATTTCATATTTATTTTGAATCTAATTTCTACCATTTTTGCTAATTTTTTATATTGTGTTTGTCAAGCCGAAAGTCGCCTTTTTCTTGATTTTATGACACATGTTTTATTTATATATCTAACAATCATTCAGATTGAACCAAATATAATTTTTTTAAGTCCACAATATACAAACATACATACATACATACATATATATATATCCTCCATAAAAAGAAACTTTTTATTCTAGGTAATGGAACTTTATCGACTTTTTAAACATTTAATTAGGCCACTAGTTTGTTTTTCCATATAGTATGGACAGAATTTCACCAGGTCATCCACTTGATTTTTTGTTAAATTTCAACTTAATTAGATAAGTAGTTTTTTGGTAGTGAACATTTAATTTTTTTACGATTACAATATTTACCGTTAATTAGGCCGCCATTTTGTTTTGTCATATAGGATAGACACTCTGTAAAATTGCAACTTAATTGAATATGTAGCTTTTTGTTGCTGATATTTTTAGCATTTAATTAGGATGCCATTTTGTTTCAGCATAATGGCTCCATACCAAAATTTGACCAGACTATTCCTATGTCACACTTGATTTGAGGTTAATTGGATCAGAAGTTTTTTATTAATAATTTTTTAAACATTTTATTAGTACGGCATATTGGATTTTTACCGAAAAGTTACCACGTCATCCCCATATGGCACTTAATTTTTGAACAGCATTTAAAGTCAATCAGATAAGTGGTTCTTTAGCTATGCCCCACTGAAGCCATTATTAGATCAATTCGAAAGACATGAACCTCATAAAAAATGACTTAATAAGGACTAAAAAGTTTAAAAACAGGCTTAAAAATAATAATAGAACCTAAAAACATTAAACCCAGCTTTCCCAATTCGAAGAGAGAACCCTAAAAGTGGTGTTTTCATATCAAACATTAGGTTTTGCGCATAAGAGGTAAATTTTACAGCAAAATAAAATCATTATTATTAAAAACATCGTTAGCCAACTGGGTATAGTATGTTTAAAAAGTTTGAGCTTTATTATGATATTAAAATTTGTATTATCATCAATACAAAATAATAAATTTTATTATAATATAGCTTTTAATTTTTTAGTAGGGTACTAAAAGTAAAAACATATCCAGCTCTCGGATATATTCCAATAAATATCCAACTATATTGTGGATATTTTACGTGACAATAGGTAATTGTAATGACATCTTCGAAAGGGACTCTAGTTTTAGTGTTCTAAGATTCGAAACCTCTCATATTTCTTTATTAATACTATGCCATGCTTTTATACGTTCCGACCATTTTTTTTTTCAAGTAGCAAATCTGTTGTACAAAATGGAAATACTTATAGATTAAATGAATTTGTCTTAAAAAGCTGGCTTTTCTACATGGTTAATAATTTATTAATGATATGGTTACGGCTTTATTTGATATTACTTACGAAATTAAAAAGGCGTATTATTTGTATAATACAAACTTGTCATCTCTTATGAATCGCCATTAATAATTAAAATTGCTTTCAAACTATTGTTTATTAAAAAGACTTTGATGAGGTGATTAAATTTATTTCAATTGACAGCAAAAACATTTAGTTGGAAAGTAAATTGAAATTTGTTCTTAAAGTTCTAAAGACATGTTCAGTTAAATATGTTTATTAATATTTACCTTTAATTTCCTTATGCATACTTCTTATTCCTTAGACTGTGCGTATAATATACTCTACTGTTTAAACTTAAGAGCTCAAACTCCTTAGAAAATACTTACTTTTCTCGTCGCAAATATTCAATTGTTCTGTTTTGATTAATTTCTATATTCTTAGGTATCAACAGAGGCGGCACAATTTCTTTTGCAATTGGAGTTTTAAAGCTCTATGAAACAGGAAAGGAATGCTTTTATTACTTTCAATTTAATGGTGTTTCATTTTTATAAAAAACAATTCGGCCCAAAATACCATGAAGATATTCCGAAAACCGTTTGAGATATGGAAAGGGACTGAGTCGGAACCAAAATGTTAAAAACTGACCTAAAAAAGCTTTTAAGTGGTGAGGTCGAAACGTCTTTTTGTCAAATTATTACTAAGTTTGTAATTTCAAGGTTGTGAACAATCCGCAGCTGATTTTCAATTTAAAATTATTTCTCTCCTACAGGGACTACCAACATAAAAAGTACGCCTATGAGATATATGCGCATCTCTTAATTCCACACATCGACAACCAAAAATGAAAGTATCCGTTAAAAAATATCCGAGATATCGGTTTGTATACATTTTAAATAGGACACTCTGTATATATATATATATATATATATATATATATATATATATATATATATATATTGTTTTTTGGTTTCGTTATTCTTTGACCCTTCTTTTCAATTATATATTTTTCCTTTATATTTCTAGACTTAAGGGTCAACTGCACGCAGTATTATGGATCATTTGTAAGCCTTCCGCCGCTGCAATATTATGTTAAAACTAAAAGAGATTTTTGACGCAAATGCCGTCGCATATAATTTTTTTTCCACAAAATGGCTCTTTACCGCTTTGCATTGATCCTTTGTCTACGTAACTGCAAAATTTGAATTGGTAAATCGTACTGATGTCTTTGTATTTCTGCAGCGCGTGAACCCTTTTGAACTCATTTTTAATTGAAATGTAATTTAAATTGCCTATATATAACACATTTTTTTGTGGTCGGACGTGCAGGAAGTTTTTTATAATACGTAGGTACCTTATCATCTTACTTTGAACTTGACTAGACCTTGTCGCTGATTTTTCACTTTTTGCGTGCAGTTCTCCCTTAAGGTTATTACATTAACAAAAATTAGTACATATTTTTAAACGTATATTGAAAATTTTCGTGACCTCTCGGGCATGATTTTGGTCTTTTTCAAACCCTAGAACGCAAATCTTGTCATTCAATTAAAAACACAGAAATATACATATTTTGACTTCAGACAATATTACATGCCTTTAAAAATTATCGAGAACGTTCACTAAGTCAGTTTATATATATATATATATATATATATATATATATATATATATATATATATATGTTTAATAACTGTTAGGTGTAAGGTAACTAAGGCTATCGATACCGTACTTCCTCAATATCGCTACCATCCTGCTTTGACAATTCAATATTCTTTCTCAGCAGTCGCTAAACTACAAACTTCAAAAGATCATTGCGAGTTTAATTTTAAACAAATCTAACTTCTGTGCTCTTTATGCAGATATATCTACGGTGGATTGGTCGTTTTTGGATGCTTGCGTTCATGATGTAAATTTGATGGTGAAAGTATTCACAGAAAATCTGTTTGAATTGCATGTTCCCGGAAAGAGGCAGCCATCTAGGTGTATCCGTCTTGGTTTAACTCTTAATATAACTTATAAAATAAAAAGAAAGGATAAGTTAAAAAAAAATTGAAGAAAAACGAAAATCCGCTATTTCGTGAGCAGTTTATTGAAATTAGATCTGAGAACCTTTGACTCCATTAGTGAGGCTGCTGAGAGTTTTGGCGTGGATAGGGCTGAAATTAGGTGGGTTCGCGTCATGCTTGAAAGCAGAATCATAACATCTTCTCTTGGGAGCGTGACAGTATGCTCGTCCGTGGTCAAAGGATGTCCGCAGGGCGGAGTTCTTTCTCCGCTCTTGTGGTGTCTGGTTGTGGATGGGCTGCTTCATACTCTCAACGAGAGCGGAGTTTGTGCTCAAAGCTACGCTGATGATCTTCCCATTATAGTAATAGGCAAGTTCCCAAACACCATTATAAGGCTCATGCAGAGGGCTTTGGCCATGGTGGAAAAGTGGTGCCAAAAACACGGTCTGTCTATTAATTCGGATAAGACCGAAATGGTACCATTTACCCATATGAGAAAAGTGGACCTTGAGAGGCTCACCCTCTTTGGGAAAGAGTTAAGAACTTCCGAGTCGGTAAAATATGGGTGTCTTAATAGACTCCCGACTGACCTGGAGGGATCATATTGAAAGGATCACAAAAATGACCACAGCGTGTCTATGGGCGTGCAGACGGTCCTTCGGATCAACTTGGGGTTTAAAACCTCGTATTGTGCATTGGCTTAACACGTCAGTAATAAGGCCAATGATCACTTATGGCGCTCTTGTGTGGTGGCCCGCCACTCGCAAGACCACATACTTGACAAGCTCCAGAGACTTGCGTGTCTGGGCATAACTGGAGCCATCAGAACCACACCGACCCGATCTATGGAGGCTATTCTGGGACTAAGTCCTCTGCACTTTCTTGTAGAGGAAGAGGCTCGGAAGGCTTCTATCCGTTTAAACGACTGGGGTCGTGGGATACACAGAGACTGGAATTTTGGGCATACGCGAGTTTGGACTGAGCTGATCAGATCAGACTCTCTCCTAGCAAGGAGAGATGCCATTATGCCGGTCTCAATTGCCTCTAAAAGGTTTTGTGTAATTGTTCCTGAGAGAGAACAATGGAGGGATTCCTCCCCATCCTTCCTCAAACCGGAGGGCCTTGTCTGGTTTACAGATGGCTCTCTAATGAAGGAGGGATCTGGGGCGGGAATTTATGGAGAGAGTCCCAGGATAAGAATTAGTCTTGCTCTTGGACGGTATGCTACTGTATATCAGGCTGAGATTACTTGGACTGCGTACAGCAAAACCTTTCCAGAGGATATCACGACAAGCATATATATATACATATATATATATATATATATATATATATATATATATATATGCTGTGATAGTCAAGCCGCGATTAAAGCTCTGTCGTCGAACAGGGTCAATTCGCTGCTAACACTTGAATGCAGGAGAGCCCTAGAGAGGCTGTGTGAGTCCAATAGGGTTAGCCTCATTTGGGTGCCTGGCCATCAGGGCATTGGGGGTAATGAAGGGGCGGATCAGCTGGCTCGGGAAGGTAGCAACACTGCTTTCACTGGGCCGGACCTGCTCTTGGAATTGCTCCTTCAGCTGTCAAGAGTAAGATTAAGAATCGCACTGTCGAGGAATTCCGTGCTGAATGGCACGAGCTAGCAGGACAGTCTAAGTCTAAATCTAAACAGAAGTCAACTTAGAACTACTACCGGGGTCCTAACTGGACACTGGCTAGTGAAATATTACCTGCATAAGATTGGACTCGACAAAGATCCATACTGCAGGTTTTGTGCTGAGGTAGATGAAACTACCGAGCATCTAGTCTGTCGATGTGACGCTTTAGTCAACACCAGACTGCTTTGCTTGGGTGACACCTATGGGGAACCCGAGCTTGTGGGACGTGCGCGACCTGAAAGGGTCCTTTCCTTTCTAAAAAGAAGTGGGCTCTTGGCCTGACACGCCTACTTGGGGGATAGCACAATGGGCCCCAATGAGCCTAAGTGCTGCCCTTGGGCTCCCCATCTATGTCTATGTCTAACCCTGAACTAAAAGTTTCACATACTAATTATGTTCGCAACATAGAAGAAGAAAACATCAGAAGATTCCAATAGATTCTGGTCTTATTTACATGTGAAAAAATTGTGTGAGATTCGCTCTCCTGACGATGCTTATAGACTACAAAACTGTTTAGACTTGGTTGAAAATAAACTTCCGTTAAATCCTTTGAAGTGTAATGTCATGTCTTTTTCAAGAAAATCACAACCAATTGAGCATAGTTATGCCATAGATAATGTTGTGCTAGCAAGATCTACTGTGACTAAGGACCTTGGAGTAATTTTCGATTCAAAACTTACATTTATTAACCCTATTGAAGACACAGTGATAAATGCATCAAAAGGAAGGCTTTATTTTGCGTAATTCAAGGGAGTTTCAACAACTCGCTACACTGCTTTCTCTTTACTCGACCTTTGTAATATCTCGTTTTGACTACGCCTCTATCGTACGGTGTCCAATATACCAAATTCTAGCCTTGAAAGAATTCAGCGTAAATTCCTTAAAACTGCATGCTTTATATTGGAAGGTGTGTGGCCGGCGGTTGAATGTCCTCATGAAGGTTTGCTTGTTAGGTTCGGCCTTACTGAGTTAGCGGCTAGACTATCATGCATCTCAGTTATATTTTTGTATAAATTATTAAACAATAAGACTAGCTGTATCCGTTTGCTCGATTGTATTAGATTTAGAGTGCCTAGATTGGAAGCAAGACGCTTGAGCTTTAGTCAAACTCAGCTGCACGAACAAACATCCTTATATCTTCTACAGTATACTAGATTTAAAAAAAACTACAATAAAATTGAAAATAGTATTGACATATTACACTGCAGCATTCAACACATTAGAAGGATGTTTGTTTAACTTCATTTTTAATTTGCATTGTTCAATTTTATATTCTAATTTTAACCGTTACTTTTTCTTGCCCAAAAAGTGTAAATTTTGTCATTATGTGTTGTACTGTTATTGCTGTTATATATTTTATATTGCATGTTATGTTTAGTATGTATATCTTTTTCGTTATTCTGTAATTGGCTAGCCTGTTGGATATGTATTTAAAATAAATAAAATAAAAAATAAATAAATACAAAAAAATGTGGGAGATTACTAAGTAATAAGTGGGTTTAGTTTTAGTAATTAAAAAAGATTCTTGATGAGGAAGAAATTTGCAATAAAAAAGTCTCGACTCCAGGAACTCTCCTTTTATTATTAAAATTTTAATTTATTATTAAAGTATAAGTGAAAGTGTATAAGTTTAGTACGTCTCTTATAAACTTAGAACGAAAACGGAATCTTGTTGACATAATCTCGACTATTAGTTGTTTATTCACGAAAATACCAGGTTAATTACTGGCTTGTTTCTAAAGGTTCCTAAGATAAAACAATTAAAATATTTTATTAATACATTTTTGCACCACACAGTTTTAATGCGCTTAGAAATTCATCTTACTTAAACTAAAGAACATATATTATTTTAAACAAACATTTGTATTTTTATGCGGGCTGCAATGCAGGCAAAAATAAGTATTACATTAAAAATGAAAAACGTGCTTGGCGATATTATTATTGTAGGGTGAACTTTGCGTTTTAAAGTATTTTCCCCTTCAGACATTAAGGTTACGTTACATTAGTATCACGTCAACACTGATTTGCCGGTACCGTGATATAGATATAGTAAATTAGGGTGACTGGGGAGTTAAGAGATAAGAAATAGGGGGTGAAACCATATGAATTGCTTTCTTTGGTGTCATAAACGCGATTATCCCGTTTCTATAAATCACAAAGCCTAACGCCCGGAACAATCATCCCCAAAGTTTTGATACGTTCCTATCATGGTACAGTAGTTATGCCATTTCAGGATATTTCATTTTAGATTTTATGATGGCGTGTAGGCAATAATAATTAAATTTCTAAAGTATTTTCTCCTTGAGTTTTAGTAAGACATATGTTTTTAGAAAACATCTATCAAAAACCAATTTTAAGGAAACATAAATAAAAAAAATATTTTGATTTAAAATATCTTTTATAAAATTTTTTTCATATACAAAATTTTGATTTTTACAAATTCTTTTTGCTCTATCATATGCCTTTTTAACCATGATTGGATAAATTAAGTTAAAATGTAAGTATCTGTTAGTGTGTGTGTAAATTTTCTGTATACTTTTGTTACAAAATTATGTAGGTCTTTTTTAATAAGTATGTTTATAAATGGAAAAAGTTGTTGGTCTGTTTCTTTTTCAATAATAAATTTAATTGTGTATGCTTTTGTGTTACTAAAATTTTAAAATATCGTTTAATACAAAGATACAAGAAATGTCATCTATCTCCACCAAACAAGTGGTTTATGATCGTAATTTTGGACATAATTTAATTAAATATGTTCCATAAAAATATTACTTACTTAATAAAGGTGATAGGGGAGACTCATAGCCATTCCAAAATTTTGTTGGTAATATTCCTTTTTTATACTGAAAATAGGTGGTATGTACCGGGTCTTTCCTCATATATTGACCCCCCCCCTAGAAGAGTTATTTTAAGAGATACAAAAAAATATCAAATACAAAAGTTTTAGGGATTTCCTTGAAATTTTTGAATCTGATGTCAAAAAATTTTTTTTTCATCCGTAAATGTCAAATTTTGACAGATGGTAATTTTTTTCTTATGGAACACCCTGTATACGAATTGACAGTTAAAAAGAGCGAAATTTTCTGATTTCAAATATATATATATATATATATATATATATATATATATATATATATATGTTTAATATGTTTAAATAAGGCGTTATTGAAATATCGGGTTCTAAACATCAAAATAATAACACATTCAAAATATCATGGTAGGCGCTGCATTGTGAATATTTGACATTTATTAAAAAACAATTGAATCAGACGCCATTATTATTTACTGTTAGTGGGTCTTACTTGTCAAAAAATGCCGTACAACGAGGAAGAAATTATATATTTTATAACAAATTAATATAAACAAGAAACAAATACAATAACAATAACAACAAAAAAGTTTCCTGTTAATTAACTTCAAATTTTATAATTATACTTTATAGGTTCTCAACATGACCTCCATTATTATTAATGCAATTTGTATAGTCTTGTTCAATTTTTTGTATAGTATTAACTATAAACTGTATATTATTAAAATTGAGATCATTTATAGCGGCGATGATTTTTCTGCGGAGCATCTCGACGTTTTCATTTCCCCGCTCATAAACCTTGTTTTGAAGGTAACCCCACAGAAACGAATCCAGAGGCGTCAGGTCTGTGCTGTTCGGTGGCCAACGAATTGGCCCAGTACGTCCAATCCATAAATTATATTTTTGATTTAAAAATCTTATAACTGGCAATACATCATGTGGTGGGGCGCCATCTTGATGCCACACTATTTGATTATACTGCCTTAGGGGTAGATCGTCCAGCCTCTCTTCAATTTCGTTGGTGAGCATCTCCAAATATTTTTGCCCGGACAGGTTTTCATCGTAAAAAATAGGGCCAATAATTTGGTCACTTAAAATACCACACCATACATGAAGGGACTGCCGTCCTTGAAATTTAATTTCCCTGGTTATTCGGGGGTTAGTTGTAGCCCAATACCTAACATTTTTGCGGTTATATACCCCTGCCGTTGTAAAAGTGCACTCATCGGACCACAGAACTTTCTTAAAAAAATGTCTATCTTCTTCCTTCAACACTAGCATCTCTTGACAAAATGCCACTCTTTTATTTTTTTGCTCTTCACTTAAATATTGAACAGGCAATGTTCTATAAGCATAATACTTATACTTCTTTAAAGTTGAGTAAATTTTTTTGGCAGACCGACCGAAGAAATTTTTGGCATGTTCTATTGAATTATTAGGGTTTTCTAGAAAGAAATAAATTTTTTTTGATATGAAATTTGAGAAAGAAAAAGATCTAACCTTCGAAATATAATAAAATGTTTAGTTCTTCGTCTTGATTGGCCACAACTGTCCGACATTTTCTTACTAAAGTCTTTCTTGTGCGCAATGCTTGTTCCACGTTTTTAAAAGTATTCTTTGCTGGAGTGGGGCGTAAAGGAAACGTGCGATGATATTCCGCCCTTGCGGCATAGGCGTTATTATTATTTTTATAATATAAACGAATTATATCGCACTTTTCTTCCTCGCTGTACGGCATTTTCTGACAATTAAAAGCCAACTAACAGTAAATAATAATGGCGTCTGATTCAATTGCTTTTTAATAAATGTCAAATATTCACAATGCAGCGCCTACCATGATATTTTGAATGTGTTAGTATTTTGATGTTTAGAGCCCGATATTTCAATAACGCCTTATTTAAATATATTAAACATATATATATATATTTGAAATCAGAAAATTTCGCTCTTTTTAACTGTCAATTCGTATACAGGGTGTTCCATAAGAAAAAAATGACCATCTGTCAAAATTTGACATTTACGGATTAAAAAAAAAATTTTGACATCAGATTCAAAAATTTCAAGGAAATCCCTAAAACTTTTGTATTTGATATTTTTTTGTATCTCTTAAAATAACTCTTCTAGGGGGGGGGGGGGTTAATATATGAGGAAAGACCCTGTACACAAAAAGTTTCTAAAGTTTCTAAAAATTCTAGAATAGTATTAATGTTTAATTTTTTATCTACAGGTATATTTGTAAAAACACTATCGATATCAAAAGTTAGCAGTGTATTATTTATATTTATTTGAATATTAGACAACTTTTCGGGGAAGATTTTTTATGTATGAATCAGTTTTACCTGCTAATGCTTTTAATATATTTAAAAAAAAAAATAGCTAAAGGATGAGTTGGTGAGTTTACGCTACTTACTATTGGTCTTAATGGTATATTTGGTTTGTGAATTTTTGGTATTCCATGGTATGGGCCTAATATTTCTAGGGATTTCCGTTATTTAAAAAATAAATTAAAAAAAAAAGTACATTTTGAAAATAGTTAGTTTCTTATGTAAATGCAGAAATAACAACTTAGTTTCAAATTTCTTAAGACCAAAAACATTTTATAACAATACTAAAATAAATAGAATCTTGGAAAGAACAAGTAAGGCTATATTGAGAGAGAGAATAAAATCTCATAGATTTAATAAAGCTCAAATTATTTGAAATTGACAAAATTAAGAGAGATTTACATGAACACATTTCTTTATATGATCTTAATCATATTTGTAACTGTGTTTAAAATAGTTATAAGCTAAATTTTGAAAAACAAAAACACTTAAATAAATTTAAAACACTTTTACAAGAGAACTTAAATAATGAAATGAATTATCTTAGAAATAATGATTTATAAAAAAAACTGTTAAGTTAACTTATCAAATAGAAAAATTTCAGTGTCTGGGAAACATATCTAATATTCAAATAAATATAAATAATACACTGGTAAGTTTTGATGTCGTTTTTTTACAAACGTACCTGTAGATAAAACTTTAAACACAGTAAGAAATAAACTTGAGAATAGCAATCTTGGTGTACATACATTATTAAACATTAATACCATTCTAGAATTAGTAACTTTTTGTGTAATAACCATCTATTTTCTATATCTAATATTTTTATATGGATCATAAACTACTCGTCTGGTGGAGATACATTGATGAAATTTTTTGTATCTATGAACATGATCAACATTTAAACGATTTTTTAAATCATATTAACTCAAAAGAACCGACAATTAAATTTAGTATTGATAAAGAAACACACCAACAACTTCCACTTTTAGTCATACTATTAAAAAAGACATACATAATTTTGACACAAAATTTTACAGAAAACCGTGTACTTACATTTTAACTCAAATAATCCAATCATGGTTAAAAAGAGAATTATAAAAAGTATATAGAAAATAATTTGTAAAAATCGATAAAGTTCCTTTAACCGAAAGTTCCCTCGTTTTGAATATTTGCTTTAACTAGGACTAGTGAAGTGTGATTCAGTTTAGTTCAGGACATAGCCATTTAGTAAGACATATACTGTCTTCTCAAAGATTTTTATTGGGCGCCATTTTGTTCCATCATATTGGATTCCTACGAATATTTTACCAGTTTCTACCTATTCCTCAATGACCAAACAAATTCAATAAGTAGTTTTTACATTCACACATACCGCCATTTTGTTACGTCATGTTGAATTCGTACCAGTTTAACCCTATATCACATTTAATTTTACTAATTTATTAAGCCGCCATTTTATTCGCCAACTTTCATTTATACCAAAATATTGCCAATCAATCCTTACATATTATTTGATTTTTGTGCAAAATTTGAGATAAATTGAATACACAGTTTTTAGCAATATTTTTTTTAACATTTCACTAGGTCCCCATTTTGTTTTGCGATATTGGATTTTTACCAAAATGTTACCAGGTCATCCCCATATGTCCCTTAATTTTTGACCGAAATTTGGTCAATTTGATAAGTAGTTTTTAGCTGCGTCGCGAGCATTTGGGTATGTTTCTTTTTAAAGAGAAACAAATTGTTCAATTCAACACTGGCCATTTCATAAATGTAAAGGAAACAAAGGTTCTAGCATCGGTTACAGGTTTTTATAAACGAAAAATTAGAGAATCTATTGAAATATTTAAACACACAAAAAATTTCAATAGAGACACGGGTTACGGTCTACATCACACGTGGAAACCGTTCTTAACACAGGGTCACGGTTTGGTGAGCACAAGTCGGGTATAAAAGCCCGCCTGAATCTCTTCGAGCTCATTCAGTGTTCAGATCTCGTGGAGTAAAGATCCCTGAAGATGCCTCGTGCAATCGAAGGCGAAACGTCGGATAATAATTCCAATTTGACACGGTCTAATCCCAAGAACCATAATTTCTTAATTGACCAAAGCCGTGAAAGCTTCCGTTCTATGTTACCAAACTTACATGAAAAATAGGGAATTTCAAAAATCTTACATTTGCCATCGCGCACTAGTAAACAATTATAAAATTAATTGGAATACTTCTAGTATTTTGTAATGTTCCGAAAAACGTAAAATTAAAGAAACTGCTTTAATATTGTTAAATATAAATAATTGTGTAGAATTTTGTTCAGTTAATTTTAATAACACATTAAATATTGGTTAAATTTACTAAATACCCAAGCAAAATACAGTGAACTATAATGAACGTACTCTAGGTACACACACTTTTTTCACCTTGTTTAGACCATAAACATAACACCCTTAAATTGACATTTAATGATATTCCGTCAGGGATTTGCCAATTCGGTAATATTTTTGATCATAAGATTTTAATGCTTTAAGTATTTATTTTTAGTTGCTGAAAGACGGGGGTAGATTTTCCCCAAAACGTCGAGAAATGTAGTCATTTTTCAGTCTTGTTCCTCACGTACCTCCCCAGGGGTCCCAGAACTCAATACTACAGATAGAAGTGTACAGGGTGAGTCAACGATTGGAAAAAGTAAATTTACGTCGAATAGGTAAAATCTGGAAACAAACTGTTTATGCTGTGGGATATATATGTAAGTCGTGCTCATTTTAAAAATATTTTAAATTATACGGGATGCGGCAAAAAAGTAGGGCAACTAAAAGTTGTATTTTTTTATATGGGACATCTTATATTTGACTTGATTTTTAAATTCTACATAATATTATAACATTTTTTTGTATAACATGTTATATGGCTAAAATTGATACTTTCTTAAATATTTAGCTTTAAACAAAAAAAATAAATTTGATGCACATCTATGATTAGCAATATAACTCCTAGTTGTGCCACTAAAAATAAAATATTTTGCTTCTGCACAAAATAAGCATCGAATAAAAGACTGCTTTCGTAATATTGAAGATATCACATACAGGGTGTCCAAATTTAAATGCCCAACTTTAACATTTTCAAACCAATTTATTTCAGTTTTTTTAAATGGAACCCCCTGTATATTTTATTAATTTTTATTAAACATATTATATACCTATCGTCAATAGTTTTCGAAATATTTTCAAATTTCCTTTTTTGCGTAATTTAGAAAATCAACAACTGGATCAATCAAAGTAGCCATGGAAAAAACAGTCTATTAGCAACTGGCGACTAAATGTATGAAATGTCAAAAACGTGTTGTTATTAGTGCATTGTATTTCGTCTTTCGTATCCTAGTCTAATTTAAAATGAATTTTTCACAAAATGAAATGATAGATATGGTCTATATATTGGGTGAAGCTCAAACAAATTGCCTTCTGGCCAAAAGGCTATATGAAGCAAAATATCCAGATCGACGCGCGCCTTCTAAAGTGGCCTTTCAAAATGTCATGGAGAGATTCAATGCTAGTGGCAATGTGGCATATTCGAAGAGAAGAGTTGTCAATAAAATTGCTACAAATCAAGATAAAGAGTTGGAAATTCTACTTCATATAGAAGAAAATCCCAGTTTAAGTAGTCGACAACTTGCTAGTTTAACTGAAACTTCACAATCTACAGTAAGCAGAACCAGAAGAAGATATAAATATCATCCATATCATATGGAATTACACCAAGAGTTGCACCATGAAGATTTTGAAAGAGGTGTTAACTTTTGCAACTTAATGATAAGGCGATGAAGCTACATTTACAAGCAATGGAGCTGTAAACAGGCATAATATGCATTATTATGCAATAGCAACTCCCCACTGGGTACGAGAGGCACAACATTAAAATTACTGGTTATTAAATGTTTGGTGTGGAATCATTGGAAACCATATTATAGGTCCGTATTTTTTTAATGAACAACTTAATGGACAAAGATATTTAGATTTTTTGAACGTTGAGCTGCCTATTCTTCTCAGACCACTCAGCATAGAAGAGAGAAGAGACATGTGGCTGCAGCAAGATGGTGCACCTGCTCATTACCATAGGGACGTTCGTGAATTTTTAGACGCTAATTTTAATCAAAAGTGGATTGGTCGTAGCGGTTTTATCGAATACCACCCAGATCTTGCTATATAACTCCATTAGATTTTTTCTTGTGAAGTTATATTAAAGATCGTGTTTACACTTAACCACCTACAGCAAGTGAGAACATGCAGGAGCGAATCAGGGATGTATGCGCCACTATATCACCAGACATGCTAGTTAAAACTAGGCAAAATATTATTAAAAGGTTCAACATGTGTATTCGTGAAGGTGGACGCTTATTTGAACATCTTTTAAAATATAACTATGAAAACATTTGATTAACTTTTAAAAGCGAATTTTTTAGTCTGATAAGTGTTTTTTTTTCTGTATAGCTTTAAAAATTAGTACCTATTAATAAAAGTTTTCGGCTATCTAAATTGAAATGTATTCCTTCATTGAAGGGTATTTACTTATTTGCAAACTAGACGAATAGACCCCTTTTTCAACACAATTTTGAAATATTTATATTATGCCAGTTCACGGATCCTATGCTTTGAAATGTAAGATTCATTCCAAAAACATAATATTGTCTAAAAAGTTCGGAAATGACCCTACTCGCCTTAACATTGGGTTACAAGACTTACCACGGATTTTAAAATCTTCAGCGTTTTGGTTTAATGTAATATGAAATGGATGATATTTATATTTTCTTGTAGTTTTGCTTACTGTAGATTCTGATGTTAAAATCTTAAGGTTATTAGATCATTTTTTTTGTTGCAATTTTATTAACAAATTATTATATTATCTAAATTTTCATTGAATTAATTTTAGATAATAAACTATTGTATTCTTATTAAATACTTTTGTTTTACTGACAGCTACTATGGCTACTTTGATTGAGTTGGTAATTTTCTAAATTACGCAAAAAAGGGAATTATAAATATTTCGAAAACTATTAAGATAGATATATAATATATGTAATGAAAGTTGTAGATTTTTTTTATTATTTTTTATTTATGCTTAAAAAGAATAAATAAAAACATACAGGGGGTTCCATTTAAAAAAATTGAAATAAATTGGTTTAAATATGTTAAAGTTGGGCATTTAAATTTGGTCACCCTGTATGTAATATCTTCAATATTACGAAAGCAGTCCTTTATTCCATGCCTATTTTGTGCAGAAGCAAAATTTTTAGTGGCACAACTAGGCGTTATATTGCTAATCATAGATGTGCATCAAATTTATATTTTTTTTCGTTTAAAGTCAAATATTTAAGTATCAATTTTAGCCATATAACATGTTATAAAAAAAAGTGTTAGAATTTTATGTAGAATTTAAAAATCAAGTCAAATATAGGGTGTCCCATTTAAAAAAATACAACTTTTAGTAGCCTTACTTTTTTGACGCACCCCGTATAATTTAAAATATTTTTAGAATGAGTGAGAAATTGTACCAGTTCGACGTAAATTTACTTTTTTCAATCATTGACTCACCCGGTACAGGTATTTTCTATTTTTTCATATTGTGGTGAAATATCTAACTTCGCAATTATTTACTACTAATCAAATTGAAAATTTTGGAATGGGATAATAAATTCTAATATGAATAAAACTGAATGCTTTGAGGAAGTAAATAATTTATTATATCAAGCAAAAAAACGGTTATATATGTACTGAATATTTAATGTAAACTAATTTATCGGCTCACATGATTAATATAAACTAATCGAGATACTTAAACATATCTCAATGATATATTGCTCGTTCCGCGGTATAATTTGCGTTCACTAATTTATTCATCAAATTCCAAATTATACTGTTTAAGATTAATTTAACTCAAAATACTGACAGAGCTTAATACTGAAACCTGCTTATTTATTTTTTCTCCAAACATATATACAACTATTTGTTTAATTTACTTTCTACACAATTGCTTATATTATTCATTAAGAATTGAGTAAATTTAAAACTATACATTTTTTTGTAATTTCGGATTTGTAAAAACTTTCGGCTGGTTTTGAGTTTGCAACAAAACTTGCCAAGGAGTTATGTTACCACATAATTGAATTTCGTTCGTAACTTCACGACCTTTTACCAGTACGCCTCGCAAAAGTGTTCATATTTCGTGCATATGAATAAAAAAAATACTCGAAATGTATTTCTTTAGTTAAGATGTAATTTTTCACTCTTTTCTTTTAAATATGTGTATTTTTTATTGTTGTTTATAGAAGACACCATAATTATATGATTTGTAATGAGCAATCTTATTTTAGGTTGACGATAATCCTTAAAAAATTATTAAGTATAGTGAGGGACAAGAAAGAAAACCGGGCGGTCCTTAAAATAAAGGTTCATAGTCTTAACCAAGCGGAAAAGTAAAATTTGTGTACGCAAATAAATTTTATGTTATTTTATTTGTTGTAATAGTTTGCCGCTTCACCTATAAAGTGCGCCAGCTAAGCGGTACGGAAAATTAATGGAGGATTTAGTAAATTTCGCACTGGTCCACTTGTAATTGGGATGTGCCTAGAGTCTCCATGCACTTGCCGCTAGAAGGTTGTAGCTATTTCCAGTGGCGCCTATACATTTCGAGCATTTGTTTTCATTTCTATATAAATGCGTTGAATTTGAATTATTATTTCGAAGTAAGGATGGCGAGCAAAAGAGGAAAAACAATTCGAAGCGGTGCACGTGAAGTTATTGCGAGCGTTATAGAGGCCTGTAGTACTAGAGAAGCTGAAAATAATAGTTTGACTATTCCAATTCAAAATCGGACAGAACGCACTGCATTTTACACTGGTGTTTCTGAAAGTAGTGTAAGAAAAATTCAAAGAGAACATAATGATCGCTCATGTTCTACTTCACCTTTAAAATCTCCTGGTAAAAAAAGACCCCCATTATCATACAAAGATAAAATTGACGATGGTGATTTCCAAGTAATTCGACGAACAATAGAAGATTTTTATATAAAATTGCTAAAATTGCTCATTGAGAGATCAAATATTTTTCACTGGCGGGTGAAATATCTATCAACTGTAAGGCAATATAGGCAAGAAGCTTCTACCTAACATTCCTCCCAAATCATTCGTGGTAATTGATAATGGGTCTTATCATTCTCACGTAGAAGATAAAGTGCCAACTAAATACTCTACAAAAGCTCATATGATGACGTGGCTTAAATCGAACAATCTTGTATGTGATCCAACAAGGAGAAAATATCAATTATATGAAGTAATATCACCCAACAAACCTAGAGAAAAAAAAGTATAAAATTGACGGTCGTTTACGTAACTTCGGTCATACACCTTTAAGGCTGCCTCCATACATGTGCGACCTCAACCCTATTGAACTTTCATGGGCAGGAGTAAAAAATATATTCCTAGCACAACACCGGTGAACGTTCAATTAAAGATTTAAATGAAATAACATTAGAAGCGATTGACTCAATATTACCTGAAAATTGGAAATCGTATATTAAACATGTTCGTTCTATTGAAGATAAATACTGGGAAGCAGATGGCAAAATTGAAACGGTTATTGATGATTTAGTTATCACACTAGGATCTTCAAGTGGTGACGACGAAACCTCATCATTTTAAGAGGAAGACAACGATTTAGAAGGAATCGAACCATTAGAATCACAGCCTTCAACCTCAAAAATGGCTTAGTTTTTTTTCATATATTTTGTAAAATTGTTCATAAAGTAGCTGTCAATAAACTGCTTCAAAATAATTAATTTTCTGTTCAATACTGGGTGTCAATCTAATATTGCAATTAATATTTGAAAAACTACAGAACTCATATTTTTCCAAAATTAACACATCAATGTAGTTATAGTAGGCGAGCCAGCACTGAATCCAGTGAACAAAATTTATCAAAATTTTAACTTATGCAGTTCGACTTTGGGCTATTCGGGTATGCCAAAAGTGACCGTTTGTCTCCGTCTGTCATATTACTTTGTACAGGGGGCGTCATTGTGAAGTACTATACAGGGCGTTTCCTAATGGGGTGCTAATGTAAAAGGGGGTGATTCTTGGACCTTTTTAAGAAAAAAGTTTAATATGAACCTAAAAGTCTTAACTTTGGAAATACAGGGTTTCAAAAAAACATTTTCTTCTCGTCTCGTGCATATGTAATTAACCTGGGTAAATCCGTATGCTCCTTAATGCATAGAAGACGTATCTCAAATTTCATGCAGTTATCTACAATAGCATCAGAATTCAGATGAAAAAAAATGTTTTCTTTTTAAACTTTACCATCTTTTAGGACATAAAAATACCCTTTTTAACATCAGCACGCAATTAGGAAACGCCCTGTATAGTACTTCACAATGACGGCCCCTGTATAAAGTAATAAGACCAACGTAGAGAGACGGCCACTTTTGGTATACCCGAGTAGCCCAAAGTCGAACTGCATAAATTAAAGTTTGATAAATCTCGTTCACTGGGTCTGATGCAGGCTGCCCTTGTAAAAATCTGGACTTGTAAATCGTGTATTACTATACTGGGTGGTCCAATAATAGTGGACGTAGGCAGTAGCCCAGGAACCGTTAATGACAGAACTCAAGAAAAACTATATTTATAAGTAAATCAATCAAGAAAAATCAAAATTAAATCATTTTAAAATTCGAAAGTTCGCCGTTTTTGCAACACAAAAGAGATATAGAAGTGCGGTACACGAAAGAAAACAGACAAATATAGATAAAGGTTCATTAAGCATAGTTACATTTTTTAATTATCTGAAGTGCGTATAGTCAAAAAGGAGTGCCATAAGAACGATGGGACACCACTGGTTTGCCGACCCTCCTAAACCGATTGATTCCGCCCGGTTTTCTTTCGTGTCCAGCGTTTTTTTCTGCAGAAGGCCATACAACTTTAAACGCAACTCCAGAATATCTTAAGCCACGAGAAAAAAAAAAGGTTTTCTGCTTCTTTCTGGCTTAATGTCTTCTTTTTCTAACTAGTCAGTCACAACCAACCCCACACCGGCACTTTTTATGAAATCCTCTATACAACAGCAGTTGTTTGGATAAGCAAGTCCAATTTACTTTCAGTTAGTACTCTATGCTAGCGTTCTTGGGTTGCTTTTTTTCTATCGAAATTGTTATATTTTTATAATTGCAAAAGGGTCACTAAAAGGGTGGAGCGTATCTGTTGGGGATGGGGAGAATTACATGGCTCTCACTAAGTGACTTTGTAATTGGTCCTAGGTAGCTCAGTTGGCTATACTGAAAAAACAAAGGTTTTAGGTTCAATTTGAAAGCAAACTTCTACATCTAACCACTAACTTCAATTTCAAAATAGTTTCTTAACTCATAAAAATTAATCTCATAAAACATTTAAGTAAAATTTGATCCAAATATAATTAATAATAAATAACTAACAACCTTTCTTTAGCAAACAATAATACGTTTGATCAAATGTCTCTGGTAAACATGTAAACATTATAGGGTAAACGTATGTATATCCTTTATTAGGGTTACAAAACTTTAATTAAAAATTTATTTTAAACCACGTAAATAAAACGCTATTGGAAAGCCATATCATTAATGCTTTAATTATCTCTTCAAACTTGTTTATAAAGTAAAAGAACTTAATTAAAATCAAATATTCTTTGAGTGACAGCCATTAAATTAAAACGTCTTAAAGATTTTAATGGCATCAACTCTGAATCAGAATTTTAAAATAAGGCAAAATATCCATAACATTTCAGTATTTATATATTTATAAATACACTATTGAAATCTTGGAAACGGTAAAAGATATAACGAATCTTAAATGGAGGTGATGTTAGGTGTTTTGGTTTCCAGTAATTAGAAATTTTAAGATAACTTAAGATTTTAATTTTCCTAAAAAACATTTGTCGATACAAAAGTCTGCGAAAATATCATTTATATTAACCTGATTTCAAGAATTCCATAGGTGTAGTTTTTATTTTTCGTTTCAGAAACACTATTATCTGCAGAGTGTGATTTAATTGATGGTTGAAAATGCAGGATATGATTTCTTAGCTTATTTAAGAAAGAAAGGTTCATATGAACATACGTCCTAAACCTCTCAACTTTTGAGCTACAGGATGTTAAAGTTTAAAAAAAAACTTATCATAACTTTAATACTGTTCTTAGTATTTTCATAAAATTTGGCACGCACCTACTAAGCACCAATAGGCATTTTTTGATGTAGAAGATTATTTTATATTTCTACCAGTGGCGTCCGTACGGGATGTAGACTGAAGGGTTTTCTAAAAAAATAAAGTACGGCCCGGTTTTTGCCGGAAATGAAAATTATTTTTGAAATACTCATTTATTTTGTAACAAATTTAAATTCTTAACATTTTTTCGTCCGACGAACTGTTTTAGCGTAAAACAATAAAAACAATTTTCATGCATGGCAAAATCTCTAAAATCTAATGGTAATGAAAAATTCGTTTTCGACTCAATACTCAAAATAATACTTACTAATACATTTTTTGAATTAAACTTGAATTGTAGTAGTGGCTATTTTAATCGATTGACTTTAATTTAATAAAAATTGGACGAAAACACATCTTACCTACAAACTGCCACATGAGCGATTTTGCAATGCATGAAAACTAAAAAAAAAAGCCTTACAAGTTTTGACAACTTCTATGCATAAAATAAACTAATATTTAATTTAATTATCACACTCTATTTGAAGTGATATGTCAAAATAAATTCCACATTCTCATTGTTAGTTTTTCTGCTTTATAAGATTGCGCTGCTAGATTTTCAATCCGACGTTTCGTTTCTTCGCAACCATCATCAACTTTGTCTTTTTAAATAGGCAAAAAATTCCATTTTATGCTTATTTAACTGTCATTTAAATTCTGAATTTAATGACATAATACACTTGGCATATGTGTTGTTCTACAATAGCAATATTTGTTCATATACTCCTTCTTTTCCATCATACTTAGCCATGGAATTTTCTTTTCTTTCAAAATGGCAGGAGTATTCTGACGTTTTTCTTTACTTATTTGAGTTTTGATTATTCTCGATTTGTGTTATCAATAAAAATGCCTTTCGCTTGTCTAGAGAAACGTGATATGATCCACATATACTACATTGTCATAGAAATGTTCAAATTTCAAGTTAACGATATCTGTAGAAATACCCTAAAAGGCAACAGCTACATTTTTCCTATTTTACATGACTTGAAAAAATTTAGCAGAGCATGAAGGTTTTGAAATATCAAGAAAGAAATACGGTAGACAAATGGATCAGGATGAAGAAGGGCGTATTTTAGATGATGTAACTTAATACAGCGTACTAATAGGAAACTAATTATTAACTAATTCCTATATTACAGGTTGAAAATGCACCTAGATCATCTCTTAGTGCAAATGAAGACGATTTGGAAATACCAAGTATGAGAATTTGGCGAACTCTTAGATCGCATGGGTATAAGGTAAGCCATTTAAAATTCACGTGAGTCAGACTTTAAGACCTGGTGATTCTGAAAGGCGTCTAGAATTTTGTCGTCCGATGCAAAATAAATTAGAACATGGTGATCTTTTGAATAAAATAATTTGGATGGACGAGTGCACTTTTTCCGCGCCCGGAATGTTTAACCGACACAATAAACATTATTGGTCTGTGAAAAATCTGCGACAAAATCAAGAAGTGAGACCTCAAGGAAGGAAATCGTATAGTGTATGGGTGGGAATGTGGCGTAACAAAATCATTGACCCAAATTTTTTTGGATTGTCACCTTACATCTCAAAAATATATAGATTTGATAGAGCAAGAAATAATGGATGCCTTATCGAACGAACCATTAGAAGTACTATAAAATATATGGTGTTCCTCCCCATATAATGAAAGAGAAGTGACAGAGATTCTCAAACTTTTATTTCCTGGTAAATGTTCTGAAAATCAAAGGGTTGTACGCTGGCCAACAAGAAGCCCGGACGTAAACCCCTTCGATTACTATGTCTAGGGTTTTTTGTAAAATCGATTATATCGGAATTTGCCCGAAAATATCGAAGAACTGCGTTATAATTTAGTGAGAGAAATAAGAACTTTACGAGCCAGGACAATCATTCAACGCGCAATTTACAAAATATATCGATTAACTCAAAATGTATTGATTGCTACTTTCATGTATTTGTTAAATATTTAGTGATGTATTTGAATTCATTTTTTTTTTAATTTAAATTTGTAAAATTTTTGTAATTCCTAAATTTTTTAGTTCTTAATGAAAATATATTCTCGAACCTTTCACTGAAAAAACAAATATTTTTTTCTACTTTTTTTTAAATAAATTTATTATAAAATCAAATTTCAAATTCTGACTTCTGGCAATTAAAATTATTTTTTTCTGATTTTACGTAAAGCAGTAGACCAAAATAAATTCGACATTTTCATGGCCATTTTTTCTTCTCTACAAGATGGCGTTGATCAGACGTTTCGATTCATCGCCATTATCAGCAACTAGCACTGATGATGAATTTTGGCTCGAAACGTCCGATATATGTCAAGTGTGTTATGTCGTTGAATTGAGAATTTAAATTAAAGTTAATAAAGCATAAAATGGGATTTTTTGCCTATTTAAAAACAAAGTTGACGATGTTTGCGAAGAAATGAAACGTCGGATTGAAAATCCAGCAGCGCCATCTTGTATAGCAGAAAAAGTAGCAATGAGAATGTGGAATTTATTTTGTCATATCACTTCAAATAGAGTCAGAAAAAATTAAAACGGAATCGCCGATCTTCGGAAGTATTCGGAATTTTCTTTTAAGGCGGCATTTTCATTGGCATTAAAATGCGCAACTTTGCTCTAGTTTAAGCGACTTTGTATCTCTTATAGTTTCCGAGATCCCAACGATACGCCTCGAATTTGGGACACCCTGTACATTTCAGAGCTTATACTTCCAAAACAATTTCCATTACCAATTTTGATGTCCTCTCTGATAGTGGAAGGTATTTTATATCCTTGATCCTTTACGCCCCATACCCCGAAATCCATTTTGTTTATGTTGGGTGCCCTAGGCGGCCATAGGACTGGTCCTTTCTTCTGCACCAATCCACTCTTGTCTAAAAGTTTGGTTTAAAAAAATCAATAATTGGTCCCGTATAATAGACGGGTGCTCCATTATATGAAAACCACAAACGTTAGAGTGTTTCATTCGATATTTGAGCTATCAATTGCGGTAAGTAGTTTGTAAGTTTGTAATAGAATTCCCCCGTTACCAATATGTACCATAATAAAATGTGTTACCGTTCCCCTGAACTGTTGGTTCGTCACAGAATAGCACTAAATGTTCTGCTGTGTCCATTAACAAAAATTCGATCTTCTTTGGTAATTTTCTTTATTTAGTTCTTGAAGAATTTTGTTGTATGTAAAACTCTTTGAACTGATGTTCGTGGAACCTTAATTTGGTCTGAAAGGAACATTTAAACTGTTCTGTTCCGTTAAAACACGTTTTCTTCTTGTCTTTGAGTTTTTCAAATGCCCTTCTGTTTGGTTGTTTCCTTAGCCCTTTTTGGATATTTTTCATGACATATTCATGTCGCAAGTAAACAATGTTTGTCGCTGATTGTATTTAATGAAAATTAACGCTGCAGCAAAGACTTTTGCCAAAAACTGTAAAAAAATGCATTAAATTGACAATTCTGCTGGTTTTACGTTGATTAAATAAATGTCCTTTTAGGTCTGAAATGCCGTTCCTGGGATATAGTTTCAGTTCGAAAGGTTATTAGCCGAATTCACTTAAAGTCCAAGCGGTTGTGGATTTACAGAAAACCATGTAACAGAAAACCGGTTCAAAATGTTTTGGAGTTTGACAATTTTGATCAAACTTTTTTGTGAAAAGCTTTCTATATTAGCTGCTGGTTTAATTATTTTAATGAGACAAAAATCAAATTGCTAATACGACTGGAATGCAATCAATAATTCCATCTAGTACAAGTGCCGACTGTCGATTTTTACAGCCCAGTCGGGGTAATTACATTTTCGTGGAATTGAACGTTTTTTCTAATTTTTTGTTTTTAACCACTAAAAATGCGACAACACGAGCTGCTATAAATCGTTTGTTAAAAGATTATGTTAAAATTAGTTTTCCTAATAAAATTTTAAAGGTTCGAGCAACTCAATTTACGTCCGCAAGATCGAAAATTGAATTAAATAATTCCGGGGGTTCATACAATTTTTAACTTCCTTCACACACAAGCAAATCCAGCTGAGAGGGTTTTGCGTGAATCAGGGTTGTGTCGAGCATTTTGTTCCGCGTTGGGCCTATGAGCTGCCGAAATAGTCCTTATCTGAATGCATTGATATATGAATCAACGGGGTACAGTCCAAATGAATCGCAAGAGAAACTTTGCTAGGCCAAATGCTCCGGTGTCAGCAAAACAATGTCGAGTTTAAATAAAGTG
Organism: Kuschelorhynchus macadamiae; assembly: GCA_030620095.1. Classification (NCBI taxonomy): domain Eukaryota; kingdom Metazoa; phylum Arthropoda; class Insecta; order Coleoptera; family Curculionidae; genus Kuschelorhynchus; species Kuschelorhynchus macadamiae. The sequence goes on along the minus strand of JAUTXW010004195.1, from coordinate 519,869 downwards.
ACCTAGTTCTTTTAAAGGCGTGTAATATATCTTCTGCAATTAATTCTTGCTACCCTTCAAAGGGTCATACCGAACTAAAAAAGTAGTTGGTCCAGTCAGTTTTATTTTACAGTTTACTGAAAATGGCAAAGAAATAGCTTCCTTTCATGTTAGTTATATTAAACCGTATATTTCAGGGAAGCTAACATCTCCAGCTCAAACTAATATAGTGAACCTGTAAGAATGGGATATGTAGGTGTAACGAAATAAAATAACCTTAACAGGTAAGATTTAGGATTCTTTAATCCACTGCATTGGGTTGGCATCTTAATGTTTAGTTTTTCTTTGACGCAAATGATGAACCTCAAGTAGTGCTAAAAGCATATGTGTTTACGTTGATCGCCATTTGGTTGCAAATTGCATTGTGTTTTAGACAGTAATAGTTTTGATCTGGTATTAAGTAAGTGGTAATTTTTACTCAGATATACAAATAAATCTACCTGTACTGTATTTTATTTTTAATTTTGTATTCGTACAAATACCTTTATTTTCACTTTCAGTGTACCGAACACAGAGAAAATTAAACTGAATTTCAACTGTTCATGTCTTGACTTTAATTTGCGTCGCTCATAATCTGAACCCAACGAAAATGCCGCTACATGCTATTATCAAATACACGGAATATGTTATCTTTTAGTTTAACACAATTATGAAACGTGTTTAGTTTTATCAAGGGATAAAGGAGGTTGTTTGAGATTATCGTAAAATGCCTTCTTTTATTTTCTTAACTTACCTACATTAAAATAGTTATACATTTTTTTTAAAGAAAGTTGTTACAGACTATTTTAAATGCCATCATAAACGTAATAGAAAGGTTGAAATCTTATAATCTTCTTTTTATCAATGCCTACTAGCTTAAATCAATTTGCATCTAAATTTGAATCCTACAGAGTATGTTGGATTTAAAATATATGTTAAAATCTCAAGTGTGTTTTAATAATAGATGTCATCAAAGGTTTCTCATATTAAAGATTAAGGGAAGTAAAAACGAAGGTAATTATCTAATAATTTTTGTCAAGTTTTGAACCAAAGTTTGGGGGCGGGAAATACAAACGAAGGGTACGTTTTAGGTAAATGTATTTGAGATAAGCCTAAAAAACATGCGAAATTGATATCGAAATCAAAATTGAAAAAAATTGTACTGTTACGCAGAAAAATTACTTATTAATCTGACAAGTGCAGGAGATGATTAAAATGAATTTTAAAATAAAATTTCATTTTTTAAATGCACCATTTTTCTAAAATATTATTCCAAACTACAAACAAAATGGCAGAAGAAACCTTAAAACCATCTTGCTATTCGCAAGGTAGAGTTTAAACAATAGAGTTTTAATATAGCCTTCATTTTATTTTAACACTGTTTTGAGACAGTTCAAAAAAAAGCCAAAATGCTGTAAAACTGCTTAAATACTCGCCTATTTATCAAAAACAACGATGCTATCTGTCATCTATCTATGGGTTAGTTTAGCCACAGTGCCCAAACCAGTGAAGACAGCGGCATATTAAGATAGTTAAAACGTAAGACCCAGTTTGCAAACCTATTAAAGAACCCTAAATCGGTTTCCGACAAGACGAAATGAAAAAAAATCCCAATGTTACTTAGCGTACCGGTCTTTCGTTAAAGCGGGCAGAGCACGAATTGTAAAAATAGAGGAGAATTTAGACGTCAAAGCAGAGGAATTCCAACTTCTGTTATTTGTTATCATTTAGTTTTTGATATTTGTACTTTTCCATCTCGAAATGACTCTTTATTAAGAAGTGTTTCTGATGTGGCCTTCAAAGAAATAATACCACGTTGATGATTTTCATTTTCCACGGATATTTAACGATTCTTGACGTTATAATAATAATATGTTTCTTTGGCCTTTTGAAATATCCAGACCTTTTAAATTTATTCCACTGACTGTCTGTATTTAATGAACTAATTTTTTTATTTCGATTCTATTGTTCTGCAAAGAAAATGGCTTCATATAAAAAAATAACTAGCTTTTTCATAGTTTTGACTTGAGGTAATGATACAACTTAAGTGTTTTATGACTGCTTTCTTTTTGACTTAAAACAACTAACCGTTTTACAGCAAAAAAGTATTATCATTATTATAAAAAAAATATTTACCGCCTTAAAAAGATTTTGATTATTTTAAGACAGTTTTAAACCCAATTTGATTTATGATGATTGTAAAAAGTAAAATGTTTTAACTAAATTATCTAATAACTGTCTTAAAACATTATTAAAGTCAATTTGAAGTCAAGAGCTAAAAGCTTTATGAGATTGCTCTAATACTTTCGCATTTACAAAAGCATTCATAAAACACATGACTTATTATAAAGCCTTTTTAAGGTCTCTTTAAACCAATAGGCATTTAATGTGCTTCTGGGAAGTCCTCAAACCAAATTGTGTTTTAAGTAAGTCACCTTATTTACATATAACCTCCAGACTATCAATAATTTTTCCTAGTTTAGTCGCCATAGTAGGGAGGATACTGATTTCCCAACATTTAGGAATCTTGTTGTTAGAAAAACAAAGGTTTAATGTTACTTGAAGTTAAAGGTGTGAAATAGATTTTAATACTAATCCCATCTGCAAGGAAATCTATGTGGAGTTAAGATATCGTTAAATATAGTATTTAGGTTAATTTGGTTTACTACAAAACATCGGTTGTGCAAAAGTGTATTGGGACTAGTGTTACACTATTTATTAAGTTTATCCAGTAAAGGAATAGTTGAATCATTATAAAAATTGACATAATTCAAATTTCGAAAATCCAAGTTTTAAAAAATAGGTTCATTTTTTAATGTCTATATTTGGCAGTCACATGGTAATCAGATATTTCATGCATTTTAAGTTCAGTTACAATATGAGTGCAGGAACTAACGATGACATAGCATAGGCGATGTTGAAAATTTGAAAAAATTGATATTATATAAAATTTAGTTCTCAGTCATCTACTTGGTTTACAACAATTTGCATCACGACACCTCACATTGTAATAATATCTGTTCGCAGTAAATAATAATAGATTAGAAAAAGAGATTTATCTATGACTTAAGGGCTACTTCGTCTTTCTTTCCTTCCCAAACTTTGCCGTTATTAAAATTAATAATTTTATAATTGCAGCATTTAGTTAATGAATTTAAAAAAAAATTCTTATAATCTAAGTCTAAGACAAACAAACATCTGTTTGTCAATATCATCATGTGCTTGAGTAGATTGTTCATCATCTTTAAGGGATGGTCATGTCCGTTTTATCTACTCCCTTTGAGTTAATATCTAGTAGTAACCTACGAGTCAAAACCTAATTATTCGAACGCTAAAAATTCTATAAAAACCGAATTAAATTTTCCCATGACTTTAAAGGTTAACTATTCAACTTTTTTTTAGTCACACCGTGTTCTTTAAATCAAAAATTTAGAGCATCCTGTAACTAAAAATTAAATAAAAATAAAAAAAATAATTTTAAATTGCGTCAGTAACAAAATACACTGAGCGTCAATGGAAATTACGGCATCAAGTTTGTTCCCTCGTAACTTTGAGCTCACATAAAGATTTTTAAACAGAGACTTATTTAAAAAGAACATTTTTGGGACCGTAGTAGGGATGTTTTTCTACGACGTTCATTTTACCGGAAATAATGATACAGGGTGGAAAAGAAACTTGTTATTTTTTTGGACAAATTTCGTTATGGCACAGTAGTCAGGAAACTAACTAGGAGCACTTTTTCATTGTTTAGATTCTCGAGGAACTGTGTCTTCCCTAAGAAATTTTTTGGTATTTTTTCAATACCTCATTCGGTTTAAGAATAATATTTTTTTTAGTGAAAATTCTACTTTTTAAAAATTTGAAACTAACATCAATTATGGCGTAATTTCTCAAAGATCCTTCAGTAGACCATAAAATATTAATTTGCTTATACAGAGTTAGTTCGTAAACATTATTTCTATTTTGTTAGAGTTAAAACTTTTTCACAACCGAAATGCTATCTGTTAATAAAAAAAAAACAAGCAGACACACTTAGAATTAATTTAGTAAGACAGAAAAAATGGAAAAATTCAATATACACAAAATTAATAGCAGAACACAAATAAAACCAATTAAAATGCAGCTAATCCAGTAATTTTAAGTACTAATTAATAACGAGTTTAGTAACTGGCTATGGCATACTGTCCACTATGTTTCGAAGCGGAATTGGAGAATAGTCTCCCATTCCCTCAGAAGTGAATTCGCCAAAATCATTCCAATTGACTGCGCGTCGTGACGGTGAATGGATATAGCGGACCCGCGGAGACTATTGATAGCACTTATATGCTTACGTTTTTATAAGAACGTATTGTTGAAACGATTGATGCATGGAGATTATCAAATGTCATTGTTGATGACAATGTCAGCAATTTAAACATTGCAATTTATATACATTTGATTCATACATAAATATATTTCAACTTTGACATACATACAGGGTTATCGAATAACGTCAACATCTAAGTACGTAGACCTGATTTAAATAACTGTTGCAGGTAGTAAAAAATAACGAAGACTGCGATGTGTTGAATTCAAACAACTTTTCTTCTTTTCCTATTACAAATCTTTCTCTAGAAGATAGCGCTTTCTACTCTATCTGTTTCATATGTTCCTCATAATTCCAAATTATATTATTAGCCGTTACATTTCTATTTTATTTCATGCAGTATACGCCGCAGTTATTCATCATGTACTGCCCTAGTTATACATTTATGTTCAAAGCATTATTTAAATATTGACTGGTATTTGATGCACGAAAATGTTAACTATAATGTGACAAAGCCTGTCTCCCTGCGTGTCTAACATAAAATTCAAATGTAACACGACAACTTTCCTTCACAGCAACACCCAAGCAAACAAAACGGTTAAGCCGTGATTAATATTATATTAATGCCCCTTGTGATTAATTAAAAACTCTTAAATACTAGAGATGCTATTAAAATAAGACAAACGTTGGTCCAGTTTTAGAATATCCAGAAAAAACTAAATGAATTTAAAAAATTAAAATCGTTACTTTTAATTGAAAATTATGTCTATTATACATTTATGTAAATATTTTATGTATAAATAAGTGAAATAAAATCTGTAAATTTAAAATGCGCATTACTTTTCTGTAGAGCTGATTCAACTTGGTTGATATTGTTTCTTGATTTCTAAGTTTGTAAGCTCATTAGAGATTCTATAGACAAAAACAAAACCTGACAAACAAATTACAGAAACAATCGTTTCTATCAAGTGTCGTAATTCTTATAATATCTTTCATATTTTAAATCCATACCTAGCATTAAATTTTTAAACTAACCTGGTAAGTAATTCCTGAGATACAAAGGTGTCCCGCCTTTAAATTGGTCACACTATATATATAGAGTGTGTCTACTTAAGTTCTCTACATATGGGAGACTTTTTTATTAGTAGTTTTACGGAAAGAAGTTACTCTTTATAAAGTTCTGCTTTCTGCCAAAATAATATTAAAATATTCAAACTTGAGATTGCATATACAGGGTGGTCAAATATTCCAAAAAATCGAAATTGACTCAAGAGAAAAGTACCTTTAATTTTTATTTAATAGCAAAATGTAATACAAAATCTTACTTAGAACAAAAAAATATATCTAGCACTAGATTCGTTACTTCCTATCTGAAATCACTTCTTAAGGAATATAAAACTTTGGCTTCTTACTGGCAAGTCCAGTTTCTTACTTTTGTTCCTACCTAAATACCAGCAAAATTTCCTTATTTATTGATTGTTGATAATGGCATTGTCACTGCCATTGTCAACCACAATATTGTATTACTTTATTGAAACATCAGTTTGAATATTATAGTAAAAAGAAATGCCGCTGAAATTAAGCAAAGAAGATAAAATTGAAATAATTTGAATTGTCCGAGAAAATTATAAAACATTTCGAGAAGCTGCAGACATTTTTAACAACAGACACCCCGACGAAATTGTACATTTCACAATAGTGGGAAATATTCTAACTAAATTCAAGACTTTTGGAAATGTAGAAAATAACTTCACTAATTTTAATTCTAATAAACATTACATGTAAATAACTTAATTAACAATAAAAACTAACTGTTCCGTCACTGCACATTTGCCTCAACATATCCACCATCTCTTTCCATACAGGTAACCGTTGTTACAGAAAATTCTCTTAAAACGTTTCTAATCACTGCAGGCGTTATGGCCTCTATCTCTTACCTAATTACCCTCTCCAAAAGATCAACATTCTGAAATGGCCTCTTTAGATACACTTTCTCTTTTAAGTAGCCCTAAAAGAAATAATCAAGAGGGTTCAAGTCCGGAGATCTAGCTGGCCAGAAAATATTAGAATACCTGTCGATTACTCGTCCATTAAAGATAAAATTTAAGTATTGTCTTACATCCCTTGCTCCGTGGCATGGTGCGCCATTCTGCTGGTACCATATTTGGAACCTCTCACTTATGGGTAGTTCATGAATAAAATCGTACAAGTAAGTATTTAGAAAATCCAAGTAGCGTTGACTATTTAAATTATGTCGAAAAAAAACTGGTCCAATTACTCTATCTTTATAAATTCCGCACCACACATTTGTTTTGAATGAATACTGATCACGAGTTTGTATAACAAAATTAGGATTAACGTCACTCCACCAACGACAGTTTTGCGAACTTACAGTCCCATTGAAAGTAAACGTTGCTTCATCGGTAAAAATAATGCGTCTTGCCATAAAACGATCATCTTCTAGCTCCCCTTGTATCAGACAGCAAAACTCGAACCGTCGCTCAAAGTCTCCTGGTCTCAAGGTATGTATAAATTTTGGTTTATAAGGTCGAGAACTGTTTTCTTTCAATATTTTTGAAACTGTATCTTTACCTACGTTATTTGGCAATGTTGCTGACCTTTTGCGTAGGGACTTTTTAGGGTCTTCTATAACAGAGAGCATTACATGATTTGTAGTTTCGTCATTCGCAACCCTTGACCTCCGTTTCTTGTTAAAGTTATTTTCTACATTTCCAAAAATCTTGAATTTAGTTAGAATATTCCCCGCTGTTGTGAAATGTATAATTTTATCGGGGTGTCTGCTTTTAAAAATGTCTGCAGCTTCTCGAAATGTTTTATAATTTTCTCCGACAATTAAAATTATTTCAATTTTATCTTCTTTGCTTAATTTCAGCGGCATTTCTTTTTACTATAATATTCACACTGATGTTTCAATAAAGTAATACAATATTGTGGTTGACAATGGCAGTGACAATGCCATTATCAACAATCGATAAATAAGAAGATTTTGCTGGTATGTAGGTAGGAACAAAAGTAAGAAACTGGACTTGCCAGTAAGAAGCCAAAGTTTTACGTTCCTTAAGAAGCGATTTCAGACAGACGAATCTAGTGCTGGACATGTTTTTTTATTCTAAGTAAGATTTTGTATTACATTTTGCTATAAAATAAAAATTAAAGGTACTTTTCTCTTCAGTGAATTTGGATTTTTTGGAATTTTTGACCACCCTCTATATGCAATCTCAAGTTTGAATATTTTAATATTATTTTGGCAGAAAGCAGAACTTTTTATAAACTTTTTTTCGTAAAACTACTAATAAAAAAGTTTCCCATATGTAGAGAACTTAAGTAGACACACTGTATATATATATATATATATATATATATATATATATATATATATATATATATATATATATATATATATATATATATATATATATATATATATATATATACTAAACATCATAGGCTTAATGAAATATTTTAAAGAGTAAACTCCCTAAAGGAAAGAATTTAATTCAATTGTAGTATCAAATGTGGAATATTCAAAAGCCAGAACATCCACATGCCAAGTTCGATAATAATATGACAAAAAGATGTTTCGACCTTAACACACGAAACCTTATGTCAATTTTTACCATATCGGATCCGACGCAAACTTCCACGCTGTTTCGAATGCCGGCAGTCATATTTCCATATCTCAAACTACCATCGAAATATCCTCGAAAAAACTAAACTTGGTATTGCGATGTTCTAGGTTGTGAACAATCTACAGCCGATATCAGATGTGAAATTAATTATTTCCTACAGAAAATTTGTTCTTCAAACTATTTTATTGCATAAAAACACGTGTCTTTTAACTTCACATAATCATAATAAAAATAAAAAGGCATCGTTAAAAAATAACCAATATATCGGCCTGTATCCATTACATCTTTCGGCTACTTTAAGTATGGCCCAACCCTTTTCTAAGTATTAACAAAGACCGATTGTAGTCCGAATAAACGATCCATCCAATATAAAGTAAAATACCCACAACTGGATCCCAACCATATATTGTATTCCGGATTCTTGGGATCCATCGAGAGATATCCGCGTAGCTCAATTCCCAGAGTTGCTAGTCCGCGGCGCACTGCATCTGCGGCTGGTTAAATTTGCTCATAGATCGGTTTTACGCTGTTACCAAGCAATGGTATTAGCATAATTGTTGTATTGTACTTCTGAAGTAGACCAAAATCAAGCTTCTGGCAACAAGAAGCCAAATATTGTTTTATTATTATATTTTTTATGTTTGGACATACCACGAATAGAAATGTAATTCTCTCGGCAAAAATCCATATGATGGATGGATTTTTGCAACATAAATCTGCTAATTTATCGTTTGTTATAACTGGATTTAACAGTTCTGCTCAACGGCCTCAGATAATTGGCCATTTAGCGTTTAACGTTCATGGTATCTTTGTTTTTATTACGATTTGTATTTAGTGCTAGCTAAATTCAAGTAGTTTTTCTATTTTATTTCTGAAAACTGATAATTATGGACGCCCTGATAAATGAATATTTTCTGAGTGAGCTTCAAGAATAAATGCAAAGGTATGAAAACAAATATTCGAAATTGTAATTCCATTCCCTGAAAAAAATGTTTACATTTAATTTAATTTTAAGAAGCGAACTGAATATTCAGAGGACTCGTCTGAGAGACCATAGTAATCCATTTGATACTCCAAATACTGTCTTCCGAAAGTTTTATAGACCCTCGAAAAAATCATTCGCACTTTTAATTAAAAGCAAAAGGCTTCATTTTAATGCCAAATAATTTTTCTGATTGACACATTACAAAATGACAGTGACATAAGCAAAACATAACTTAAACCTTTTTAGTGAATATGGGGGAAAATGAACTCAAGATGCTCAGTTTAGAAGGGTAAATTTAAATTAAGCATAAATAAAAACCGACAACAACTTAAGAAATAATTATGTTACTCAGCGGAAATTTTAATTTGTATACTTACATGCCGCCAATGTCCAAAGGTTTTTGGTGCCCAACTCCTAAACAGTATGTGATTTGAAAATTCTTGCAATAAAATCCCAAACTCTTTTTGCTCCAGAATATTGATTTTACCTCTTAATATTATTTTGTTTTTGCGAGCAAAATGTAGTAAATTTTCATATTGTTTTATTGTAGTTCTTTAGATATCTTACTTTTATGAAAGACGAAAACCACACGAATTATTGGATACAAAACAAAAGAAAAATAGCGATGATGAAATTAGCTACGAACATACTTTCTTCCGTTTATAACGGAAGACCTAACATATACTCTTATCCACTCAGAAGATCATACGGACATTAGATTAGGATTGTTATCGTGACACTCAACATAGTATGTTTACAAATATTTACAATCAACAACAAAAGTTATGGTACGAGCGGGGATCGAACCCGCACCTCTGGATAGGGTTAGAATATTTGGCAGGATCAACAATGGTTATGATACTGGTGGGTCAAAATATTTACAAGTTCTAACGAATTGCTTATCATAGCGCAATTGGTTAGAGCGGTGGACTAGTGATCCAGAGGTGCGGGTTCAATCCCCGCTCGTACCAGCTGTTGATTATACATATTTCTAAAAATACGTTTTACAGTTTAAAAATAAACTGATAAAATACTTCTATTCATGGTATGTTTACGTTACATTTATCATAAATGTTCAATTATACCCCCAATATCGGTTATAATTGAACATAATTCTTTAAAAAACCCACTCCTCACAAAAGAGAAAAAGAAGTTTCGATACACATTTTTCTACAAACGCTTTATTTTCAAGATTCGGCTCTCTATAATGTCTTTTTTTTAATTAACTAAAACAAAATTAGTCAAATTTGGTTAGTGCTATGATATAGTGATATGTCATATTCCACGAGAAAAATTACCAAGCATAGGAAGGCACTAAATTAGGGATTACCTAAACTAAGAAAAGTATTTCGAAAAGGCTTTTGCCAATCGGTTACCGACAATCTACTCCCTAATTAACCCGCTAGAAACAAATCTATTTTCAGACATAAACGATGTGTGTTGGGTCTGTCATGTGAAGGCTTTTAGGATTAGATTATCTACATTAAAATACAAAAACAGTTCTACATTAGCTGATTTCGCAATATGTACGCTTATCATAATTACAAAATATTCATCACACTACACCTTCCGATGCTGTTAAATTGGAAAATATTTTATCGAGCATTCTGACAAAAACTAGGCCAAACGACAAGAATACGTTTAACAAATCTAATATGAGTGTGGTGAATTATATATTGAAGTGACAAAAGCCCTCTTAGCAAAGGAGTTAAGGATAATACGCAAAATAAAGAGACGTCAAATCCGCCAGTTGAATTAGCTTGATCAAACCAATTCATCGGAGACATGGAAGGAGCTTTTATAGAAGGGAATCTCTAAATTTTGAGTAAGCCTAGACTAGGCATTAAAAATATATGGAGGCTGCTTCTTACTCAAAGTAACCACCTTAAACTTGAGGTTCTGGTAATCCAGATGCGGAGACTTCACGAATCACCGCCCATGGCTAGTACATAAGACTCTAGCTTTAGAATTAGTACTTTGCTAATAATTGAAAACAATTGGAGTTATTTATCATCTGAATTGTTCTCCAGCAAAAAAATAATTCAAGTCCTACATTAGTAAATGTGATTCAATATTAAACATAAATAGATATCTCTAAATAAGTATACAAACAAACAAACAACCAAAGTATGATTTAGTTACAATTTTATGGCCAAAGCGAAATTTACCTTAAAACAAAAAAAAAACAACGAAAAAAAGAAATATTGATCGAAAAAAATCATTTTTCGATAGGTCAATGCAAATACATAAATTGTAAATATAACATTCGTTATATTCGTAACATTGCAGTAAAGCGGTTAATGAATCCAGGTGACCTAGCAAAAGGGAATAAACAATACATGTGGGAGGTGAATAATTTCGATGACATTGAAATTAAAATTACGTGACCTTAAACTCTATTTTGTTATCGTTATACAAGCAAAATAAATGAAGTTAAACAAAAAGTGTACTGAACTAATATAGTAATTAATGTGTATTAGAAAAAATAGAAAATGTATAACTTTAATCTAATATGTAACAAAAATAATTAATGTTAACGGACCGTTTTATCCACATTAAAGCAAAGCAGATTGGAATTGGACCAAGCCTTAATCATAACAAGGACGTTGGAAATATTAGAATGTAAGGACGTATCAAAATCACTTCATGATTAATACAGTCAAAGGCTTTTGCATAGTCACAAAAAACTGAGGCAGTGGGGTGGTTGTTAATGAGGAATAAGTCGACGTCGCTAAGCAACGAGAACATGGCGTCACTGGTTCAATTGTTGGGTAAAAATTCAAACTGATCCGGGGATATTATCTGATGTTTAAGGAGGAATGGCATAAGACACTGGTAGTAGAGCAATTGGGCGATAATTGCAAGAGTTAGTTTTTTCGCCCTTTTTATAAAGAGAAATAATTACAGCTGTTTCAAGGCATTCAGGGAATATACCTTGTATAAGGGATTCATTTATTAGTGTTGTAAGGGCGTCTATGACTGGGAGCGGCAGGTTCAGGAATATTTTAATTGATAGGCCATCAGTGCTACACGTAGATTTGCTTGTAATGTTATTCATTTCTTTCAATAGCTGCAATATGCTGCTAACAGGGCTTAAGAAAAGGCTATCAGCGACATTTTTCGATGAAGGGAACATTTAAACGAAACTTGGCGAGATACCAGAGGAACATTTTTGCTTATATTAACAAAATAATCATTTAGGTCATTTGGCCTTGGCAAGATCTGAGTCACAGGGTTTGATTTGTTTCTGAGGTCACTGATAACGGACTGGGTTTCCTTTGAAACGTTTTTAGACTTTGTTAGACGTTTTTAATAGTATATTTTTTTGCTGACTTGATTAGTTTAATCCTATAATTAGAGATATAGTCGAGAATAAGAATAGAGTCGGTGAATTTTTTATATATAAGATGGAACGCATATTTTTAGTAGAAATGCGTAGTCCTTTCGTGATCCACGCTTTATGACGCTTAGCTTTGATAAGCTTAAGCGGGAAGGCTCTGTTAAAAGCACTTAAAATTTTATTTAAGAAGGCTCTAAAATTTGAGTTAACATTTTCAAATTCAAAATTCCAGTCGGTGTTTAAGCAAAATATATTCTGAAAAATTGGCGGCCGAGAAAATTCTGCCCTTAAAAGGAATATTATAATATATAATTTATTATACATCTATATCCGTCCAGTACAATAAGATAAAAATAATATTTCCATCAATATAATATATATAAATGGTAAAAAGGTGTAAAAAGTATTATATGTATCTGATTTCAGTAAAACGCAATAATGGTCGTAGATAAGTAGAAGGAGGAATATTCATTGCCGCTTCTGCTTTAATTGCTTGCCGCTAACTATCGGAACGGAGAAAGAAATTACGACAAATTGCTTTTTTACTGGGACTTTTTCCTCGTTTATGCTAAATAATGCATTAAATTAATTTATGTCTATTTCCAATGCAGCATTTAAAGGACAGGAAATATAAAGTGAATATACCGGCAATAAAAGTTATACTTGGTTGCCTAATGTACCTTCTTTAAACTAAACTTAAACTATTTTACAATAAAAATGAATGCGTGAAGTTCATAGATTTTTAAGTTATGCATGATCCATTACTACAAATAAATTCTAACTTTTACCTCCACAGGGCTTGCTGCTCAATTGTTGCTGGATCGGAAGGCAGTTGAAAAAAAAGACAAATTTATATTATACTTTATTATAATTTTTTTTTAATAATGTGAAATTATTTTATGAAGCATGTAGAAATTCTGTGACTTTTGGAGTACTTCAGGTAATATGAAGATATGTTTTGTTCTCAAAATTTGAACTTCCCCAGTCGAAAATAAAATAATTACATGAATATGTTGGCAGGTCTCATAATAAGAGTTAATGCTTCTTTAAGAGAAATTTCAACTTGATATATTTGGAATCTAATTTGTGACATAATCAGTTTCTGTTGTAGCCTTAGCAGTATTAGTTATGGCTATTATACAATATCACAAGGACTGAACTAAATATGTAAAATACCATAAAAGATTATACCTACGGATTTACTAAGGAGGATGCAGAGAACCTATCAAGTTGTTTTTGGAATCAAGAGTCTGAACAAGTAAGAAGTGGTGCGATGTCCAGTACAACATATTTTTTTTGAAATATAAAGATGGGTATTAAGTTAGGTTTAAAATAGAAGCAAGAGAAGACTTTAGTATTGCAACAAACTTTGATGTCAACAGAGATAATATATAAAAAAAACTAAAGAAAAACTTGATGTTACACTATACTAGAGTTATGTAAGGGTACAATACCATCGATTCATAGAGGTAAATGTACTATTCGAAAAGGGCATCCTAGGATTTGCTGTAGTTCCCGAAATAGTTTCATCGCACCATGAATATGGTTTTTCTTGGGATTTTAAAAGGAATTATAGAGAGCAAACTTATAACAACTGGTTAACGAGAAAAGGGTATTATCAAAAAAACTGGTCGCCTACAATCGCTCCAATTTTGAAGTATAAAATGAAGTATTAATCATATATATCCATATTTAAGAAGGCAATATATACTTATAAGCAGTTACATATTTAGTTTAACCTCGTAACAGCACAACAATATATACTTATAAGCAGTTACATATTTAGTTTAACCCCGTAATAGCACAAAATACAAGAGTTCTAACCACACTACCCCACAACTTGTTACGTTCTGGACTCGCGTTTCGCTAACCAAGTTAGCATCATCAGCAGATAATATAAACTAAAGTAACTTATCCTAACCGAGACTATTTATAGGTAAATGTGGTCACACTTGGTTACATCCGACTGCACCGTTGTCAAGTAAGCAATAGAGGGGACTATAGCGAATAGGCCCTTTGTTTTTATTTAGTGCTTTCTTTACAGATTTAACTATTTCTGTACTCTCAAATGCATCCAATAATCTATTATTAGATACATTTTTAATTAACCTGAGATTATTTATTCCTATTTGGTGATTTTTTTCCAAAGCATGTTTGGCAACGCTTGAATTTTCTGTTCTTCCCTATCTTAAATGTGCCATGTGTTAATAGGTTCATAGTAATCCCATATGATCCGAGATATACGAGAAGTCTAGAAAAAGTATTTAAAAACGTAGGTTTAAGAGTAGCCTACAAAACGGAGAACAGTTTGAAAAATCTCCTTGGAAACCCCAAAGACAAAGTCGACTTGAAGGAGAGGAGGGACATCTATGAAATTAGCTGTAATGACTGCGATCTAAAATATGTTGGGCAAACTAAACGCTCCATAAACATTCGTTTTAAAGAACACATGGCAAATTTAAGACACGGAAGAACAGAAAAGTCAAGCGTTGCCCAACATGCTTTAGAAAACAATAACCAAATAGGAATAAATAATCTCAAGTTAATTAAAAATGTGTCTAATAATAGATTATGAGACGCATTTGAGAGTATAGAAATAGTTAAATGTGGAAAGAAAGCATTAAATAAAGACAGAGGGCCTACTCCCTATAGTCCCCCTCTATTGCTTACTTGTCAACGGTGCAGTCAGGTGTAACCACAAGTGTGACCAAATTTACCGATAAATAGTCTCGGTTTGGATAAGTTACTTTAGTTTATATCATCTGCTGATGATGCTAACTTGGTTAGCGAAACGCGAGTCCAGAACGTAACAAGTTGTGGTGAGGTATGGTTAAAACTCTTGTATTTTGATCTATCTTCCACCACAGGTTCCAGTGTTAGAACTTAACCCATAATAGCAGGAAATATTACAATATGTTTAGTCTTTAAAGCGCGAAAGCTATGTTTTCTCTTTTATGTTCAACTGCATTCACATTTTGCATAATACAATAAATTGTAAAATAGCCACTAGCAATGAGAAAATTGTAACGGTAAATTTCCTTTACCAGGAACTTCCCTCATTGGGAAACCCTAAGTAGTTTTTTAGCTATGCCATAAACTGACAGATAGGCAGACAGACCGACGAGGGAAGGAAACATGGCTTTTAACATCTAGGGACCCTAAATTGCGAATATCTGTAAGATCCTAGAAAGGTCCTTTTTTCACGATTACAAACATTTTATTTGGCCGCTATTTTGTCGTATGTTATCAGTTTATTTTTATATCGCACCTAATTCTTGCATAATTTTTTTTAAATTAATCTAATATTTTCATTGTTTTATCAAACCGCAATTTTGTTTTGCCCTCTTGGATTCGTACCAAACTTTTACGAGTTCATTCATCTGTAATATTTTATTTTTGTGCAACATTTGAGAACAAAGACAATGACACATCATAACGTATTTCTTTTACTTCGCTGTTTTGTTGAATAAATTATGAATCTACCTTGGGATATTAACATAATTTTGCTTCATATATCTTCTTGACGTATGCTTGTTGAAACAGACAGGTCCTCTCTTCAATGACATATTACAGTGTAAACATCCAGATATCTCGAACTGTTATTTACAAAACTCCATATGCACACCACCACAGCATTTATTTACAACTGCCGTTCAGACATATGCGGTGTCTGTACCGTTATTTCGTTTAATATTTAAATGAGGATTTGCAACATGAAATGCAAATATTTCATTAACTCATATTTTCAACTCAAAGCAAAACTATTTCGCGAAGCATATTATATCCTAGATCCTAATAAAAACTTCTACAATATTAATAATGTTAGGAAAGAAAACCTATTTTTAAAATTCCTGATCAGAATTTTTATTCTTTTGAACTCATTAGATATTAGATACGAGACTTTCAGTTGAGATCACTTTTTAAATTACTAAATTTTAATTGGGATTCCAATCGTTTTCAAACGTAAATTAAATACTAATTCTGAAACTATGACCTGTATTATATTAGAAGAGAGGGTGGGTCCTTAGAACTCGGTCCTTAGCACCTAGTGCCCATGAGGCCCCTTCTGCGTTCATAATGTGTACAGGGTGGTCCACTTAAGATGCTCCTATACTTTATCTCAATAAATAAGACACTGAGAAAAAAAGTTAAATACAATAAGTATTTGACCCTAAGTATATTTTTTATTTATAATATTTTATGTATTCATATTTTTATGTATACATGGTGTTCCATTGTGCCAGGACAATAGCCAACTTTTTTCTTTTTAATGAAATGATATGAATATTTTTAAAAATTCTAATTCTATGCTTGATTTTGAGTATTTTTTGTCATCATAGCACATAAAATTTTGAGTAGTTTTTGAGAAAAATTAACTTTTCTAATTTTTTTCGGAAAAACAGGTTTTTGGAAAAATGTGATTTTTTTCACACCTGAAGACTAAAATTGTTAATTTTGGTTATGGGTCCATGGGAGTGGTTAAAATTTAATACTCTGACTTATCAAGAGCGAAAATTCATTATGCAGGGTGGTCACAAATGACCATCAAAAAAATATTTTTTAAATGGAACAATCTGTATTTAGCACTTTTATTGTGTTTAGGATTTAATTCTGCATCATTCCATATTTATAATTTATATTCCAAAAACTAGTAGTTTAAAAGTTATGACCAATTTTCTATAATAATTCGGGTATTTTTGTTAAAAATCTAACTAAACCTAAATAATATCCTATTCTAAGTTTTTTTTTTAACATTATAATTAAATTTAACATTAAATCAACCAGTAATGCAAGAAAGAAAGTAACCAATTACTCATTACAAAACATTTTCGACATAGCCCCCGTCTTTGGCAATAGCATTTCTAACCGCGTCTGTTGCATTAAGACTTTCTACCTCTTGCCTAATTCTCCTTTTTAAATCTTGAATAGTATTACACCTATTTTTAAACACCTCGTTTTTTAGGTTGCTCTGTAAAAAAAAATCCAAGGGTGTTAAGTCGGGGCTCCTCGTTGGCCAATCTATGGTCCCGTACCGACCAATCCGAAATGGAAACCGTTGATTCAAACAATTTCTAACAGGCACTACAGTGTGATATGGAGCACTATCTTGTTGATAAACAAGCGCTTCTTTAATATCGTTCGGCAGATTGTCAATTAACGGAAATATTTCGTTCTATAACAAATTTAAATACATCTCACCATTCAGAACAAAGTCATAAAATACTGGACCTATTATTCGATCACGGATAATACCACACCACACATAAACACTTCTCCGACCCTGTTTTTTCATTTCTTTTACACGATGTTCATTTGAGTTACACCAGTAATGAGTATTTTTTCGGTTGAACATGCCGGCCGTATTGAAAATTGCCTCATCGGTAAATAAAATATTTTTAAAAATGTCAGTTTCAAAATGGTGGTTCATCATGAAAGAACAATAAAAAAGCCTTGTTTGAAAGTCCTGTTGGGATAATTCCTGAACTGGTAAAAATTTGAACGGATGGTAGTTATTATCAGTTAACGTCCTTTGAACACTAGTCTTACTAATTCCCGGTAGATCTCGGGATGCAACTCTTTGCGAATTTTCGTTGTTTTCTTCAAAATACAGGAGAATTGCTTTTCTTCTGTTAGGACAATTTTTGGGCGCCGTTTTTGTTTAATGATTACCACTCCACGTTCAAGATCACGAAAAATTCGTGAAAAAATATGTTTTTTGGGTAACCGTCTTGCAGGATACAACAACCGATACTCCCGCAGGGCTAACGCTGGACTCATGAAGATTTAAATGCTCTTGGACACTGTATAAAGCCATTTTTCATTTAAAAAGAGTTAGAGGCAACTAAATATCAAATAAAAACTGTGTATTCATTGGTGTCCAGGCAACAATTTTACTAGTTTTGTTTTTCCAAGGATACCTTGTAAAATTAAGACGCGTTTAGAAATGCTATTATTGCGAAAATTAAAACCGTAACCTTAATATTATACTACTTGTATTGCCAAAGACGGGGGTTATGTCGAAAATGTTTTGTAATAAGTAATTAGTTAATTTCTTTCTTGCATTACTTGTTGATTTAATGTTACATTTAATTATAATGTAAAAAAAAACTTAGAATAGGATATTATTTAGGTTTAGTTAGATTTTTAACAAAAATACCCGAATTATTATAGAGAATTGATCATAACTTCTAAACTACTAATTTTTGGAATATAAACTATATATATGGAATGATGCAGAATTAAATCCTAAACACAATAAAAGTGCAAAATGCAGGGTGTTTCTTTTAAAAAAATTAAGTTTTTTTAGTTACAAAAACATTTTTTTTGGTGGTCATTTGTGACCACCCTGTATAATGGATTTTCGCTCTTGATAGGTCAGAGTATTAAATATTAACCACTCCGATTGATCCATAACCAAAATTCTCAATTTTAGTCTTCAGGTGTGAAAAAATCACATTTTTCCAAAAACCTGTTTTTCCGAAAAAAATTAGAAAAGTTAATTTTTCCCAAAAACAACTCAAAATTTCGTATGCTTTGATGATAAGAAATACTCAAAATCAAGCGTAGAATTAGAATTTCTAAAAATATTCATACCATTTGATTAAAAAGAAAAAAAGTTGGTTACTGCCCGGGCACAATGGAACACCTTGTATATATAAAAATATTATAAATAAAAAATATACTTAGGGTCAAATACTTTTTGTATTTAACTTTTTTTTCTCAGTGTCTTATTTATTGAGATAAAGTATAGGAGCATCTTAAATGGACCACCCTGTACAGGGTATACCATTTTTGGCACTCCCTCGTTTTTAAAGATAAAGGATTGCGGTTTTCGCTACTTTTTTGTGAAATTAAAGATGGCGCCAGCAGAATTTTTATAGCCCTTTTTGTTTTTGAGATACAGGGCGTTTTTGAACAGGCACTCCTCAGATCACAGCTATCTGAATGGACTTGTCAAAAAGGCGAAAACTGTGTAAACTGAAAACAATAAGCAAAATGTCAAAAACTTTACGGTTTTAACAGTTTTTGATTATTAATGAAAAATGTTTATTGTTTTGGCGTTTCCATTTAACTATATACTATGTTTAAGTTACTTTTTTTACAATAATGGCGGTCTACGAAAAATTTGAAAAGTATGATATGTTGGTTTACTTCATACAATCTAATGAAAATCCCCAAGAAGCTTCGGAATTATGTTTACAAAGGTAACGTATTTTGGCTATGGTTAGGCTAATATCTTAGGAGTACTTTTTGTTCATATTTGATATAATTCATATTTGATATATAAGACAATCTTTCAGACACATATTTGTGCGCCTTAAATAAAATTTAGTAAGGCACGGATCATTTATCCAACCCCTCCCTAAAGCTTACACCAAGCAAGATAGAGAGAACATAAATAAATGTGTTGGGTTATGTAGCCCTCATCTTCTTTTTCGTCATGCAGTGGCGTAACTACACCCCCGCTAGACCCCGCACCGCGGGGGGGGGGGCCGGATGCGAAGGGCCCGGTGGAAATGGATCCAAAGGGAAACTATAGTTTTACTTGTATCTAATACAACTTATATACTATCTAATAGTAAACATTTAAAACACACCACTTTAAAATAGAAGTGAAGGCTTTGTAAATCGCGAACGTAGTCATTTACTTTGTTTATCCGGGATTCACCGAACAGCGAGATTTCAGTTCTGAAAATCAGAAAATCTCAATCTGGTTGGCTCCGCCGCTGTCAGGCTGTTCTCTGTTCTTGGCGATTCGATATTTTTTATTGTTTGTGTGATCTTATGTAGGTATAGTACATAGAAACTTGTAAAATACAATAAATACATTCGCTAACGACAAAAACAGTTATTGAATGCGTTATTAGAACTAATTAATTACATTACCATCACTGTTTCAGTTGGGCCAAAGTCAAGAGTAAAGCTAGGTATAAGGTATAAATATAAAATGTCTGTTATTTTTCTTTAAAATAAAAGCGATATTTTTAATGCATTTTAATTAGTAATATGTAATCTTGGATGCCACATTGATTTAGGAAAAAAGTAAAAATTGAACTTTATAAGACCCCACGAACATCGCTTTCAAAAAAAAATCACTGTAAAATATCAATTTTTACATCCACATCACAAAATTCAGTTGAAGAATTATGCAGGGTGGTGACAATTTCGATGCTCACTATTAGTATATTTAAGACGGCAAGTTCTATGAGGTCGGTTAAATTAGTAAAAAAATGCCTTTCTAGAAAATTATTCACAAGACCCTTTATTTTCTGGCAAAATGTATGTTATTTTATGAAATACGAGGTGATTTGTGAAAAAGGCCTGAACATACTTCAATTAATATTTCAAAAACTATTGAATTTCGGGGGACAGTTTAAATTTGAAAGCTTCATTTTTTTTTTCGCTCTACAAGATGGTACCTTTAAATTTCACCTCCGATATTTGCTTTTTCCTCCACCCCCATTAACTTTATTATTTTTAAAACGAACCTGGATTTTTATTTAATTTTTTAAAACCTATCTTAGAAATAGTATTTCTCAAGAGAGATTAGACTCTCTGTCTCTCTTAGCGACAGATTATAATTTGGCAAGAGACCTCAATATAAATTAGACCATTACTGATTTTGCGGAAAAGAAAGCTAGAAAAAAAACTTTTAATTATTTTTATTTGTTAGGTTTATTGGTTTTTATATGTCTATTGCGTTGTTTTTGTATTAGTGTTTGTATAGACATATTTTTGAAACACGTTTGTTCCGACAAAATTGAGAGTTTTTTGACTTTGAAATAGATTATATACGAGCATATCGTGCGTATAGGAAGCCCTTTCTCAAAAGCTGCGGGGAGGCCGAAAGTTTGTAGTTACGCCACTGTCTTCATGCAAAATAAAATACATAAATCGATTTAACCTTCCAAATTTGCAAATAAGGCCTATTATTCTATTGAATGCTATTAGAAGAATCACGAAAATGTGCCACTTTTTCATGAAAGCACTTTGCTTTTTCAACATTTTGTTTCTCATTTGTTTTTCCTAACTTAAGTGTTAACTCAGATAGGTAATTATTGTTTTGGGTAATATTCAATAATTTTATCATAATTAAGTTAAAATGCTGTAATAAATAACTAAGAGTTGAGAATTAAAAAAGATCTTTTGAATTAGGTTTAAAAGTATTTCATCTTTAGTATAATAATTATATGAATTTTGTTTTAATACATTTTAGCCATAGCCTACTACCTACTAATTGAACACAAAAGAAAATTTTAGAAAATCTCGAATTTTGATTTTGTTTTTTAAAATAACTGCATACATGTATATATTTTTAGAAATCCCACATTATTTCTAATAAATATAAAGAATATTATACAGGGTGTACCGTTTAAAAAAATAAAGTAAGGTCCGATAGCTAATCTGACTTTAAGCACATACAGATGGGAGAGACGTCAAAATCTGGAATAACGGAACATGTCTGGTCAAAAAAACACCAAATGCAGTATTCAGAAGCCAAATATTTGCACAGAGAGCAGCAGTAGTGAAATTAATGTGCACAATCGGCTAGAGAACCAGAGGTGCCGTTTCGATCCGCGCCCGTACTGTAACTTTTACTATTAATTAAATATTTCTAAAAAAATATTTCACAATGAAAAAAACGGATAATTAGAAATTTGGTTTATACGGGCAAAACGTAAATTTACTAATATGGACGGAATCTAAGAGCAATGTCAGATTTGACGTCCAGTCAGGAACGTCGCGCCATAAGGTTAAAATATTTGGCAGACATCCAGAAGTGCGGGATAGATTTCTAAAAAAATATTTCACAATTAAAAAAAAACTGATAAAATATTTTGTAACAAAATTTTTTCTAAACTGAATCCGGAATTTTCCAAACGAAGAAGTCTACATAAATAGTACTAACAAATAGACACATTTTTAGGATGTGTTACGGAAACCTGTGTTCGAACCACAAATGATCAAACAACAAAATAAATATAATACCTAGTAACACAGAATAGGTATTAATATTATTTTTATCTGAAATTGAATTCCGAAACATCTTATATTGTTTTCAATTTAATTAAATATAATTGTATTTCATGAAGAAACAATTTAAGTTCCTCTTGAAAAGTATTAGTACACAATAAAGTAAATAAATAGATTAAGATTAAAGTTACAGGTTTACGGAAGTCGAGAACTCACTCTCAATGATAAACTTTAATATCAGTTGAAGCTGACAAATTGCAATATCGTTTTTATATTAATAAATGCTAAAATTTTAAAACAATTAATTTTTGGGGTGTCACTCTAATCGAGAACACATTTCTAAAGATAAATTATAAACAGTTAGGTCTGTTGAAAATGCATTATCACCCTTGATCTTTAAACCTAGAAAATGTTTAACGTTTCCAAGTGCACTAAAGAACAGCTCTTTCACATTTATAATGTGTTTTGTGATACAAATAATGGCATTATTAATGGCTCTGTTTTTGGCACCCTTTAAATAGCAACCTTTTGTTTTAAACTCTGTTTAACACAAAATATTAGGAAGATGCTAGCATATCAATTCTATTGATTTTGTTTTATTGCTCCTCCCGCAACAAACCTTTTAAAATTTGTTGCTATTTTAGAATGATACTAGCAAAATAATTAGATGAATTTTACAAGTATCGAAAATAACGTTTTGATGTAATGTATATTATTTGTTTCTTAGAGGAAGAATAAAAATAGAGTTCATTATTTACAAATTTAGCCACTGCCAAGATTACCTCACAATCAATTAATTGTCTCGCAGTTTAACACACATGCACCGGTTCGTGAAGCGAGAGTCACTAAACCCAGAGCTTCCTGGTTAACTACAAACCTAAAAACCTTTATGAAACAAAGAGATTCGGCTTATCAAAAGTTTAAAAGAACAAAAAACAATAATGACTGGGATCACTACAAATTTTTACGTAATTTTACTTTATCTATGGTTAGAAGGGAAAAAAAGCTTATATAGATTCGCTGCAAATGAACTTAAACCCCCGAAAAGCGTGGGCAGGTTTAAAAAATCTATATATATGTCCTACCAAAAACATGTCTATACCAAATAATTTAAGTGACCCCAACGATATAAATAATTTTTTTCGTACTTGTGTTCAAGATGTTTCTGATTGTACAAATAAAATTAATTTTTATAACAATAATTCATTTAAAAATAACTTAAATTTTTCATTTGCTCTTGCTGACGTCTCGGAAATCAATAAAATATTAAATCATATCAAAACAAATGCTTATGGTCACGATGAAATTACTCCTTTAATGATAAAATACTGCAGTCCGTTTATTGACAAGTACATAGCTCACATCATTAACTGCTGTATTGAATCGCATTACTTTCCAAGTCAATGGAAATTGTCAGTTGGACGACCTTTGGTGAAAAAATCTAATCCCACGAGTTTCAATGATATTAGGATTATAAGTATCTTACCCGCTTTGTCAAAAATTCTTGAAAAGGTTTTACATAATCAGATGTTTATATTTTGTACCGCTAATGGAATTCTACCGGATGTTCAGTGTGGTTTTCGTAAGGACTTCAGTACAGCTGTTGCGTTAACGAATGTTATTGATGATGTTTTGCGTGCATCTGATAAAAAACTTATTACTGCTCTGGTTTTGTTAGACTTTTCTAAGGCATTTGATGCAATTAATCACCAGCTCGTTGTATCTAAATTAAAATATTATGGCTTTGATGAGTCATCGTGCGTCTTGATTTCCTCTTTTTTATCGGATCGCTTTCAAAAGATCTTTTCCAACGGCACATTTTCTAATCAGGTGAAAATATTTTCCGGGGTGCCTCAGGGTGTTTTAATTCGGATGATCATGTTGATACTGAAGAACTCATTAATCAAGACTTAAGTGTGTTAAACCAACTCTGCCAAGATCATAACCTTAAATTAAACCCTGCTAAGTCTCATCTGCTACTCTTTGGCAATAAAAATAAAATTAGCACATTAAAAAATAATTTAAATATTAGTATTGATGGTAACAGAATATCGGTAGTTGACTCTGCGAAAAATCTTGGTATTATTTTGGATACCGACTTGAGATTTGAAGAACATTTAAAGAAAATATTTCAAAAATCTTATTCGGCTTTGAAAGTTTTATACAATAATATACATGTCTTGAATTTCAGAATGAGAAAAACTCTGTGCGAAACCTTGGTCCTATCTAATTTTAATTATTGTGACTTTGTGTATGGTTGGTGTCTTACTAGTGAGAGTCGTTTACGTGTACAGAGGGTGCAGAATGCGTGTGTTCGTTTTATATATGGTCTTAGAAAATATGATCATATTTCCCACAAATATCGTGATTTGAACTGTTTAAGGATGGATTTTAGAAGAAAATTACATTTCTGTACATTTTTGATCAAAATTATTAATGGTACAAATTCACCCACTTCAATAAAGGAACGTCTTATTTTCCGTAGGGATGTGCATTCCCTTAATATTCGTGATCAGGGGGGATTAACAATGCCACATCATCAGAGTGTCATGTTCCGGAGATCTTTTAGTTTTAATGCTGTACAATGTTACAATGCTCTTCCTCAGACTTTTTTAGCGCTTAACTTTAATACATTTAAATATAAATATAAAAAATTTCTTTTAAGTGAATAAAATTTATTATTAAATTAATATTGGTTAAACAGTGATATTTTACATTTCACTATAGAACTTTCTATGTCTATATAGCTTCTCCTGGATCCTTACACTCTTTTTTTTTTTTAATTATTGTTGTCTCTTTTCTATCTTACTTCACCTACATTAATAGAAATCAATTTTTTTTATATACATCTATGGCAAATTATTATTTAATCAATTTTGGAGTCTGGTTCAGTAGAGTAGCTAAAGAAGCTAGACTGCGCCAGGCTTTGACTACTAACTGTTATGTTTTTTAGCTATTTTTTACTTAACTTTGTAATAATATGTATATGATATACTTAATATAAAGGCCTTATTTATTTATTTATTTATTTATAAGGTCGATCGTACGACGATGCGAAGCCTAGCCAGGAACACCAATGTTTATACCAATTTATATTACGGTGAATATGTTTAAACATGATGCAATAAAATTTTCATACAAAGAATAGTAATGTATTTGCAGTATTAGTTTCTAAGCAGTATAAAGAAAATACTTTTATCGCAAAATAGTAAAATACAAACTAAAATACCCAAAGTCTCAGATCAGATTTCACCAGTAACAAGAGTTTTAGTTAGCTATGGCAAACCTGATTGACAACTCCACGTATTAGACCATCCCACTGTGGTATTAGACCATCCCACTTTCATTGCCAAGCGATCCTTATAGTAACAAAGTATAATAGTCTACAGTAAAGTTTGTTAGAGGTTCACGTTACCGGCATGGCTTAAAAACCAATAGCAGGTCGTGGAACTACAATAAATTTTAACATTAAAGAAATTAATTTGCTAACAAATATTTTATTAGATACTAATCTTTTCTTAGCGTCACTACTGCATGTGTTTTAATGTATTATTGTGTATTTGTTGATATGGCTCAAATCTTCTAATTATATGTTGCCTTACTTGCAGCGTTTTAAAGGTGCGGTGAAGAACATTAATTTTTTAAATATTTAATAAATAAGTTTTATTTACTTTATCTTGGACATTGCGAAACTAGGAGCTTTAGTTGACCTAACCATGGTGCGGCAATGAGTTTGTAAAAAAATGGCCGTTCAAGTTTGGAATTTTCTTTTAATCACTAAGTAAACACCAAGATTTTCTTTTCCAGGAGACATGTCTAATGGAAGATACCTTATTCACTTATTTTGGGTCACATTTCGTCGGGGGTCATGTAAGAATCTTCAGAAGCAAAATGATACAAAAAAGACTCTGAGGTAAGTGTTGACAGTTAAAGGAATTTAAATGGTGATTCTTTGGGTATTAAAAGTAAAAATGTGTTCGTAAACGTGTTCTAAACTGGTTAGAATTTAAGATTTAGGATATTGAAAATTAAAAAAAATCTTTTATTTTTTAAATTTTAGCTATTAACACGGAAAAACAATATGACAATGGGCTATTCTATTCGTATCTAATAGCGCTTGTTTTTTTTTACTTTTCTCGCAAGAGGAAAGTATTCTAGTTACAAAAAACATGTTTTCTCAGTTTCCGTCGGTTATTCTATATGTCTGTCCGCGCTCAAGAACTGCCTGTCCTATTTACTTCAAATTTTGGTTAAAAATTAAAGTTCATATGTTGATGACGTAGTAACATTTTGGTAAAAATCGAATATGGCTGAACAAAATGGCGGTTTGTTGAAATGTTAAATATTACTAAGAAACTACTTATCCATTTTATCCAAATTTTGCAGAAAAATTAGGTTTGACATGACCATGAACTGATAAATTTTGCTACAAATCCAAAATAGCGGCCTAATAAAATATTGTGTGTCAATTCAAAAAACTACTTATCGATGAACTGGTAAAAATATTGAGACAAATTCAAAATGGGGGAATAAAACGGTAGCCTAATTAAAAGTTTAAAAATATCTGAAAAAAGTACTTATCGGCTTGATTGATTGATTGATGACATCTATTACTAAAAATGTATGAACTGCTCACTTAATATCGATTTTTAATCAAATGTGTACAAATATTAAACTTCGCTCGCATTCTAGAAATACATATTCTCATTTTTTAAATATTTACTAAAAACATATGATATGTATTTTCAAAAACCCCCAGATTCCTACTTTCTTTCAGCCAAATCTACACAAATGATAAAATTCCGTCGCCATGTTGGCATTACAATCTTGAATTTTTAAAATGTTGACAAAAATTCATGATGTGCAGTCTTAGATACCCCTAAATGCCGAATTTTAATCAAATTTGCAAACATTTTAAAATTAGTCTGCTATGGTGGTGCCGCCATTTTTAATTCTCAAATATTGTCTAACATTTCATAACTTTTATTCGCTATATTGGCGCCACCATTTTTGATTTTTGTTGTGCATTCTTAAATAATCCCCACAAATGTTAAAATCATCCGTCCGACCTGTTGACATTGTCATTTTGACACCGCTATTTTGTATTTTTAAATGCTGACACTTTTAAATTTTCCTAGGCACTGATTTTCAGTTTTAGCTTATTTATTTATTTAGCCGTATTGGCGCCGCCATTTTGGATTTCTATACGTTGACTAAAAAAATTCGGATTTTTTATATCCGAAAGTGTATGTATGTCAAATTTGAAAATAATCGATAATGGAAGTGCTGAAAAATCCATTACAAGATTTGAATCAGACATACAACATACAATCAGACGAATATGAAGCCAATAAAAGCGCGTTAAAAGCATTGATTTTAGTTTAAAGCTCATCCGTATTCACTAAAGAAGTTTAACTTTAGGCAAGGTCTAACTTCAGATGACATTTTCAACAACTGAACAAATAATTTTTCTAAATGTCGGAATTACAAAATGATAGTGACATAAGGCAAACATAACTAAAAACTAAAATTTAATAATATATAAATAACTAACTTCCTTTTAAACTTACCTAACTTAATGGTTTGATTTTAGATAGTGAAGTAGAGAAGGATTATTTCTTTGAAATTTGTAAAAATACCTATTTGCCTCATCAAGGAACAGGTAAGAATCCTTTTTGTCAACGATAATGAAGCATGGCCCATTTCTTCATTTTCGTACATCAAATATTTTAACAGGTCGTCATTTTGTTTCGCCATATTGAATTTATACCAATATTTTACCAGTTTTTTTATCAGACGTAATTTTTGTGGAAAATTAAATAAAAATAAAGTTAATCGAGTAAGTGGATTTTTTAGCTATACCGGAACAGACCGACCGACCGACAGTAATGGAAAAACTTGAGGATCTTTAAAAACCCGGAACGATAATTTTTTCACGATTAATGATACTTCCTTATGCGGGAAGTGAAAACTCACGCCGTCACTGGCATTCGTCAACAAATGGCCACGGCTTGGGCATGGGCCATCCCCACTTCTTGTTTTATCGTAAACATTGGTCGATAGAATGTGAAAAATAGGGGAACCACGTTGGCGCATACCCCTAACGTGATTTATGAATGAGTTGTGATCTCTACTTTAATTCTTATTCTAAGATTTGTTTAAATTTTGTATATTCGGTTTTAAGTAGAAATTTGTATTGCTATCTCAAAAAATATTGACAACTTTTATTTTTTAAACCTTGTGAAGTATTATTAATATTTTTAGTTTGCCAACAAAATTATAAATCTGAAAGAATAAGGATTAAATATATTAAAATAACCTTCCTTGAAGAGATTTAACATAGATTTATATATTATTTAAAAACTATATTATTAAAAATGTTGGCACTAAAATGTTAAAGGTTTAATTTAAAATAATTAAAACAGTTTTGGTAGCACCACTGGTTTACACTTCTTTTCAAATTATTACGTTCTATCTCTCTGCCTAAAGGTAACATGTTTGCCTTAAAAGCCATACAGAATAGCTAATTTTTATAAAATTCAAAGTGAGGCCTTGGAACACATAAGTCTGCTCTATTCTTTGTTAAGCTGTCCCAATTTCAAAATTCCGTATTCGTCATCGTCGGCATCCGCGGCAGAGTTTTTTCCTATCTTTATATTAGTCGCTGTATCTACGGAAACGATT
Source organism: Kuschelorhynchus macadamiae (assembly GCA_030620095.1). Classification (NCBI taxonomy): domain Eukaryota; kingdom Metazoa; phylum Arthropoda; class Insecta; order Coleoptera; family Curculionidae; genus Kuschelorhynchus; species Kuschelorhynchus macadamiae. The sequence continues at coordinate 490,911 of JAUTXW010004195.1, read as the reverse complement.
TTAGATATATTTTTGAAATCTGGTATGTATATTATTATTAGTAATTTTCAGAAAACGTTCCTCTTTTTACTAGAATTGCGCAAAGACGGAGTTAAAAATATGATTTCAAGAGCATAGTTTTCGGAGGTTTTCACAGACAAGTCATTACATGTTCATTTTTATTTTAGTGGTATTGTGGTTTAATACAAGTAGGGTTAAATTTACTGGTTATTTTAAAGAGTTGTTGACAAGAGTTCCCGTGCTTGTGGATAGTAAAGTCTAAAGAATATAGTGACCTAGAAAAAAATGAGGCCTAACTGTTCCGAACCCCATTTAAAATAAGGAGGATCAAAGTTTGGGGAGTTTTTTAATTTTAAAAGTTTCTTTAGCTCAAGACCAAGAGTCAATTTGGCGCTCTCTAGCACGTAAAAGGTTCAAGTTTTCGACAAAAGCGAATAAGATTCCGAAATAGATATAAGAAAAAAAAAGATTTTTTCTTTGTTTTTTTTTATGTTGCTCACAAAAAATTAGTTTAATTGAAAAATAAAATAAGGTTCAGATAAGTATATTTTTGACATTGTCAAAAAAAATTGTTTATGACGGGTTTCAGAGTTCCATGTATTTTTAATGATGTAATTTACTTAAGAATTACTTTTGACAACCGTCAAAAAAAAATGTTTTTTCCCGTAACTTCGAAAGGGCTTAAAGGTTTTAAATACGGTTTTGACAGTTCCCTGTTTGTTTTAATGACGTAATTTATTGCTTAAAATTTTCAAAAATCTATGTAGCTTTTATTAACGTAATTTATTTAAAAAAATATTTTACCAGCTGTCAAAAATAATGCCTTTGCTCCCTAGCTTTTGTATAGCTTACATTTTTAAATACATTTTTCACAGATAGATTTACCCTTTTAATGACATATTGAAAAATATTTTGTTAGCTTTCAAAGATTTTTTGCCCCTATTCTTCTTCTTATTATAATATCGAGATCCTGATTTGTTGAGGCGATTGTTAATCTACCCTTAACCGTACGCATATATTCTCCAAAAATATTTTTATAAACAATATAAAACCAGAAAATTTAATATCGGAACACTGATAAATCGAGGCGGTCCTTAATCCAATCTTAGCCGTACAGCTATGGTCTTTAGAAATATATAAAACACAATATCAAGCCGGTGAAAATAATGTCGGAAATCTGATTTATCGAGGTCTACAAAAAAGAAACAATATAAAAAATGTGGACAAAATCTATGAGAATTTGTTTGTGTAGTTATGCCGAACGCAAAAAGATGGAATATTGTTGGCTAGTGAGATATAGGTTCGAAACAATGATCCGAAACAGAGGAATGTTTTACTGATTCAACACACTAAGTTTGGATGTTTGACTCACCAACAAAGCGAAAACGTGCGATCTGTTGTTGTTGGGAGTGGAGTCTTGTGACTTTCTGTTAATGGTTTGATTTTAGATAGTGAAGTGGGGAACGATTATTTAATTAAAATTTGAACGTAATTAATTCAGGAAGTGAAAAACAATTTCGTTTTTGTCGGATTCGATTTCGTATTTGCGATGTGATTTCGTGATTTCTACATCTTAGTATAATTTCACACTTTAATCCTATTATTGGTATTAATAAAATCCGCACACATTTGTGAAAACACTGAAAATCAGAACAATTTTAAAATTAAAGTTAATAGAGTAGGTAGAATTTTTAGCTATACCGAGAAGAGACCTTCCGACAAAAACGGAAAAACATGTTTTTCGGCATTTAGGGCCCCTAAAACGTGAAGATCTGTAAAAACCTGGTTCGATGATTTTTTCACGATTTCTTCCTTTTGCGGGAAGTAAAAATTCGCGACGCCACTGGCATTTACCAAATATCAGGTACTTGGACATGGACATGGATATAATGTGAAAAGTAGGGGAAACATGTTGGCGCATACCCCTAACGTGATTACGATCTCTAGTTTAATTCTTACTCTAAGGTTATAAATACTTAACTAATACGAATTATATGCAGTTTTTTCTAATATAACACAACATTTTATCAGTAATGCTGGTTTTATTTTTTACCTCAAAATTTTAAAAAAATCATTCGTAAATAGATACATATTTAACCGAAACTTTGTAGTTCTATAACAAAGTTGAGTCCGGATCTGAGCAAAATCGGACCATAGATATTAAGGAGAACTTATTATTTTACTTTTATTAAGGGGCGTCCTTGTAGATATAATTCTTGCTTTTAATTTGTATGAAAAAGAAAATTTCCTATAGCTTTCATTCTTGCACGTTTTATTGCCATTCTAGACTTTTTAAATTTTGTCTATACTATAGTTACTTTGGTGTGCGTATTTGTTTATTGCGATCATAATCGTTAAGTCCCAATGTACCGACCAATGTAATTTTAGATTATTTTTGCTTTGTCATTATTGTGTTTAGACACGTGGATAATTAGTTCAGTATTTGATAGTGGTTCTTATTACCTACATTATATCTGTTTAACAACATGTCTACTCGTTCAGGAAGTTTTGTTTGGGACCATTTTACTAAAGACCACATTAAAGTTAAATGTAATATATGTGTCGCTGTTTTGACAGTAAAAATTGGATCAGCATCTAATTTAACAAGACGTTTTAAGATAAAGCATCCTATATTAAACTTTGCTGACAGTCGAAAGCGTATATTCCTAAAAGAATCTGATTAAGAACATGTAGGGAGTGAGAAAAAAGAAAAATCAGTTGCTGAAATGTATAGTTAGCGATTATCAACCTTTTATATATTGTGGACAATGAGGACTTTTAAAAATGTGTGTCTTTATCTAATAGTTTATTATCTGTTGCTTATAAAAAATGTCTAACAAGTAATGGAGATCGCTTAATAATGATAGTTTTTGTGCAATCACTGGACATTTTATTGGCCATAATGGTAAAATTAAGTCACTCTTGTTATCAACGTTTAAATTTTCGGCAGCACATACTTCAGAAAACATAGTTGAGTATTTAAAGTCAGTATTGTCCGAGTGGCATATTGACAACAAAATAGTCAATGCATTTAGTCCCTGCTTAAAATTAGTGCTACAAGCCAGTTTAGCCAAAATCAAGAGCTCCCTAGAAAAAAGTTAAAGCAATAACAGAGTTTTTGAAACGAAACAATTCATCATTCGGAAACCTGCAAAATGTACAAAAAGACATGGGTTGCAAAGTTCTAAAACCTAAACAAGATTATCTAAATATCTAAATTAGATTATAGTTTGATATGCGTATTACGATTTAAAAAAAACAATAACCACCTGGAAGTACCTTAGCGATATTAAACAATCCATCTCTTCGTTCTTGACGCCTGAGGAATGGTATGTATACACGTTTAATGAAATAATCATCGAAAAAAGTTCCGAAAAAATAAGTCAATATCAATATCAAAAATTGCTATCCTATAAGAGGCGTTTGAAACTACATATGTTACTCGTTGTAAAATTATATTACTTGCTTTTAATGCTCCGCGGTCGTGGATTCAAAAATCCTGAAGATTGTTCGTATTACAGAAGGCAAAATGTCAGAAAGTGATTCCATTCTGACACAGTTCAGGGGCGTGCAGTCCATGGAAGCAAGGAAGCAGTGCTTCCCCAAAAAAATTACAAAACATCTTCTAAAATGTAATTTTTAAAATAGGAAACCATTAATTTAGTTGATATTAAAAATGCTAAAATATTATCTTAATTATCAAGCCCATAATAAATGCGGCCTTGACTCCGACCCAGTCACAATAGAATATCGAATAGAACCTATGCGGGCCGCTAGCTTCTCTGCAGCCAAGTCCTGTATGCTTGATTTCCTGTGAATCGGGCCAGAGGTTATTGAAGTTTCCACCGGCTGTTTGCAATTTTTGCATTTCAATCGCGAGCTTTAAGTGGTGGCGGAAGTAATCGTTGCAGTAGGTTCTTTGTTTGAACGGCTATCCGTGTGTTGTGTGATACGTACGTCGCGTCGTGCATGGTGCGATATGGAAGACAATAATACGAACGTGGATATGCAAATACCCTCAACTTCGGCTGTCGATAATAAATGTTGAAAATGTTGGAGAATTTAGTAAGAAGAGTGTGTGTAAATGTGTGGTGTGTGTCTTAATAATAAAAGGATTTTCAACATTAAACTTCGCTGATAAGCTTCAAATAATTTCCAAAGGGCAAAACCGCCTATGAGAAATTTAACCACAAAAATGAAAAACTGTATTACACATTTTTATCCCGAAAAACAATACGAACAATTTAAATGGCTAACAGGGTGTGAAAATATAAGTAAATTATTTTGTTGGCCATGTTTGCTTGCTGAAAATGAAAAAGGTCTCTGGAATAAAACTGGTTTTTCCGATTTAAACAATTTCCATATAGCTATAAAAAGACACATTATGTCCAAAGCGCATTTACGGTCCGTCATAAAAGAAAAAGTCTTCGGCAAAACCAGAATTGAACACGCCCTTAATAAACAGTTGGAAATTAGTCACCGCCAACACAATAAACTAGTCAATAAAAGTAGGCAAATATTTAGAAGACTTATCGATGTTTGTTTTCTCGGACAGCATTAATTGGGATTAAGAGGTCATGACGAAACAAGGGTATCCTCAAATAGAGGAACTTTTCAAGATTTACTTAGTTTAATGGCTAAATATGATGATTGCTGAAAAAATCATTTAGAGCAGTCTAGCGTTTTTCGCGGAACGTCGAATCAAATCCAGAATGATTTAATTTTCGCTGTTGCAACCATTATTCTAAAATGAATTAAGCAGAAGATTGGCGAGGCGCGGTTCATTGCTATTGTTTTGGACGAAACAACTGATATCACTAATTTTAGCCAATTATCTATAGTAATACGCTACGTTAAAACAGACGGAAGTATTCAAGAGCGATTTTTAAGTTTTAAGAATGTGTCCGAAAATAGTACAGCAGATGCATTATACACCGTAGTTTATAACGTTACTAAAGAAATTAATGGAGAGAAAAAATTAGTTGCTCAAAGCTATGATGGAGCTGCAGTGATGGCAGGACAATTAGGGGGTCTGCAAGCTAAAGTTCGAGAAACCTTCCCAAGTGCTGTGTTTGTCCATTGTTTTGCTCATAAATTAAATTTAGTTTTATCCCAGTCCATCAATCACATTAAAGAGTGTAAAGTATTTTTCGTTACTTTAAATGGCATGGCTGCTTTTTTTCCAAGTCAACAAAAGGTACACAAGCTTTGGACTCCATTGCCCACAAACGTTTGCCCAAAGTAGGTCCTACTAAGTGGAACTATAATGGAAGACTTGTGTTAATAGTATCTGAAAATCGTGAATCACTGATTGTACTATTTGGGAATATAATAGAAAATAATAAAACGTGGGACTCAGAAGCAACAAATAGTTCGAGGGGGTTTTTGGACTGTTTGAAACGAGATTTTAATTTTAATTATTTGTTGAACATATTTTCAGAAATATTTCCATTCTCGGACAATGTTTTTAATATATTACAAACTAAAACAAATGATATTGCTTTTTGCCTAAAAAAAGTGGATGATTTTAGGTCCATGTTAAGCCAAAAAAAAGGTGACTGACCTATTTTGGGAGAAAACGATGACTCCTCGGAAACCCTAAAGACAAAATCGACTTGAAGGAGAGGAGTGGCGTCTATGAAATTAGCTGTAATGACTGCGATCTAAAATATGTTGGGCAAACTGAACGCTCCATAAACATTCGTTTTAAAGAACACATGGCACAGTTAGATACGGAAGAAGAGAAAAGTCAAGCATTGGCCAACATGCTTTGGCCAAAAATCACCAAATAGGAATAAATAATCTAAAGTTAATTAAAAGTGTATCTAATGATATATTATTGGATGCATTTGAGAGTATAGAAGTAGTTAAATGTGGTAAGAAAGCACGAAATAAAGACAGAGGGCCTATTCCCTATAGTCCCCTCTATTGCTTAATTGACAACGGTGCAGTCGGATGCATCCAAGTGTGACCATATTTACCTATAAATAGTCTCGGTTAGGATAAGTTACTTTAGTTTATATCATCTGCTGATGATGGTAACTTGGTTAGCGAAACGCGCGTCCAGAACGTAACAAGTTGTGGTGTAGCGTGGTTAGAACTCTCGTATTTTGATATATTTACTTAACAAAGACCCAATTTAAAAATATTTCACAACAAATTGTGGAAACTAGATAAACTTTGCATGAAGTCAGATACATTTAAGCATTGGCCAACATGCTTTGGCCAAAAATCACCAAATAGGAATAAATAATCTTAAGTTAATTAAAAGTGTATCTAATGATATATTATTGGATGCATTTGAGAGTATAGAAGTAGTTAAATGTGGTAAGAAAGCACTAAATAAAGACAGAGGGCCTATTCCCTATAGTCCCCTCTATTGCTTAATTGACAACGGTGCAGTCGGATGCATCCAAGTGTGACCATATTTACCTATAAATAGTCTCGGTTAGGATAAGTTACTTTAGTTTATATCATCTGCTGATGATGGTAACTTGGTTAGCGAAACGCACGTCCAGAACGTAACAAGTTGTGGTGTAGCGTGGTTAGAACTCTTGTATTTTGATATATTTACTTAACAAAGACCCAATTTAAAAATATTTCACAACAAATTGTGGAAACTAGATAAACTTTGCATGAAGTCAGATACATTTCTTTTGAACCATTTATGTTTTCATAAAAAATTAAAAATTAAATTAAGAAATGTATGCAGGCGATGATTTTATCAAAAACAGAATAATTGAGGTTTCCTTATAATCGGTAAGGTAAATAATTAATTAAAAAAAAGTAGGAACAATTAGTAGAGCTTTGAAATAAAAAAAGAAAATTTTTCGTTTACCATTTTTAAAAATTTTGGGAAATAAGGGATTTTCTGTTATTTTCTGAAAAAATATTGAATTTGATAAATAATGTGATAATAAATCACGTAACTAACGTTTTCATTGTCATAATTTCTTTGTAAACTACTTAGCTCAAATATTAAAAAAAAACCCATTTAATGCGGACTTTACTGGTCAACTCAGCTTTTCGATACTATATGTATTTTTCATATAGCTTAATGCCATCCTTATTTTATACATTTTTATAATTAACGTAACCTAAAAAGTTTTGTTTTAATATAAAGCAGCAGAAGTCAAGTATGAACAATAAACCCGTACGTAACACGTTTATCTCATCTTCACTTCCCTTTTATGTTACAGTGGCACCTCCATTTAGAGATTAATTAAAAGACCCATAACATCCCAACATTCCTTTCAATTTTCTAAAACACCTATAACGGAAAACACTCGTCTCAGGATGCAAATTAGCGTATAAATGAATAGCGTTGTTGATATGACGGATATGTCTTCTATAGATAAACAGCATAAGCCATTCCATTAATTGTAAGTTAAAGTTTACTTCAGATAGAATCAGAGTAAATAACTTCTTATATTTGGTGTAATTATCTCTAAATTAAAATTGTTTATGAAAAACGCTTGTATCGCAAATATATTGACCAACAAAAAATAAAGGCCTTAAAAAGTTTTTTAAGGCCAGCAAGTTAATCAATCTATCCTCTAAATTTGATGTTACTTTGATGACAATAACATATTCGTTTCTTAAATTGCCCTAATCATATTTTCTGGTAAATCTACTATAGGTATGTAATATACAAGCATCATGCCTCCATCATTCACTAATGCTACAGTCCAGGAGCGTGCGATGAAATTTTAAGAAAGGGAAGCAATTTTTAGAAACTTACCTATTTGTAATGTAATTCGATTCACTTTTTGCAAATTCGTCAATGACGTCATCATAAAAACGTCGATGCTCCGACATATATCTGTATGATGTTTGAACATCTCCTACCTTGTCTGTTCGAAGACGCTTGGCTTGTGGCTACATTTAACGTCATCGTTTTCTCCCAAAATAGGTCAAAGTCATCTCTTTTTTGGCTTAACATGGACTTAAAATCATACACTTTTTTTAGGCAAAAAGCAATATCATTTGTCTTAGTTTGTAATATATTAAAAACATTGTCCGAGAATGGAAATATTTCTGAAAATATGTTCAACTAATAATTAAAATTAAAATCTCGTTTCAAACAGTCCAAAAACCCCCTCGAACTATTTATTGCTTCTGAGTCCCACGTTTCATTATTTTCTATTATATTCTCAAATAGTTCAATCAGTGATTCACGATTTTCAGATACTGTTAACACAAGTCTTCCATTATAGTTCCACCTAGTAGGAGCTACTTTGGGCAATCGTTTGTGGACAATGGAGTCCAAAGCTTGTGTACGTTTTGTTGACTTGGAAAAAAAAGCAACCATGCCACTTAAAGTAACGAAAAATACTTTACACTCTTTAATTTGATTGATGGACTGGGATAAAACTAAATTTAATATATGAGCAAAACAACGGACAAACACAGCACTTGGGAAAGTTTCTCGAACTTTAGCTTGCAGACCCCCTAATTGTCCTGCCATCACTGCAGCTCCATCATAGCTTTGAGCAACAAATTTTTTCTCTAAATTAATTCTTTTAGTAACGTTATAAGCTACGGTATACAATGCATCTGCTGTACGATTTTCGGACACATTCTTAAAACCTAAAAATTGCCCTTGAATACTGTCTGCTTTAACGTAGCATATTACTATAGATAATTGGCTAAAATTAGTGATATCAGTTGTTTCGTCCAGAACAATAGCAATGAACCGCGCCTCGCCAATCTCCTTCTTAAGATTCGATTTCGATTCGACGTTCCGCGAAAAACGCTAGACTGCTCTAAATGATTTTTTAAGCAATCATCATATTCAGCCATTAAACTAAGTAAATCTTGAAAATTTCCTCTATTTGAAGAAACCCTTGTTTCGTCATGACCTCTAAATCCCAATTCGTGCTGTCCGAGAAAACAAACAACATCGATAAGTCTTCTTAATATTTGCCTGTTTTTATCGACTAGTTCGTTGTGTTGGCGGTGACTAATTTCCAACTGTTTATTAAGGGCGTGTTCAATTCTGGTTTTGCCGAAGGCTTTTTCTTTTATGACAGCCTGCAAATGAGCTTTGGACATAATGTGTCTTTTTACAGCTTTATGGAAATTGTTTAAATCGGAAAAACCAGTTTTATTCCAGAGACCTTTTTCATTTTCAAAAAGGAAACATGGCCAACAAAATAATTTACTTATATTTTCACACCCTGTTAGACATTTAGGTTGTTCGTATTGTTTTTCCGGATAAAAATGTCTAATACAGTTTTTCATTTTTGTGGTTAAATTTTTCATAGGAGGGTTTTGCCCTTCCTTTGGAAATTGTTTGAAGCTTATCAGCGAAGTTTAATGTTGAAAATCCCTTTATTACTAAGACACACACCACACATTCACACACACTCTTCTTACGAAATTCTCCAACAATTTCAATGTTATTACCGACAGCCAAAGTTGACGGTATTTGCATATTCACGTCCGTATTATTGTCTTCCATATCACACATGCACGACGCGACGCGACGTACGTGTCATACAACACACGGATAGCCGTTCAAACAAAGAACCTACTCCAACGATAGCTTCCGCCCCCACTTAAAGCACGCGACTGAAATCCAAAAATTGCAAACAGCCGGTGGAAAGTTCAATAATCTCTGGCTCGATTCACAGAAAATCAAGCATACCGGAAGCTAGCGACCCGCATAGGTTCTATTCGATTTTGTGGCTCGGTCGGTGTCAAGGCCGCATTTATTATGGGCTTGATAATTAAGATAATATTTTAGCATTTTTAATATAAACTAAATTAATGGTTTCCTATTCCAAAAATTACATTCTAGAAGATGTTTTGTATTTTTTTTTGGGGAAGCACTACTTCCCTTGCTTCCATGGACTGCACGCCTCTGCTACAGTCAGAGCTGATTTTAATCAAATTTATTGTGGGAGTGTAAATTTTAAAAAATTCCGAATGACAAACGACGAAAATACACCATAATCGTGACCATCTATTATTTTTGGGCAGTTTTGTTCGTTGAAATATTGGAGAAAATAAATAATAAATAAAATGCCCTTATGTTACGCAACAGTTTGTTGTTAGTGAATTTAAAACATTTTTTCAAATCGCAAAAACCTATGAAATTTATATAGTAACAAAAATAAAAGTTACCTATAATACCTAATGTCTTACTTAGCTTAATGTAGATACAGCAAATTGGTTTTAATGAATGACTTTAAGAAACAAAATGGGTGCTTAAAAATATATCATAATGAAACAGAAGGTTTTGTGTAAAAAATAAAACCATTTATTATGTTAAAATTTCTCTGAGTAAAAATTTCCAAAAACGAAAATATTGTTTATATAAATAAGTTGCTAGTGCCCACTTCATTCTTTGTTCTATTAGAGATCTCGGTATTTTTATTAAACGTTTAAAACTAATGTTCTCAAAAAATGTAGTATTACCCTTAAACAGTCTAGAGTTCTAAAGCATCGTTTTTTAACCTGTGGTCCGCAGACCCCCAAGGGTCAACTAAATTCAGAGAAGAGGTCCGCGACAACGCTGTTATAAGGTGTCTATTGTATGTGAAAATAAATGCAAATTATGATGAACAAACTACGTCGATTGTGAAGCGCGTAAACTCCACGAGCCGTTCTTTTCCCTGGCTTCGCTGTGAGAGACACTCTAGAATAGTTCTTATTTTAACTAAGGCCGATTTGATTTGCTTATATACGCTGCACGTGCGGCGCGTGCAGATATTAATTTTATAGCAAAAATGGTAGCTGCTGTGACAACTAAACGACGACTTCAAAGTAAGTGTTACTAAGAGGTTTGATTGAAAGAACCCACGACTACACCAAAACTTGAAAAATAACTTTACTGTATAGGAACTCAGTAGTAACATTATAAGGTAACACATCGTAGGCACTTCAATTACTTCTTGTTAAGTAAATTCATCTTTGAAAGACTCAAAGGAACTTTAAGTTAGTTTTATTTAATATTCCCCATGTTTTCAATAAAAAGTACATCGCCTTGTTTTATCTTTCCGTCACCCTAATGGTTAGGTTTTGTGAAACTATCATTTTTTGCCACATAAGTGACTTTTTTAATTATTATTAAGATTTATTCTATTAATTATATAGATAGTAACCTTGTAAAATCACTAGACTTTAAATATAATATCATTCTTTTATTTGTTATTTTGCTTATTATTAGTTGTAAAAGCGTAATTGCTGGGGCGCGTTGATATTAATAAAACATCTGCTTCAATCAGATTCGCAGCAATGTTAAAAAAAAAGATATGTGGCAAAAGCAATTTTGAAATAAGTTACACATCGTTTTCAAAACCCTGAGGATTCTTATCAACTAGCAACAATATTTTTCCCATATGCGATTAATAAAAACGAAATCAAATATTATACAGATTTAGACATGAGTTCTAGGGAAGTCTTTCCAATTCCTGATTAGAGATAAGCAATAATAGATTTTACCTTTCGACAGATCGCCTATCGATAAGTAAACTCTATTATCACCCATCCCTAATCAGGTAAAAAATACACCATAAATCTTAGTTTTATTGTTACCTATCGATAGTTGTGACAAAGGCGATTTTGGGCCACATTCCTAGGAAGGAAAGGTACTGTAAATAAATAAGAGAGCAAAAAAAGTTCTTGCCTTCATAAATATGTAACCTATTCAATTTGGGGTCCTTGCAAAGAATTTGCCGAGTAAAAAAACGTCCTCACCTTCATAAAAATGTAGCCCACTTAATAATTTAAAACTACTGACGAACTATAGTTATCAGATAATACCTATCGATTTTATTTGAGGCCTATCGGTACTTATCGGACAGACAACTATCGATATAACGATATTTTTTTATTTAACTATTGTTATTAGATATATCGATAACTATCGAAATATCGATAAAATGCTCACCTCTATTCCTGGTTATATTAAATTATACATTAAAATCCTTTTGCGACTGATTTTAGTCAAAGAAAGCGAGTTATCAGCCACAAAAAAATATTGCTTGACATTTTGTGAGATTTAGGATAACAGATCGTATTTAAAAACACTAATCTTTATTAATTTTGGGTCAATGCTAAGACACACTGTCTTCTTATTTACGAAAGAGTAATTAAAGTGTTAATTTCGTTATACACGTTATATCTGTGAGCGCAAAAAGATACAGAAGCAGGTTAACGCGGAACCGGATATGAGCTTTCAATCTTTTGATCAAAATTAATTTGCCAAAAGCATCAGCCAGTGAACTGATATTTCAAGAAAGTTTTTTGTTATAAAATTAGGTTTCTTATTTCTTATGAAGTGAACGATATTTTTACAGTTATCAGAGAATCATTGTCATTACGATTAATTTTTATATTGGATTTGTTGTGTACCTACAGGAGGGGATCCGCCGGTTGATAAAACTGTCATATGTGTGTCCGCATACACTAAAAGATTAAGAATCGTAAGTCTAGACTCTGCAGGACTGGTCATGGTCGATTTGAAGGTGCTTTCAATAGTTTTGAGTCTGCTAAAATATGTTTTTCTAATGTGCCTGTGTCAAACTCAGCATTCATCTATGTTCAAGCCAGAAAGAAGCCTATAAAGTGGTCTGCGTCTTTCTCAAATTCGTTTGAAAAAATCACAAGCTTCACTTGCATTTTTATAGACTTATCAACTACAGCTCGGCTATTGCTCTGTGGCAGATAAAAGCATTTGAGCAGCTCCTCGTCACTTTTTACTAGTTACTGTAAGAAAAAATATAACAATCAAATGTAAAAGAAAAAAATCTACAATCTCAAAATCCGTGCAATACCAACTTCCGAAAAGTTTAAATATATCACTCGATTATTGTAAGTATTGACATTGCTCTGTCCAAAGCTCTAAACAAAACATCTACTCAATTTCAGAAAACTAGAAGAAGAGAACAAACAATTATTTCAAGATGCTGTATTCGTTGAATAGAATAATAGGATTTGCAGCAAACTCAGTAGTATTTGACGACCTTTAATGGGTCACAATGGCTTTTTCAAGATCCGTGACTAGTGGGCTTCACACACCCGTGCAGACAAATTATATAAAAGCATCTTAAGAGTTGCTTTAGTTGCGCTATATAAAAATCTAGAGATATTAAACTAGTTGTAGTTGAGATCAACAGTAGGGGACGCAAGTCCAACAAGTGGAAATCTTTTTGAAAATATCGATGTATCGACATCGGTTTGTAAAACATCAATGTATTCGATACGTCGGAAGAAAAACATCGTTATATCGATGCTATGCAGAAACACCCGAGAAACCAATTTTGTGCGAACAATTAAGTCATATAGGTACTAGTTACGTTTCTATTTAAAATAGATTATATCTTACGTAACAAATTAATTAGGGTAGGGAATTCAAACTACGTGATGTGTACCCACCACGGCTGATTTTGAGATATCGGTCAATTCCTCGATTCCGATTTTAAATTGCTCTATATATGTATTCTTAATGTTACGTGAGAGAATTTTTAATTACTTAGGGTTGCTATAGAGCGTTTGTTGATAACAGGACAATTTCTACGAAAGTTAATGAAGAATAATGAAACGTAAATATTTTTTAACTACTATTAAGTTTACAATTACGACCTTAAAAAAACCATTATAGTAAAAAATCCGCGGAGGATAGTTCAGTAAATTGTTACTCCTAAATGAAAATACATAATCTAGATGAACTTACCAGTAATAATAGTGTACTACACACATTCAGGTTTCTTAGTATTGATAAAGTCAGATTACCGCTTTTAACTGCTACCTTCTGACCACCTTTCTTACCTCCTTCTGGAAATCTTATTTAAATGAGCAAAATACTAATAATTAAGGGCATCGGCATCACTGTTGAAGCTCACTTTGCTTATATTTCTGTCGGTTCTGTAACCAACAATATTTTTCTAATAATCAAACTTTTTTCTTCGGCCTGACAATGAATTACAGTAGCAATAGGACACTAGGAAGCTAATTTTTAAACACTAATTCACGAATGATATGAAATGTAAATATTTTGTTTGCCCACCAAGTCCAATGACATAACCTCTTTGACAGGTTGTTGATTCCCTATATACAGGTAACAGGATAACGTGCATGATTGAAATTAATATTTTAATTTAAACCATAAAATGACCTTTAGTTTTTTTATTATAAAACAAATAAATATTTTAAGATATACATATTTTGAACAAAAATAAACTCAAAAATCTATTTATCCAATATTAATATTCACCTTTCATTTTCTTTAATTATAAAACAAATAAATTTTGTAAAATTTTCCAAGCTCGATGTCGATGTATCGATATGTCGACTTTTACAACATCGATGCACAAATATCGACATTTTTAGTTCGAGGTATTGCTTTTTCAAAAACATCGATACATCGTTGCCATCCTTATCAACAAATGAGATCCTTCTACCACATTCAAAAGCGGTTAACTGATAAATACATTTTACGATAATAAAATAATCAAATATATTATTAAACACTTTAAAAATAAACAGTGAAATCAACAAGCAATTTGTTTTGCTGCATGAAAAAGACTTTCGACAACATATCTGACCACATAGATCAATTTATTTTGAAACGGAAATAATAAAAAGTATGCATTTCTTTGGCTGTTCAAAAATCTCTTTACTTTTCTTGCGATTGTTTGCAAAATAAAGAGACCATATTTGCTGAATACGAGAACGAAGTATTTGCCTTCCATCGGTATTTTATATTATTCCGTAACGGCAAAACACGTGCATTCTCACAAAATTTAAATTTGCTATTTTTCTATTCTCTTTTAACTTAAATATTTTCTCTTTGGAAATCTATATTCTAATAGTTTTCAACATTTAAAATATTTTTTGAAATATTAGAAACCCAAACTTCATTTGAATTTATATCAGAGCATGTGACGTCATGCAGAACTAGATTTATTTATTTATTTATTTCACAATAGGGGTAACAACAGATTACAATCCAAAAATGTGACCCACTATATAATTCCTTAATTTAGCGGGTATAAAACAATAACAAATATAAGTACATATATTTCATTAAACAAAAAAATGATTAACTAATATTTACATTCTATGCAAAAACCGAAACTTAAGCCTATGCTTAAAACAAATTAATGATAACTCAAAGAAGTTCATGTCATTAAAATGCCTGTTGAAAGAATTCAACAATCTACACAGAAGTAAGTTCTGACCAGCATTAGTCCTACGAAAAGGAATATGAGAAAGTTCGGTATGTCTAAAAGCTCTATTGAAGATCAAAATACAAGAGTTCTAACCACACTACACTACAACTTGTTACGTTCTGGACGCGCGTTTCGCTAACCAAGTTAGCATCATTAGCAGATGAATATTGAATACATTAAATTATACCCGTGGTTATATCTGTGGAGCAAATACTAACCCCTTCATTATTTTAAAAATTATTACTAAATCAGCCTTTCACGCCTACACTTCAGCGATAAAATATTACATTGTCTCATAACTATTGAATAATCTCTATCTACAATTACATGATTAATTTTAAAGGCGGCATATCTTACGAACCTATGTTGTAAAGATTCTAATCTTTTTATATAAATTTGATACTGTGGATTCCAAACAACCGATGCAAAAGAAAGTTTACTATGAATGAAAGCATAATATAAGTTTAGAAGAGCTGTTGGGTTATAAAAAAACCTTGTATTTCTCCTTATGAATCCCAATAATCGATTGGAATCATTTATTATTATCTCTATGTGGGATTTAAAAGCCAACTTGACATCCAAAATGACACCAAGATCCCTGATTTCCGAAACTTTTTTAAAATGTTTATTGTTAATTATGTAATTAAAATTAATTAGGTTTTTATTACAGTTGAAAGACATTGCGAAGCACTTGTCTAAATTCAAAAATAAATTTCTCGTCTGAAAGTAGGCAGAAAACCTCTGCAAGTCTCCCTGCAATTCCAGACAGTCCCCCGGTGTTCGTATTGCGCGAAAAGGTTTTAAATCGTCTCCGTAAAGAAAAAATGAGCAACTCTTAAAACAACTGACTGCCTTGTGGAACACCTGAGGAAACCTGGAATGAGCCCGAAATGAAACGTTCACTGCCACCGTTTGAGTCCGACCCTGTAAGTACGACTATATCCATTTTGAAAGATAGCCAGACACACCGACATCAGTAAGGCGATCGATCAGTACTTGATGACTGATTTTGTCAAAAGCCTTACTGAGATCTGTGTAAATTGCTTCCACCTGAATCCTGTTGTCCACTGATTCCAACAAGTACTCGACGAATGAAATTCAATTAGTTTTAATTGATCTGGCTGGCATGAGGCCATGTTGTTATGGTATAACTATATCTTTAACATTTTACAGTATTTTAGAATAAATTATTTTTTCGAATAGCTTACCAAAATCGCGTAGCTTGCTAAGAGGTCTATAATTTTTAACATTATACTTCCCCCCATTTTTAAATATCGAAATTATCTGAGACATTTTCCATTTTGATGGGAACACTCCTCTTCTGAAAGACGTGTTGAATATATTAATTAATGGGCGTAACAAACCTAGTTTACATTTCTTTATCAATATGACTGGGATATTATCAGGGCCCATGCATTTTGAATCAAGGGTGTCAATTGTAGATAGAACATCAAATTCTTATAAGATAAATCCGCCGTCGTCAGAGTCTAATACGTTCTGATCAAAAGGCGTCGAGTTAACATAATAAGTTCTAAAACATTCCGAAAATAGGTTAGATATGTTTTTACCAGTGTTGGCTTCACGAGTCGCATAATATACAGAACTGGGTATACAATCCGTTGTTGTTTATGAAGCTCCAAAAATGTTTAGTATTATTGTTAGAGATGTCATTCTCTATACCGCGAATATAGTCATTGAAATCATTTTGCATAAGCTGTTTAGATAGTCGGCGCAAATTCGAAAAATTTGTATAGTCATTTTGATTTTTATATATTTTGTATTTTTTAGGAACCTTTACTTTCCGCATAAAGCTCTAAAGTAAACAGGGAATCCACGCTTTCTCTTATATTTAGGAACATAATTATGTATACAGTCATTCAACACAATGTAAAAAGCGTCGACATCAGAATCAACATTGACACTCTTCAGGAGACCCGCCCAGCCAGCCTACAAAAGTTTAAAGTGAATTGCCTCATAGGCGGCTTTGTCAAAGTTGAAAAAAGTACAAGCATTCTGATTGAGTCTCCTGAACACGGCTTTATTAAAGCATATATCCAACGGCAGATGGTGTAGATCGACTCTGGGTGATCGGGTTAATTGAGCTCTTAATACGACCGACACAATCTTTATTACAAAAAACTAGTGTCAATAATTTCAAAGCAACTGTTATCAACGTTATTGGGTTCTAAGAAAGTTTTGTTATTTACAGTGCGCCATTCAATTGTTTGGAAAATTGAAATCGCCCAAACTCTTACCTAGAATTTCTTCGTTTTGTTGCATCTTACTTAAAAACGAATTATATGCTAACATATTCCTAGGGGGCAGGAAGGCACAGCACATGTAGATTTTTTCACCAGTGTTAGTTAAGGAAAGCCACAAATCCTCCGCATCAGACTGAAGGGACGGAACATGGCACACCTGATAGGCGGAATTCACCGCTATCACAACACCCCCACCATCAGATTTTATAGACCTCGCTGTCTCTCTATCACGCCTGAATACCTGAAGGCTGTTACTGAACAACTCACTATCACTTATGCTTTTGTTGAGCCAAGACTCGGTAAAGCATAATACCTCACAGCTACATGAAGAGGCGTTGTGGAAAAAATCAAAGATTTTTGAACGTAGTCCTCTACAGTTTTGTAAAAAAATGCATTTAAAAGGGAGAATATTGCTCGAGTAAAAAAAGTCAAAGAGATATTAAAGAAATAGTATAAAGTAATTAAAAAATACTTGTTTTACGGCTATTGATTGCGATTATTCCTTTTTTTTAAGTAAAAATGAATTTGCATAGTTAGCATAGAAAAATGGTAATATTAACGAGCGAAGAATTTTTAATAACTACGAAAGTTTGCGGTATATTACTTATTTAGTAAATAAAATTGTGGAATGTCTGGAGCACTCAAACGGTGTGAGAAATAATGGATAATGGACATTTTATGTAAAATATTATCTCAAGGAACGTGGAAATTAGTTTTCCAATTTAAGATGAAATCATTAGATTTTATAAGCGTGCTTTGTAGATTAGGAAAGTTTGTATTCAACCCATATTAAATATTTTTACATTAGAGAATTCTCACGTAATAAACTCTAGCCATAACGAGAATAATTATTATTTTTTCATGAAAATTTTATATGTACAGGGTGTCCAATTTTGGTTGCAAATGGAAGGTATCTCCGTTATTTGCAAATATTTAGGGTTGAGGTTTTTGCGACACCGTGCCACTTTTTTGTCAAACTCAAGCTGCCGTAATCAGATTTTCCATAGCCCGCCTCGTTTCGGAGATACAGGGCCCAATTTAAAAAAATTGCATTTTGGGACACCCCTCGTATCTCGGTTATCTTTTAACGTATCGAAAAGGTAAAAACTGACTCTTACAGAGTTTTTTACGTAGAATCCAGTGACGTGGACAGACTTTTACTCGGGGCCGTCGTTTTTGATACATGACGCAAAGTTACGTTTTTTTTAAATGGGACACCCAGTATATTTTTACGTAGTCCTATTCGTCTTATTATGAGCTTTTCATTAAGTATATCTATTTTTCGTAATTAGCCATGTTCAAAAGAACTGCTTAAACTAATTTCTATTTTCTCTTAGACATCTCTCACACACTCTTGCAATTGTACCCAGTGCATTTAAATGACTACATTGTGTGCTTGTATTTGCAAAAATGCCTGCTCAGTGGTGTTACGCAGGTCTTGAACTGTGTTAGGTCGGGTACTAAAAATTAAATTTTTTAGGTGACCCCATAAAAAGAAGTCCAATATGGACAGGTCAGGTGACCTAGGAGGCCATCGAACAGGTCCGTGCGTTCCAATCCAGCGTTCGGAGAAGTTCTCTTCTAAATACAGCATCACAATTTGGGAGTTATATGCTGGAGCTCCGTCTTATTGGAAATATATTTGATTCACATGTGCTAAAGGGACATCTTCTATGATTTCTGGCAATATATTTTGCAACATTTTAAGGTAGCGATTAGCAGTGAGACCTCCTTCAAAAATATGAAATTTTATTTTGGTTCCTAGTACGAAACAAGCGACATTAAAAACAAATCTTCCTTGTTGCTCGCGTGGAATTTTCAGGTGACCAGTGTCTCGTATTGTGCCTATTAAATATTCCAGCACTACTTATATACGATTCGTCGGACCATATAACCGCCCTTCCAAAATTTTGGTTAGTATTAATTTTTTGTAAATACCACTGGTAAAAATCAAGTTCGATTTCAGCCTATAGAATATTAATTTATTTGGCTGCCTCCTTTCCGGATATCTATATAATAATAAGTTTTAAAAAAGATTGCAATAATAATTATGAAAATAAAACATTACCTAATGAAATAAAGCTCAGAAGCAGCGTTTATATTTTCATGACTCTCTATGAAACAGGTCAGCATATCATATTGCTCAAAGTTTTCAAATAATTGATTTGCAGCCATTTGTTAAAAAGTAATAATCAGAGCGACTAATTTAACACGTCTATTAGTATTAACATCAAAACTTCATTTACTTTATGACAAAGCAGTGACAAAGCCATTTTTGACAATCAGTCCATGGCTTACTATGAAAAATATAGATAGATATTATTACAAACCTAAATTGCAGCCTTATTTTTTAAAATAAGTATAGATAACCATATATTTTTGAAAGGTCATAATAAGGCGAATAGGACTCCGTAAAAATATACAGGGTGTCCCTTTAAAAAACGTGACTTTGGGTCATGTATCAAAAACGACGGCCACGAATAAAAATCTGTCTACGCCACCGGATTTTACGTAAAAAACTCTATAAGAGCCAGTTTTTACCTTTCCGATACGTTAAAAGATAACCGAGATACGAGGGGTATCCCAAAATGCAATTTTTTCAATTTGACCCTGCGTCTCCGAAACGAGGCGGGCTATTGAAAATCTGATTACGGCAGCTTGAGTTTGACAAAAAAGTGGCACGGTGTCGCGAAAACCTCAACCCTAAATATTTGCAAATAACGGAGATACCTTGCATTTACAACCAAAATTGGACACCCTGTAGATTATGAAATGAGAAAAATTTTTCTAGTTATCAAAGGAATATTGTCATCTTAGCCAAGCTCCATCAAAATTTCATCTAGAGTTTCTTTTTTAAAATAAAAAGAGTGAACTTTTCTTGGAATTGCACATTTCGTGTCTTCATCGAGGACTTTTGCTGATCTTCCTGGAATTTTCTTGGGAGATTCCACTTGACCTGCTACCTTTGTCTCCCGTAATAATTTGAAAACGATGGACTTTCCAATTCCAGTCATTCGGGAATATCTTCAACAATTTCTTTTACAGTAAAACTAGGGCAATCGTGTCTTATGCAATCGTGTACAGGGTGTCCAAAATAAGAATGTATCTCCTTATCTCGAGAACCATAACAGATAGAAGGCAAGTTCATATACAAAAGTTTCTTAGCTTCGTTTGAATTTTTATTTTATTATATTCTTTTTTATAAAGGGTGTTGCGTTTGGCCTGGGCTGACATGCACTTTCTTATTTTAAATGGGACACCCTATATATTATTGCAGATTATGATAACGCGCTTAAAGACGAGTTCACCAATATATAACAGTATGGGCCTATAGTGCAACGTTTCGGATTTATTGACGTTTTTCTTCAGTTCTCTACCTATTTTCAAATTAACAGAAGTAAAGTACTTTTATAAATTTTAAAATTTTTGTTAGAGCTTAAAAAAATTAAAACCTCGTTCTACTCACAGTCTTATATTCGAGTTTTAAAACTTCAAAAAAGTTACAATGTTGCCATGCTTTGCGTATCGTAATTTTTTTTTTAAAATTTTAAAAAATAAAACACCCTGTATATTACAATAAATTCGGATAGAGAATTGAAGTAAAATTTCAACGACCCATAATAATATGGGTCTCCGACTTATAGTTTTAGACTTATTGACGATCATCTTCAGCATGCAACTAATTTTTTTAAGACACATAGAGTGCCATGGAAATAGAGTTTGAAAGGACGCCAAGGTAAACGTCGCAAGAAATGTCAACATAATTTCCTGCTAGTGCTATTGATATCTTTTAACATTATAAAAATGTATTCAAATCAAGAAAAGTTGATTCTTTACCAGTGCTATTTGGAAAATAATCGTAGTGCTGCTTTGGCTCTTAGGGCATACCAACGAAAATATCCCGAAAACCGAATCCCAGATCGAAGAATTTTTCAGAAAATTGAAAGAGATCTCGAGGCACAGCGTTTTAAAATACGATAAAAGAATAACACCAAGATCTGTTTTAACCGAAGAAGAACAACTAAATATTTCCTTGTATTTTGAAGAGAATTCCGAAAATTCTATTCGTGATGCAGAGCGCGATTTAGGCGTTGCTAAATCTACTATTCATTTTTCGCTTAAACTTAATAAGTACAGGCCATGAAAGTTTTTTAGTAGCAATTTAGTTACGGATCGTCAATTCCAGGAATCTATATTAAATAAAATATGTTGGACAGATGAAGCAACCTTTAGTACCTGTGGAGTTTTCAACAGAAAAAATAGCCATTTCTGGGCACAAAAGAACCCGAAAAAATTTAAAACTATACAACATCAAGGACGACGAAGCATTAACGTGTGGTTCGGAATCTACAGAAGTACAATTATAGACCCCGTATTTATTGATCAGCATTTAGCTGGCCCTAGATATTTACAGTTACTTAGAGACACAATTAAGCCCTTGCTAGACATACGAGGAAATACCAACGAAATAATATATCAAATGGACGGCGCTCCATGCCATAACACGCTAGATGTAAAGAACTTTCTTTCCAACAATTTTATGGAATGGATAGGTCCAAATGGGGATATTCTGTGGCCTCCTAGAAGCCCAGACTTATCTCCATTGGACTATTTCTTATGGGGAACATTAAAGGATAAGGTTTACCAAAACCGCTGCGAAAATATTGATGATTTAAGAAACAAAATTATTATGGAAGTTGCGTATTTAAATGAAAGTGGAGCAGTTTGAAAAGCGACCAATAAATTAGAAATGATTCTTACAACTTGCATTGCCGAAAACGGTGGACTCATTGGTCATTTAATAAAATAATTTTTTGTATAAGTTTTTTGTAGAATTTTTTCCAAATAAATTTAGTTATTATATAAATAAAAACAATTAAGTAATCTAATATATAAAGCATAAAATCTGTAAATCTAATTAAAGCGTTTTCAAATTATAATTTGTTTTTATTAATATTATTTCTTTACCAACCAATAACGCTGTTTTTTATTTAAAAATACACAAAAATATGGAAAATTATAAAATAATTAACAAGTATCACATTTTTCGTTTATACCGGCTGAAATTCAGGCGATACGCTTACAAAGTATGTTTTGTATTAAATAACTATCTAAAAAAAGCAAAATATACACGGTTTAGATTTTATTGAATAACTGAGTTTCTTGTTATTTTTTTGTTGTTTTTCCAATATCGTAATATTTAAGCAAAAAATAGGTGAACATTACTTAAATTTAAAAAATTAGCCCCCGTATTCGCTAAAAAGGTTAGACCAGATCTAGTTACCATGACATTTAAAACTGCTAGTTCGCCAGTTGCGTTTTGTATATGTCACTGTCATTTGGTAATTGTGACTACAATAATTTATTTGCTCTATCGTTGCATTTGTCATTTTAAACCTATAACTGTTAAGTTAGACATGGTCTAAATTTAAACCTCTTTAGTGAATACGGTTCTAAGGGTTTTATAATTAACGACACTTTTATATTAAGATAATAATCAAGGGTAAATAAAGATTATCGGTACCTAAGTAATAACTCTTAATGCATACATTATAATACACCCACGAATTTTTTGAAATTAAACAAATTGAAAACTTTGTCTTAAAAAAATTAGTTGCATGCTGAAGATGATCGTCAATAAGTCTAAAACTATAAGTCGGAGACCCATATTATTATGGGTCGTTGAAATCTTACTTCAATTCTCTATCCGAATTTATTGTAATGTACAGGGTGTTGCATTTAAATTTTTAAAAAAAAATTACGATACGCGAAGCATGGCAACATTGCAACTTTTATGAAGTTTTAAAACTCGAGTATAAGACTGTGAGTAGAACGAGGTTTTAATTTTTTAAGGCTTTAACAAAAATTTAAAAAATTATAAAAGTACTTTAGTTCTGTTAATTTGAAAATAGGTAGAAAACTGAAGAAAAATGTCAATAAATCCGAAACGTTGCACTATAGGCCCATACTGTTATATATTGGTGAACTCGTCTTTAAGCGCGTTGTCATAATCTGCAATAATATATAGGGTGCCCCATTTAAAATAAGAAAGTGCATCTCAGCCCAGACCAAACGCAACACCCTGTATAAATAAGAATATAATAAAATAAAAATTCAAACGAAGCTAAGAAACTTTTGTATATGAACTTGCCTTCTATCTGTTATGGTTCTCGAGATAAGGAGATATACATTCTTATTTTGGACACCCTGTACATATAAAATAATAACTGTTTCACTCATTGATAGTGGAGAATTATTAGAATATCTTTTCGTTGGAGTGAATGTCTCCATTTTATTAATATTCTTATGATACAGTTAACAGAATGGAGTTACAGCAAATCACATATTTAAAAAACAATTTAGAAGTATTTATAATCTGTGTTTTATTACCTGTCTCCAATAAGTACTAGCCTATTATGTATGCATTGAGGAATAAATATAATCTATAGAGTAATAAACCCCATTAAGTATGTTAAAGAACAGGGATTTAAAAGGATTTTTATTATAATTTCTATAAGCAAAGTTTACCGACGCCTGTGGACAACTCCGAAATTTAGCCAAACTGGACGGAATTCTTTATTTTATTACTCTATATATTTCTGAAAAAGACTATAGATACCACAATATAACTTATTGATCATATTCATGTTTTCAATTACTTCTTACAAATTTTCACTTTTCTCATATTCAAATTCAAGAACTGAGAAATTCAAACAATCTTATTCAACGTCTAAGTGTTATGTATAAGGTACCCCTTTTTGTCTAAATTAATAATGGAAATGGCCAAAATAACAAAAAAGTAATTTATTCGTAGTTTTCTCAATAAATATCACGGGAACAAAAAGCTGCATGTCAGTGTATACATTAGCGAACCATCTAACCAGCCATACCATTTTTTAACTTGTCATTCCGAACTTGCATTACACTATAAAATAGTCGTATTTCCTAGGAAATGATACAGAAAATTCAAGACGAAAATACCAAATAGTGACATAAATAATAAATAGATACATTAGCGGCGACTGCCAATCAATTTGAATTTAGACGCCACAATCTCCAAAATTGATTTTTGCCGAAACAAACCTTTTGCGATTTGTTGCGTCAGTATTAAAATTTAAACTTTGTATGAGAAAAAAATAAACTAGTGGTTAGTGAAAGCAAAAAAAAATAAATTTACGGAAATAATGGGAGAACTGCTGAGCGATTTCTTTAATCGATAAAAAAAAAAAAAAAAAAGAGAAAAATACATGAAGAATCTCAAGAAGTTTGTTCAGTATAACTCTAACTAATTTAAAGATCAACGGAAGGTTACATAAAACTTGTAAACAGAACTAAACAGTGTTAGAAATGAGAATATTGTAGGTACTAAAACAAAGTTTTAATGCGCTGGAGCACAAACTGATATGCAATAACAAAAAGAAAAGCAAAATAATGTAATCGTTACAGCAATACATAAACAAAAGAGGGAATGTTGCGAAACAGTTATTTAAGAAATGTTAAAGACCACGAAGCAAAATTTCAGAGATATTGATATTATGATGAAGCTATAAATTATGAATTAACAATCCAAATATTTAAAAAAGTCAAAGAAATCAAAGGGAAAAAAAGTAAACCAATGTGGTTTGAAAGGAAAAAACAAGAATATATACTTTAACAAATATTTAACTTGCAGTAACCACAAACTGCTTAAAAAATTAGGCTTTTCAAAGAGATAAACAAATTAACTGCGGAATTTTACAGGAACGAAAAGACTTTTCTCAGTAGAGATGCTAAGTATGCTTTGGAGCAGACCTACGGTACTGAATACAAAAAGGTACTTAAAGTAGTATAATCAGTACTTTTGATACTATAAGTATCTTACTTAAGAACTTTTAAATTAGTGTCACTTGAGACAATGTAGTCAGTACGTTTTTAGAAAAGTACTTGTATTGGTACCTAAAATTTCAAATCTTGGTTAAGTATAACTTAAAAAATTATCTGCAAAATCTTAAACTAGGTAAAGTACTTTCTAGAAGTAGTTAAGTATTTTTAGTACTTAGATACCTCAAACTAGGGTTCTAGGCAAATTAACCAGTATTTCGATTCAAAAAATTCATTTAATTGGGCCACAAAATTTTAGATTAAGTTTAGGCCTCAAAATTAGCCATTGAAGACATGGGCGTTGTCAGAACGAAATCCAGGTAGGGCTATATAATGCTCATGACTCAAAAGTCATCTCTTTTGTGAATTATCATCAGATAAAATTCCGATAGGGACAGAATTAAACTACTAATAAAAAAAAAGTAATTTCTAATATAAATTGCACCAGATTTTTCTTCCAAAGAGAACGAAGTTGTGTGGTTTTTTAATGAAACACTCAGTATAAATATTTTTTAGTTTTTAAAATAAATGTTTAGTGGCGCTCCAAAATATACAGAAAAATTCTATACGGTGAATTAAAATGCATGTTTTGATTAATATTTTGTTTATTCGGAATGAGAATGTTTTAAATAAATATTAAAATATAAATAGGTTTGTCAATACTATGTAAAACAAAACGTTTCTCGTAAGGTATACAGGGATCTTTGTTATAAATTTGTATAAATAAGTAATCTGGCAACATTGCACTTTAATATCTAGGTGAAGGCAATGTCGAAATAGTGGTAAAGTGGTTTAAATAAACTACAAATATAATGCAAATAGGTTGATTCTACGACATGCATAAACCATAGACATACAGGTTCTTAATTATATTTCACGCCTATCCTTCCTTAACATTTCAACACAATTTAAGTTTAACAGTAGAACAATATGTTTTTGCTATTACACCTTTAAAAATGCAATTTTTTTTTTTCTAAAACCAAAATATTACAGTGATGTTCAAATATGTAAGTACTAACGTATTTTAGAAAAAAAGTTCTGACATAATAACCTTTATCAATATCAATATTTAGTTATTAATATGAAACAATATTTGCTTATGATTGCAGTACTTAAAAATCGCCAAACTACTGTAAGTATCTAGAGGAACTGTATATACTTAAGTATTATAGATCTACTTTATCTAAACAATAGATATATTTTAAGTACTTAGTAGATGTACTTCAAATCAGTAAAACCACGTACTTGCTACTTATATTTAAATTTCGTTTTTAAAGTAACGAATACTTTAAGTACTTTTGCAAAATACTGGTACTTAATACTTCAAGTAGATTTTTAAAATAAAGTACTTAATACTGGTTACTTTAAGTTTTTTTTTTTCAGTACTTATCACAGGTCTGCTTTGCAATAACATAATTGGATGATCATTGTTATTGGGGAAACATGGTTATATACAGAAAAAACAACATATGTTGAATTAAATCACTAAAAGGGCAATCCATGTTTGTAGAAGTACAAGGTAGAGGGTTGATGCTGCAACCATATTTATTAAATCTGAGATAATATATACACGTAAAAACATATCTAACTAAATGACTGTAAAACAGTTACGGTCAATTCAGTAAAATTAAATTATACTATAAATTGTATATACAGATCGCCATTCAGTGACAGTTCAATATTCTTAGCCAAGCTAAATCGGATTGTATCCTAAGTTGGCCAAGACAGTCGGAAACTGTTAAAAAAGATAAAAGTATAACATAAAAGATTGGGTTTGACACATATTAAACATACAAAATGACACAAGAGAAATAAACCCAACAGCTACCATATTGGACTACGCAATAACCAACAATAACATGAGCTGTAATATTACACTTGAGCTCGTTATGGTATCAGATCATAAACCAATGTTTATAAAGGTAAATAAAACTATTTACATAAGGCAAAAAACTAAGACCAGAAGAACCAAACTATACAAAGAAAAATGGATAAACACAAATTATACAAAACTACAACAAAATGATGTTACATCTCTTGTAGATATAGCAACCACAATAACAGGATCAAAAATAGAATGTAGAAAAACTCCAATATGACAATAATAACAATAATTACTGGTTGACGATGGAATTTCTAGAAAAGATTAAATTAGGAGACAAACTAAATGCATGATGAAAAAAGCGGAAAATAAAAATTTGGAAAAAGAATTTAAAGAAATGAAAAATAAAGTACATGACCTAGGAAAGGAATTAAAATAAAAATATATAGAAAGAAAATTAAATGAGGCCAGTAAAGACACAAAATAGTGTGGAACATAACGAACTATGCTCCAGAAAAAAACAAACAAAAAAAGTCAAACAAATTAGAAAATATAAAAAATATGGATGGGTGTATTTTAGAAACAGAGTATGACAAGGCTCAAGAGTTCAATAAATACTTCTTAGAAGTTGAAAAAGTAAAACACTCATTTTTTATAAAACGAACTGACGTTAATGAAGTTCATAGTACACTAAAAAATCTAAAAACTCATTTTTCATAACTACATTTGCGTGGATAGAATCAGATGATTTAATACGACAAAAACTTCTAACAATATATTTTTTTTTTATAATGTACAGTAAAGAACTGAAATGATGTTATAACACTAAGTACCTTTTAAGAAAATCAGAAAAAAAATTAATAAATGAAAATGTTGGATACTCGTGGAAATTATTGAAAATTCCATATTTAGCCTTAAAATTAAAAATGTTGTCTAAACCTTTTTAAACTGTTAAAAAAATTCCGATGAAAATTTAGTCCGCCTAAAAATCGCCTTTCAAACTTAAATGAAAAATGTGTTTAACACAGTAAATTTAATTCTCTGGTTTCATTATGTTGCATAAAAAAAGCGAAAGAAGTGTAAAAGTCGATTACATAATTATCGTCCTTTCTTTTAAAATCTGAAAATTTAACGGGCGAAGTATTTAACAAACAGCTGTAAAAAATGCTTTCTTTGAAATGTTGCATTTTCTAAGCTCGTGTTGCTGACTGGATATTATATATTTTTCTGAAAAAAATATCCCCTGACGAGAACCAAGGGTCGGAGATTAAAATGATTTATTTTTAAATAAATTCCACTATAGTGTCAGTCTTTATTGCGACTTGGACCAGAAGGAGAAAAACCTTTTTCTTTTAATTTTTACACCAAGCTTTATTACGATATTATGGCTAGCGAAATAGTTTGCATGACCAGTATTTACGTAATACTACTAACTCAAGTTGCATATGTATGTATAGGTATTAAAAGAGTCCGCTATTATGACTATTTTTGGAAACAACATTACCTTGCTACCGCACACGTGACTCCTCCAAACTTACTCAAGGCGTGGCGATACAACACCACGTCGAGATAGAAATAAGTCAACATGGCTTTTGGCACTTTGAGTTTTCACCTCTAGAAGCTAGTGCCCCCGGGTAGTTATGTCCATGGAGTGAGGGTGAACCGCCCTAGAACTCTACGGTCGCCTTATAGGTTTGCATGACCAGTATTTACGTAATACTACTAACTCAAGTTGCATATGTGGTCGCCCAGACTGGCTACGTAGTATACAGTTTCGGGGCATTTAGAAGTTAATTTTATTTTCGAATTTAAAATCTTTTGGTCACGTGCAAATAACATCTTTTCATTATTCTACTGTCGGTATTGGGGCCACATTAGCGTACGCAATGGAAAGGGCCAATGTCCAGTTAGGAGCTGGACAATCGGCTCCTGGTCAGCCGCGGACCAAGCCGCTATACGCTAAACGATGTACGGAGAGGGTACGGCAGGCCGCGCGACAATAATTCCAAGAAATAGTTCAAAATGAACTTTTACAGTGCAGTACGGCCGGTTCTCCGGACACATTTATGAGGACAATCACTTTCGGCGCAAATCAGCTTCCCGTTAGGCGAAGACACTAGGGCAAACCGCGGGAACCGCTGGGGTGTTTCTCTTCCACCTCTGAAAAAGAGGTGATAGCGAACAGGGAAAAAGGGCCTACAATCAATCCATCGTCAGACCATGCCTCGAGGCCTATATTGACCCGATAAGGGAGGTAATTTGGGATAACCCCGTGTCCACACTCTTAAACTTGTCCATGAAGGGGAACATGTCAGGTAAAACCTGTGACGAGATGACCGTACGTCGTCTGCCTCTACCGAGGAGTTATTGAGGGCCGACCCTTCGACTCAAGGCTTCGGCCGAGGGTTTGCACCCAGTTTGAGTCGAATAACCCGATGTCCACCCCTTAGATGAAAATACAAATTCGAGCACGTCACCACCTAGCCACCACGGTGATTATTCCTACAATGATGCTGTGGACGACGATATGTTATATTCATTTATCATGCCCATATATTCTCTAGACATACGAACGAAACATTTCACAAAATTAGTAAAATTTATAATGAATTTGGTCTTTTATAGAAAAAATGAACAGTAGTTTTAGAAAAGGAAATCTACAGGGTGCTCCAAAAATCCGTGACAAACATTATAATTGGATATAGTTGCATTTCTAGCATGACATATCTAACTTCAACAGTTAGTTGAGATGTTCCATTTAAAAAATCACTAGTTTAGTTTGTCATATTTTGAAGCACTGTATATATTTTAAGATGATCCATACCTTCTATACATTTCTGTAGCTATACAAACATACCAAACCCGTAAAAAGTTTTCTTTTAAACACTTTAATTAACAAGGATTGAATCTAGGATACCCTGTATGTTTCTATAATCACATACTTGTTTCATAAGGCTCTTTACTTGATGTTCTTTAAATTTGAGGGTTCAATATTTACTAGAACGAGTATGATAAGAAATATGTCCTGTTTGCACTATTATTTCACCCTGTATCTATCGTTAAATGATTATATAACATAATTCAAATACTAGCAAAACGCAAATTACGCTTATTACAAATCCTATTATGGCTAAAAATAATCCCAGAAGGGTTGGTTCATGTATTTTTTTTGTTGAATCACTAACTTTATTACCTTTTAACATTTAATTCACCCTGTATAATATGTTTTCCGTTAGTTATTATATGTAAATTCTTATAATTCTAAATTATATAATATATCACCCAAAAGCTTTGGTCCTCAGGTTGTCAAATCTACGTTTTATCAGTGTAATGTAATCATAAAATCAAAAAACTAATTTCAACATTTTCAAGGAATTATTAGTAAAAATCCACAACCAAGAATTCCTACAAACCAAATATGGCAACTTTGATTTTCGGTGCATTTAAAAAAAAAGACGACAAAGAAAGCGTTTAACATCTTTATACAAATTTTGTAATGCTGTTTTCAAAAAGAACAACTGACTGACCGGAAGTGGCGATTTTTACATATAGCACTTTTTTAATTGGACCCCTGTATATTTTTATATTGTAGTTGCAAAACTTGATTATTAGACTGTAAATAGAAAGAACTTTTATCTTGTCTCTAGCTCATCAAAATAAAAAAAAATTAGAGCTATTTTAATTTTGTTAATTTGAAAGTACATAAAAAACGAAGAAAAATGCCAATAATTTGAAAACCCTACATTAGAGACTCTTACTAATGTATACCGTTGAAATTGGCTCTACAAAGTATTACATATCGATCTGCAACAAAGATGCCTCAAAAGTGTTTTGGAGATATTAAAAAAATATATTTGAAGATTATTAAGGACTTACCTCCAACAGAAACAGATACTGAGTTGTTACAAATCCTTTGAAAACACAATTGCGGAATAAATCTTATTTATTTAATAGTTTCGTTTAAAATACAAATATTAAATTTTGCTAGACGAAGACGCCTTTATTACTAAAACCTCAATAAATTCCATCATGTTTCGTCTTTCAGGGCATTTTAATTAATTTTCTTTCATTTATATCCTAGATATTCATAGACTCAAACTTCAGAATAATAAAGCTAATTTCAAAACAAAATTTCTCTCTAGATTTGAAAAGCATGCCATCGGCGTTTGCGTTGCAAACGTTCTAAAAGTGCCTGAGGTATTTCTAGAAATTTGAAGTTTACAAATTTTCTGTTTAAAATAAAACACAACCGGACATTCTTAAGACTGAATTATTTTATTCGAGCAACCGCAAGCTATCGATTTGTCTAATTTTTAGAAAAAGAGACCTTATGAAATCCGACAATTAAAATTATTAACAAATCTAGATCCAGATATGATAAAGGTCTATACTATCTTCAGAGTGAAAAAATTTTACCCGGAACTTCCCTCGTTATCCTTCCTATTATTAGGAATAGTCCGCACATAGTCATTTAGTAACACATACCGGGTGTCAACGAATCTATTAGACAGGGCATACCTTTTAAAGTATTTGATGTATCAAAACGAAATTTGGTATAGGTAAATGGTACATAAAGATGAGAGTTTCCGCATATCTTTCACTTTCCGATTTCCCCGGAAATGACCCCAGTTTCGATTTTTTAAATGGAATACTCTCTATATTTTTACATTTTTAGATTCCTGAGACAATTCTGAATCAGAATGTGACATTGTAAAAACTTTTTACGCCTACTTGATTTTATTTTATAGCGAATTTTAAAATTGCATCTAGGTGGCCATGACCGTTCGCAAATTAATCTAAGGACCTGAAATGATGACAGAATAATTCAATCGCTAAGTTTTAGTGATTAGTCTGATAGCTAGGAACAAAGAAGTTGATAAAATCAAATTTTTGTGTCCAACTATTTTTTTTTGAAATGGCGACCCTTTTTAGATAAGCACTTTTTGAAAAGAGGCTTTTTTGCTGTATTAACTTTTTTGCGATTGGATTAAAAATAAGCTCAAAAATTAAATATTACTAAGAAAAATATTCGATAATCAATTATTTACTTTTATCAAGTGTGCCATGGATAGCCATGCTGAATATTAAGTAGGATTTTTTGTTTTGACAGTGACACTTACCTATTATTTCTGTGTAGACATAAGATTTCTTTGTTTTTCTTGATTTTCAGTATTATTTTTGTTTTCAAAAGTCAAAATAATAAATACTCGAAGTGAAAAAGTCGATATGTTATTAATATTTGGAGAATGTCATAAAAATTCAAGGAAAGGCTGCTGAGTTGTATGCTCAGAGATGTCTCGACCGGCAACAACCAGTCAATCAGTATTTTTCCATGTTTCGAGAATCATTTTAAGCATCAAGAAGGAAATCAATTAGCGGAAGGCAGATTTATTATAAATGAATAAATGGAGATTAATGTTCTTGCTATGATTGAAGTTAAAAAAACTGTTTCTTTAAGAAAAATTAATCACGAACTGAGTTTAAGTCATGAATCATCTAAACAAATACTAAAGGAACACGGATATCGAGCCTTTAAGTACCAGTTACACCAACATTGGTATACTGACGATGGCGATAGACGAGTATTATTTTATGATTGGTTGCTCCAAAATTGTAGAATTGACCCAAATTTTATCAACTTTATCTAATTTTCTGACGAATCCAGATTCACTAATAATGGTATGTTTAACAAGCAAAACACTCGTTACTGTGCCCAACAAAATCAACACGAAATGAAAGTATGGAATTTTCAAGAAAGGTTTGGTGTCAATGTCTGGGCTGGTGTCGTTGGTAACAGAATATTTGGACCAATTTTATTTCAAGGCCAATTAACAGGGGTTAGGTACTTAGGCTTTCTCCAAAATGAAATTGAGCAACATCTTAATGATCTACCTTTAGAAGTTTTACGCCGAATTTACTTCCAGCAAGATGGAGCACTGCCTCACATTAACAGAGAAGTTCTTAGTTATTTAATTGAACATTTTAATAATAGTGTTATTGCAACCAATGGCCCAATATGCTGGCCCACGTGTTCACCGGATCTCACTGTTCTCGATTTCTTTATTTGGGGTTATGTCAAAGAAAGAGTCTATGTAACAGCCCGAGCCACTCTTGAAATCTTAGAAGAAAGGATTGTACGTATATTTAGAAGTATTACGCCCCAAATGCTGCACAACGTGTTGAGAGAAGCAATTGAACGAGCGAAAATGTGTCGTGATCAAGGATTAATGCACTTTGAACAACTACAGTGAACTCGAATATCTTGCTTTTACATTTTACAGCGGTATTGAAGTTTGTTGAAGTTATATTTTTGTTAGTCTGAACTACTTGTTAGCCAAAGATACAGATTTGCAGACCTAAATTTGTTGACGATATCTGAAGAGGGGCAGCAGAAAACTGTATAAAAAATGCTGTTCCGATTCGTTGACACGGTGTACCTATAGTGTCTTTTCAGTCTTTTTTACAGGACGCCATTTTGTTCCACCATATTGGATTCGTTCTAATATTTTACCAGTTTCTACCTATGATACACTTGATTTTTGGATATAATTTAAAATAAATTGATTAATTTATACTGATTTTTTTAAGTCCGCCATTTTGTTGTACCATGTTGAATTCGGACAATTTTACAACTTTATATCTATATCACAATTAATGTTGGCACAAAATTTGAAATTAATCTAATAAGTAGTTTTTTTAGGCTGATTTTTTTAAATATTTTATTAGGCCACTATCTTGGATACATATCAAAATGTTACCATTTCATTTTTATGTAACAACTGACTTTTGTGCAAAATTTAAGGTAATTTGGATTTCATCAGTCTGCCAAATTGGATATTTACCAAAATGTTGCCAGGCCAACCCCATAAAACCTTTAATTTTTGAACAAAATTTGAAGCTAATCGGCTAAGTAGTTTTTTAGCTATGCCGCAGACAGACGGGCCGACAGGCGCAATTGAGAAAACCGGTTTTTTGGGCATCTAGAAACGCTAAAACTTGAAGCTATGTAAACCTTTGGAGGGGAATTTTTCAAGATTACAAACATTTTATTCCGCCATCTCGAATTTTACCAGTTCATCTCTATATCACACTTAATTCTTGCACAAAATTTGAAATCAATCTAATAAGTAGTTTTTTCGGGATAATTTTTAAATATTTTATCATGCCGCCATTTTGTTTCGCCATCTTAGAATAGTACGAAAATTTTACCACCTGATTTCCACATAATACTTGATTTTTGTGCAAAATTTTAGAGAGATTGGATAAGTAGTTTTTTAGTAATAGTTTTTTTGACATCTCTCTAGGCCGCCATTTTTTTTTCGCCATATTGAACTCGTTGCATGGATCTGTACCCATACCATTAAATATCGTTGATAATATAATATATAATATGTAATATATAGTCCTATTTAAAACAAAAAAATTATATCAGCCCAGGAAAAATGCAACATCCTGTATAAAAAAAATAAAATTAAATAAAACATAAAAAGAAACAAAGAAATATATGACATTAAATTTGTCTTCTACCTTTTATGGTTCTCCAGATAAGGGGATATGACCTCTTTTTATTTTCAATTTTAGACACCCTGTAGACTTGTTTTTATTCGAATTTATTTTATATTTTTGTTTTCTAACTTTTAATTTTTTATTATAGTTATAGAATACTGTCTTAGTTCTCATTTAATTTTCAATTTTTATCAATTTATTTTTTCATTTAAATCAGAGAGCTTTTACCAATTTTTTATTAATACGCCATTTTGTTCTGCCATATACATCGTCCCTATTTATTGCAACACCACTGATTTTTGCGCAATTTTTTGAGTATTGTTTACGTAGTATTGCGGGTACGCCCCGCGGGAAAATACAAACAAAAGGAAAAACACGTTTTTCTGCATCTTGAGACATAGAACTTTAAGATCTGACCTCGGTGGAAGATATTTTCTCTATTACAATAGTTGAGAAAATTGAAAGCAGTTTAATAACATACAATTTGCGTTATTTTCTATTTCCTGTTTCTGATTACCACTTTAACAAAATAGTACGCAAGTTATATATTTTCAGGCAACTCAGGATATTAAAACTTGCTATTAAAGTTAACGTGACAAACTTGTTGTCATTATAAAAATTTCGAACTAATTTCAGTTTATTAAGAGAAGCTTTTCGTTGTCTTCAAAGGAGTTTGTAATTTGCAATTCAGTATAATATTTTGCCAGTTACCTATTTCTGAGCAACTTAACCAATTAAAAATTTGTTATCAACATCAAACGAATAATAATTAAAAGAGTTCTGTTTTTAATTTGTTAGATCCTTGATAACTGCAGTAAACAAAACGGCTATAACTTTAATTTTCACTATATTACATTATACCTCGACAATTGTTTCAAAACACATTGTTTTCTTTCAAAAACAAGACAATACAAATATCGGAATTTGCAAGTAATAAAATTAATAAAGGTTGAACAATGGGAATTTATACAAATCTACCTAATTGTTTAGTAATAGCCCAGATGTTTTAAATTTATTAAATTCCCATACTTTCTAAAAAATTGAGTTCCTTTGATTTTTTTTTAGAATGAAGAAATTTAAAATTGTCATCAAATCTTTGTGATTCGCTTAGTAAGTGAGTTGCGTAATGTGACGAAAAGAAAAACGAAATTAAAGCCTCGTTGTTGAAATATATTTGTTTTGCAAAACCTAGTTACCACAATAAACTGGCTACATGAGCTCATACTCCCACAGTCCTTACTCCCAACTTGCATATATAACAAGTTCCTAAAATAGGTTCGAAATACATAGGATTTGAGCTTGATAATTTTTTATTATATTTTTAATACAAAATGTATTTGTTTTAGTCATTTGTTTTTGAAGGTAAAAATTACAAATAATTTAGTTTCTATATTTTTTTATATTTATTAATTTATTTTTACTTCCCTCGTCAAAGGGAAGTATTGTAATCGTAGGTTTTAGCATCCTTATTACTTGCAATAAAATTAATAAAGGTTGAACAATGTGAAGTCATACAAATCTACCTAACTGTTTAGTAAAAAATTGAGTTTCTTTGATTTTATTTTAGAATAAAAAAAAAATAGGTTCGAAATACATAGGATTTGAGCTTGATAATTTTTTACTATATTTTTAATAAATGTATTTATTTTATTCATTTGTTTTTGATGGTAAAATTACAAATAATTTAGTTTCTATATTTTTTTATATTTATTAATTTATTTTTACTCCCCTCGTAAAAGGGAAGTATTGTAATCGTAGGTTTTAGCGTCCTCAGATGCCAAAAAATATTTTTATCAATTCGGTCGGTTCGTCTGTTTCTCAGTTCGCGGCGTAGCTTAAAAAATACTCATCAGAGACACTTCAAATTTTACCCAAAAATTAAGGGTCATATGGGGATGGCCTGGTAATATTTTGGTAAAAATCCAATATGTAGGAACAAAATGGCGGTCTAGTGAAACATTAAAAAAATATTACTAAAAAACTAGTTTTCAAATTTCTTAAAATTTCATACAAAAATCAAGTATTACATAGGAATGAACCGGTAACATATTGGCCCGAATCCAAAATGGCGGCCTAATAACATATTTAAAGAATCAGCGTGAAAAAACTACTTAGATTAAACTGTGGCACGAATTCACGATGTCGGAACAAAATAGAGGCCTAATAAAATATTTAAAAAAGCAAAGTAAAAAAATCTTCGTATGCAACTAACTCTAAATTTTGCACAAGCACTAAATGTGAATGGAGATAAACTGGTACGAATTCAACACGACAAAACAAAAAAAACTCAGTGTAAAAACTATTTATTCAATTTATTTTAAATTATGCCCAAAAATCAAGTGTGGCATAGGTAGAAACTGGTATGATATTGGTAAGAATCCAATATGGTGGAACAATATCTGCGACAAGGAAGTGTTCTGGGGCCAACTCTATTTTTAATTTTAACAAATGATATTTCTTTAAACGTACAGCAGGGACTCTTGACACATTTTGCTGACGATACGTCGTCGATTGTCGCTGATCTGGATATATGTGGCCTTTCTGACAGGGCCAGTGCTTGTGTCACGGAGATGCAGACCTGGTGTGATTTCAATAGTCTAATTTTAAATGTTTTAAAGAGAGACGTGCTGCTTTTCTTTTCAGCAAGAATAAGACAGATAGAAAAATTGTTACTAACGACTACAGGTGATACTTGTAAAAAGACTCTTAAACAAAGCGGCACCATTACATTTTTAGGTGTACATATTGACAGCTTTTTATCTTTTGAAAATCACATTGAAAATCTGGTCAAAAGGCTATCATCAAAGAGCTTTGTTTTATATCGGCTCAGGAAAACATGCGGTCCGTAAACCTTGAAAATGTATTACTGTGGTTGAGTACACTCCCTGGTGCAATATGGCCTGCTATATTGGGGAAATAGTATAGGCGTTAATCGTATATTTATATTGCAAAAGCGAATATTAAGAAGTATGTTTGGACTGAGAAAAACTGACTCATGTCGTCAATTGTTTTTGTGCAACAAGATATTAACAATATTTAACATGTATATTTTAGAAGCAGGTATTTATATACACAAAAATATTGACAAATTTCAAAAAGTATGCGACGTAAATAAGTATGAAACTCGTGATGCTAATAAGCTGTACATACCCCAATTTGACACGTTTTTAATAAATCTATTGTATTCTGTTCGTTGTCAAAATTTTGTATGCACAAATTTTAAAACATTCCTCTAGTGTTATGCGGTTTTTTTGCATCTTCTGTTACTATTTTTATTGATGTCTCTACAGTTGTTCTTGGTTTTGATATTTGTCCTTATTTATACTTTGAATTTTATTTTAAACTTAAATGTAGGTTATATTTTCCTTATATTTATTTTTAGTGATTTAATTAATTATTAACTATTTTTTACTTTAATTTGACTATGTCAATAGTAGTAATCCAAGTCTTATGAAATAAAAAATTATTTGATTGATTGATTGACAATATGATACCCAAGAAATATGTTTGAAAAGACAGTATACGTTGATGTTACTAAAGAACTATGTACGGCCACACTTACCCAGGGAAGTTCCTGGTAACGGAAATCAACATTTTACTTTGATCCTTTATAAAGGACAAACCTTTTACTTTGCAGTGGCGGCTCGCGGGTGAAAAAGTAAGTGAAGTGCAATTTTTTTCCAGAATGTTTTTTATATTTGGGAGGGGTAGAATATTTTTTTACGACTTACGTAAATTTTGTATACTAAATCAATTCTCCTATCTTTCATAACAGCTAGACAATGAACCAATACAGCCTGCGGCGCTTTTTCTTTTTTTTTTTTTTTGAAGGCCATTTAGATGGCCAGAAATCACACTTGCGCCATCGTAACATTGCCCTATTAATTTATGTTTATAGTCAAATTGGTCCAAAATTTGATCCAATAGAGAATATAAATTCTCCGACGTTCTATCGGAGCTGACAAAATCCTAAGAATCTCTCGACTATTGAACCTTCTGAATTAACGTATCTTAAAATTATGGAGCTCTGGGAGGTTTGCGTAATATCAGTGGTATCATCCACTTGCACAGAAAAAAACTGTGTGTTCATTTTTTCATTTTTTACATGATCATTTAAATAATCAGAAATGCATTCAATTATTTCGTTTTGAATAGTTTTCGAGTCACCAGAAAAACATTTTTAATTTTTTCGTGATGATCTTTTAGTTCTTGGGAACTTCTCGATATTAATAAACCTAAAAGTTTTTTAAAATTCCCCCTATGCCCCCTAACTGCGTCAATTACCAAGAACATAAATAGTCTATTTAATCGGACGTTTTCGTTAAAATGTATTTTATATAGTTTAGCATTTTCTATTAAAGTGTCAGCTATAGTGCTTTGATTTTTTCCAAATGTTTTTAGCATTAATTCGCCTGTTTATATAAAGACCTTCATATATTTAATATACCTGCAAATTCTTCCTTATTCCTCACTGAATATTTATTGGAAACTAGTAAACAAGGCGAGCAAAACAATATTTGTAATATTTGACTACTACATAACCATTTGTACGCCGAAAACCAGGATGACGATTAAAACTCTGAAAACAACAAAATGCAAACCACATCGGATCGGATCGGATGCATCAATAATATAAATTAATAAACCCGATACCAAATAAAGTTGTAACAACACCATAAATAAATATAACACAAAACAGTCAGGCAAACTGAACGACACGTGGGTGTATTGTACCGCGTTAGCAATTCACCGAGAGCGTTGTATGGCGCTGGTTAACATTATTCTGCCATGTGCTCGACGTCACGAGTACGCGTTGTCATGGCAACAAAAATGCACCTCCAGCAAAGTCCGGTTTGCGCCACAAAGTTTTAAAAAGACATGCCGCCAACGGTCAAGTGAAATATTTATTCGAGATGTACAGTTGGTTCGGAAAAAAATGAATACGATTTTTAGAGCGGTTTTTATTTTTTTACGAAAATGAGCAGTGTATATCTTGTGAAATATTTAATGGTTATGGTGAATTCAACATGGATGTATGATATGGATGTAAACATTATGAATTTGTAATCATTCATGCATAATAACTTATTACGATATGTATAAAATAGTATAGTTTTTTTAGATTCATTTATTTAAGTTAACAATACAAATAAGGGAAACAAATTAAATTATTAAATATAACACAAAACAGTTAGCATGAAACCTGGCAAACTGACACTTCCCAAACTTCTTGACACAACTCTTCAGCATCTCTTGGCATAAAATCTCTTTGATATAGTATGACCCCCCACACATTCTCTATTGGGTTAGCATCTGGGCTATAACTTGTTAGCAATTCAAACCATTGAATGTTTGCGTTTATCCTGCTGATAAATGAAATTATGGCGCTTTTCCAGGTTTGGCCTACAAATCTTCCGTTAATTCGCCATGCCACACCCATCCCTCTGCCATTAACGCTAAAATGACCCGCTCGACGTCACGTAGTTTGGGTCACGTACACTTTAATTTTGCGAAGTTGAAAAATCTTTTCGTCACTAAAAATTACACGGCAAAAATTTTGGCCGCGGTTCACGTGATTTAAGGCGAAAATCGTAAACTAAACATAGCACCTCCAGCAAAGTCTCTTCTAAAGAAGCGGTTTGCGCCACTGTTATAGTTGTTATAATAAAGTTCGATTGAAAGTTTTTTTTAAAAATCTTTAGATTTTTACATGCCAAAAAATCTTGCAACAACGGTCATTATCCTAACCTGTGAAATATTTATTCGAGATGTACAGTTTATTTTTTGCCAATTAGGTGAATAAATGAATGTAAAAATTTTAAGAGATATATAATAAATATAGTTAGATGTTTGCTTGTTTATTTTTGCTGGTGAAGTAGCACTTCACCTACTTCACCTGAATAGCAGCTACTGTTACTTTGGTCCTTTATAAATTAATGATAGTATTAGGAATTATATACACTGAGTACGATGAAAACCAGGATCTAGCATCTAGGCGATAGAAAAACAATGCGGGGGTGTATATCTAAATTGCAAAAAATTATAGAATTATGTTATTTATAAATAGCTGATTTTTCCAGGGATGATTTATGAACATAATAAATCATAATGAACAAATAATGCTAGACGTTATTACTAGAGCAAGGGGAGTGCCAGACGTGGTGAAGTTGTATTTTTATACCTAATATGTATGATGTTAAATTTTTAAGGGGGGTCTACAAACTTTATGTTAAATGTGAGAAGAAAATGTTTAGTTTTTTTGTCATTAAATGATTTAACCGCCAGAATTTACCAAAAAATTAACAAATGTCAATTGGAAAGTAAAACAAACAGTATCGACTGACGATAGCTCACTTCTTTCTAATTATAAATATACCAGGTTTGATATCTTTATTTTTCAAAACAATCGCAATAAGAAGCAAGGCGTTAGAAAGAGAGAAAACGTTCAAACACATACATAACCACATATTTATGTGTTTAAGGTTCTCTCTTTTTCGAACGTATGCTTATTGCGGTTGTTTTTTTATAATCGGCAAGACTGGCAGTATTTTTTCATTACTTATGGTTATGTAATAATCACCACTCAAAAAATCAGCCGACTATTAATGTCGTAATTTAATCGTTTTTTTTTTGGCAATTTAAATATACTACTGATTATTGTTTATTTCGCAAAGCTGCGATGATGGTTTCCATCGTGGTTAGGGTATATAATTCCTACTTTTTTAAATTTAATATACCGGCATTTTTGGCAACACCGCTTTAAAGTTGGCACCTGTGGGCTTTAGTTAATGCAAACTTGAATGTTTAACATCCACTATTAAAATTTAGTCTACCTGCGAGTATCGGCAAAGTAAAGAAGGTACCATGTGAGAAATGTTCTGTTACTTGCCATACTAATATCTCTTTCTTCAAAGGTTTAAAGTTATAGCAGAGTTTGCTAAAATGGCAATATTTATGCATGGGTACTCTAAATATCTACCTAAGGAGTTAAACCAAAAGTGTTATTGGAAATCAAATATTTACCCCAAAAATAATTAAGGCATATAAATGGCAAGATGACATATAACAATTTAGGCTAAGATGACCTACTAAGCCGTCTTGTACTGGAATATGCATATTTTTCGCTTTAAATAAGTATAATTTATATTTGACAGCTCTAACGCTAAAAATAACGGGGAAACGCATGATAAAATCGCAACAGGTGATGTTTAAACTCGAGAGGGTAATTTTTTTCACGATTACAAACATTTTATTTAGCCCATTTTGTTTGACGATCCCTATACCACAATGACACGAAATTTGAAATCAATCCATTAAGCGGCTTTTTAGGCTGAATTTTTAAATAATTTATTAAGCCGCCATTTTATTCCATCATCTTGGATTCGTACCAAAATGTTACCAAGTGATTCCAACATAATACTTTTTTTGTGCAAAATTTGAGATAAAATGTAGTTTTTTAATAATAAGGCCGCCATATAGTTTGGCAATATTGGATTTTTACCAAAATGTTACCACATCATCCCCATATGACCCTTAAGTTTTGACCAAAATTGGAAGTCAATCGGGTAAGTAGTTTTTTAGCTATGTCGGGAACAGACAGACAGACAGACCGACGCAATTGAGAAAACACGTTTTTCAGCATCTAGGGACCATGAAACGTGAAGATCTAAAAAAATCTCGGAGGGTAATTACATTCGGCCTCGTCTCATAAATAAAGACATATGTAGTACCTCCGCCTCTGGCCAATACGTCCACAATCTTGAAAGCTAAGCAAAAAAGAATCCCTTCGTACCCTTGCCTAACT
Organism: Kuschelorhynchus macadamiae; assembly: GCA_030620095.1. Taxonomy (NCBI): domain Eukaryota; kingdom Metazoa; phylum Arthropoda; class Insecta; order Coleoptera; family Curculionidae; genus Kuschelorhynchus; species Kuschelorhynchus macadamiae. Next base: position 448,479 of record JAUTXW010004195.1, on the reverse strand, counting down.
CTACCGATAGTATTCAGTCTTCGTTTTTGTGTTGATACGTTCACGTCGCAAGTGAATCATCAAAATCGATAGTGTAAATTCAGAATTTTTTTTTGTAGAAAAGCGTAAAAATTATGCCGAAACATAGAAAAAGAAGTCGTAGTCAGTCGGTAGAACGGTCGGGCTTTTATAAATTGTTTAAGAAGTTAAATAATAGGCTTAATAGTCTTGAAGAAAAATGCAAGGTTAAGAAAAGTAGTGGTCGTAAAATACGGGCACCTGTACGTCGTGTTATCAGTGACAGCGAAAGTGAGATAGACCGTTCTCGGTCTCCGTCTCGATCTCGGTCTCGTTCTGTTTGTAGAGAGAGAGAGGTAGACAACTATACGTCTGTGACTTCATCGGATGAGGATAGCAAAGATGATGGTGACACCGTACAGCCTGTGAGAGTTGTTGTTGTTGATTCCGATAGGGAAATAATCAATAATCCTGGTATTATCGCGACGGCGCCTGCGTCTGCTTCAGGGATAAGTGGAACAGCTGATAATGACGGGCACAGGGAAAGTCAAAATAGTAAGTAAAATATATTTCAATTCCAATGTTTTGTGAAAAAGGATAAGTCCTAGAAGGGCCCATTGAGGGAGAAGAGTTGTGCTACCCCCCCCCCAAAATTTTTTGTTTAAAAGACACCTATTTTTTGGACAACATTTTTTTTTTATTTTGTTTGTTGTCTAAAACCTACCTGCCTGTTTGTGATAACAGGTATAGGTACCCTCCAGTCTTTCTGTTAGTGATAACGGAATAAATAATATTTTTTTTGTATTACCTGTTTGTGATAGCAGGACACATATTTTCTGTTGTAATGATAACAGATTCCCTATTATGTGTATATCGTTGTTTTACCTGTTTGTGATAGCAGGATGCATATCCACTTGTGGAAAATGGATTATGTGGCCTTTTCTTTCCCATTAATTGATAATAGTTTTTATTGGTTGTGATATCAATGAATACATTTAAAGAGAATTTAACTACACTGGTTCATTCTCTTGCTTTCTGTTAGTGATAACGGAATAAATAATATTTTTTTTGTATTACCTGTTTGTGATAGCAGGACACATATTTTCTGTTGTAATGATAACAGATTCCCTATTATGTGTATATCGTTGTTTTACCTGTTTGTGATAGCAGGATGCATATCCACTTGTGGAAAATGGATTATGTGGCCTTTTCTTTCCCATTACTTGATAATAGTTTTTATTGGTTGTGATATCAATGAATACATTTAAAGAGAATTTAACTACACTGGTTCATTCTCTTGCAGATGAATCCAGAAACAATTTAAATATGGAAATTTTATCCATTTTGGGAGAGGAAGGGGTAGCCAAGAACTCGTATGGAAAACCCATCCATGCAGATATAGCTTTGCAATGGAATAATATTTTAACTGGTGGCCTGGAAGACGAAACCAGAAATTGTCTAATTGAAAAATATTTGCCTCCAGAAAATTGTACCTTAATAAATCCACCTTCAATAAACCCCGAGGTAAAAATTGCTATCTCGGAAAGTATTTTAGGTAGAGATGAAAGGCTAGTGCTGTTACAACAACAGATTGCAGCTAGCTTATCAGCTATCGGTCTGGCCCTTACAAAGATGCTGGAAAAACCAGAAATAGAAGAAAAGAAAGAGCAGATGCAGATATTAAGTGATGCAGGTAGATTATTATCAAATATCCACTATTCGGAGTCACGATCTGAAGGGACTTTATTGCCCTTAATCTCAACAAGGAGCTAAAGGTTAGTAAACCATGCGGACGCCTGAGACATTTTGTACATAGGTGGCAGAGTTTATTTATAAATAGGACAGTGAGGTCTTATATTAATGGACTGTCAATTCCATTTACCAATAATCCCGTGCAAAAGTTCATTCCCACTGAGAATAAATGATCTCAAAAAGAAAATTTAATTTTAAAAAAGTTATAAAGGCGCAATATCAGCTGTCAAGAAATGTAAAAAACAATTTATTTCAAAATTTTGTTTCAAAACCTGATGGGACCTATAGATTAATATTAAATTTAAAAAAACTTAACTCCTTTGTGGAAAACAAACATTTTAAAATAGAAAATAATAAGGTAGTTGCCCGGCTAATAAGAAAACATTTTTTTATGTGTCGCATTGATTTAAAAGATGCTTATTATCTGGTCCCAGTACGAGAAGCACATCAAAAAATACCTAAGATTTATATTCCAGGATGTAATTTATGAATACAGGTGTCTACCTTTTGGGCTCAGCTGTGCGCCTTACATTTTCACAAAAATTTTAAAACCTGTAGTTAGTATGCTAAGAAAAAGGGGGATCCTTTTAGTAGTTTATCTGGATGATTTTTTGATTTTTAGAAAATTATATAATGAATGTAGCAGAAATACAAATTTAGCAATTAAGACTCTAACATATTTAGGTTTTTTGATTAATCATACAAAATGCAGTCTAATACCTAGCAAAATATGTAAATTTTTGGGTTTTATCTATAACTCTTTTTCAATGGAACTATCATTACCAACTGAAAAGTTAGAATATCTTGTATTTGCAAAAAATTTTTAAAATTAAAAATATTTAAGATTAGAGACTGCAGAATTTATTGGCATACTGGTTTCAGCATGCCCAGCGATAAAATATGGGTACTTTCATTTAAAATCCCTAGAACGTTGTAAACATATCGCTTTAAAACAGGCTAAGGGTTGCTATGATGTACAGATGAAAATACCAGAGACGTTATTTTTTGACATTAATTAGTTTATAAATAACATAAATACTTCCAATAATATTAGTTTGTCTAAATTTTGCTTAGAGATATTTTCTGATGCATCAAGATCAGGTTGGGGGGCTTTTTGCTACGGAAAGAGAACGTTGGGATATTGGTCAGATAAAGAACAGGTAGAGCACATAAATTATTTAGAGCTTTTGGCATTGTATTTTGGATTAAAGTGTTTTGTTTCAAAATTATCAAACTGCAATATTTTATGTCGTGTTGACAACAATACAGCTGTAGCCTGTATAAATAAGAAAGGGAGTGTTAGATTTAATAAATTAAATGAAATGACAAGAAAAATTTGGATGTTTTGTGAAAGTAGAAATATTTTAATTTTTGCTAGCTACATAAATACAAAGCATAATATAGAAGCCAATAGGGCCTCTCGTCAGGTGCACAAGGAGACGGAATGGTCTTTATCAGATAAAACCTTTCAAAACATTGTAAATTGTTTTGGACAACCAGATATTGATATATTTGCTAGTAGGTTGAATAGAAAGTGTCCTATGTTTATATCATGGTTGCGAGACCCAGAGGCACATAAAGTAGATGCCTTTACACTGGATTGGAGCAAACTAAATTTTTATGCGTTCCCACCCTTTTGTATGATTTTAAAGGTGCTTCAAAAGATAATTGAAGATCGAGCGGAAGGGATAGTAGTTGTTCCTCTCTGGGTCTCACAACCATGGTATCCTATTTTTAAGTCAATACTAGTTGGTGAACCATTAATCTTTAATCCTAAAAAATTTTTTACTTACCTTTAATAGGTTACCACACCCCCCTTGGCAGAACCTTACCCTGGTGGCGGGAGACTATCAGGAGGGCGCTATTGTTAGGAAAGGTGCCTAGAGATTCTTTAGATATATGTTTAAGCTCAATTACACCCGCAACATTAAAGCAATATAATGCTGCCTTAAAGTTATGGTGGGAGTTTAGTATAGCAAATAATTTAAATCCCTTTAAAGTTGAAGTTCCAACTGTCCTAGAGTTTTTAACCACACATTTTAAGAGAGGGGCTTCATATGGAACTCTTAATAATTACAGATCTGCAATTGCACAAATAGCAGGGCCGGACTTGGGGCAAGATTTTAGGTTAAAAAGGTTTTTTAAGGGAGTTTTTGGGAAAAGACCAACCTTGGCTAAATATGAAAATACCTGGGACCCAGGTATTGTTATAAATTATTTAAAAAAACTTTAAAAATAGTGAGATTAGTTTGGAAATGCTTACCCAAAAACTAGTAAGTCTGATGGCATTGGCAACGGGACATTTGCGAATTTTTACAATAGACCTTTGATATCCAACCAAGAGTTTGCCCAAACAATTCTTAGTTTGTAAATTAAAATAATAATTAACATAAATAATAATTTGTTCATTGGAAAGATGTTTGTTATTTGGTTTGTCTTGTTTTTTACCAAAACCTTTATATTATATGTTATGATATTAATTTTTATGTTTTCCTTGTTGTTGTAAGATTAGTGAGTTATAAACTGTTGTGATAAATTACATATTTATTACATTATTATGCTTACATACCCATAAGAAAAATTTTCTTTTTTTTTTTTAGACTGTTGATTTGCATATGTTTTGTTTTATGTTCCTTAATGTTGCATATTAACTTAAAAAATAATAAATATATATATATATTTTTTTTGAAGTAATTAGTTGTTGCAACTTCTTTAAACATCTACATATATCTTTATTTATGAGACGAGGCCGAATGTAATCATAAGATCAAACGAACTTACCAAGTGATGTTCGATCTTGATTATATGAAGGCCTCGTCGAAATAAATAAAGTCCCAACCCAACCCAATTTTTTATATTAAAAAAAAAAAAAAACCCAAATTGTGTTGCAACAACGACTTTAAACTAGACTGAATACTATCGGCAGAGTTAGGCAAGGGTACGAAGGGATTCTTTTTTGCTTAGCTTTCAAGATTGTTGACGTATTGGCCAGAGGCGGAGGTACTACATATGTCTTTATTTATTTCGACGAGGCCTTCATATAATCAAGATCGAACATCACTTGGTAAGGTCGTTTGATCTTATGATTTTTTTTATGATTACAATACTTCCCTTTCACGAGACAAGTAAAAAACAAGATGGCGGCTCTAGTATCTCGGAGCATTTAAGAGTGCAAATTATGAATTTTTAGTCATCATCAAGAAATTCAATATCAAAATGGCGGCACGTATATATTGGACGAATTTTGTCATTACGGCAGGTTCGAATAGGAGTTCAAATTACACACTTTTAGTCAATACCTACAAAATACATTCAAAATGGCGACTAAAATATAATAAATTTTGTCATTTGGACAGATTCGACCAAAAATCGGTATTTAAGAATATTTAAGAGTGAATATTATTAATTTTAGTCAGTATTTAAAAATTTAAAATGGCGCATGACAACGCATTTTAGACGAATTTTGTCATTTGCTCACATTGAATTGATGAAGTCTTTGCCATATTTTTAGGTCCTTAGAAAAGACATAGTCTACTCTATGACCAAATAATAAGCCCGAATAAACTTCTTATTTCATCATAAAAAGCTGGTTTAATAATTGGTTAATCATCCACACTCGTTTTCATTTAATACCAGGTTTTAAGACGCCAGAAAGACTTTAGAAACACTTTTTATACTAATCGACTTGAAGAAATGTAACTATGTCTCCAGTAAAGTATCTGGAAGAAGATTCGCACCTAACGAAGAACATTTTAAAATACATAAACAAAGATCTTAATATTATGTAAAATAAAAAACACAAATATTTTTTACAAAGACTTCCACTATAATCATTTAACACAACATAACATGTTTCTTTACACAGTAGCTGCTTCGGACTTCGAAATGTAAAGTATTGTTAAACAAATACAGTGAAAGTATTTATAAAAAATAGTTGTTTTTGCATTTTATCTAATATTATTATAGATTTCTACCAACTATCGGCTGACACAATCGTATTGTTAAAAGAAGGTCTTATTAGAGTTAGTGTTAAACCTACATTTTTCTTTAATGAGATAAAAGAAAAATGCTTAATTAAAAAAATAAACGAATGAATAATTTAATTAAATCATTACTACCTTTTTGCTCCTTACCTCTGAGCCTTTGAGCTGCTCTCAGTTTTAAATTTGCGTCTAGATATTTTTTGTCAAAAAATCTACGTGGCTTTTCTTTTAAAAATCTAACTAACCTACTTAACATAGTTAACATAACTCTACTGCCGTAGAATACTCTAGGATAAGTAGTGTAAAGTATTTTCCGATGTATGCATTGATTTTGTAATATCAGTAAAGAATTTGTTTCACTGCATAAATCGATGGGATTCAAGCGAGTATTAAACCTCCAGATTTACTTCAAACTTATTCATAATATTTCCCTCAAACAAACTTAAGTTATTAAATTTGTGCATGGAATTTAACTCATTATGCTTAAGTATACGTAAGTTTTGCGCAACTATTTCTAGGCGAACATTATCCAAATTTCCTGTAATAAACTTCGCATCAGAACCCAACTAAGAATTTACTAAACCCTATTTCTTGTAGTTTTTTTATTCAAATTACTGCTGTAATAGGTATTTAACTTTGCATATGTGTCGTATATGTTATTTAATTTACATTATTTTGTTAAACACTTGTGTTGCATTATTCGACCGACAAAATTCTATTAAATGCGTTGTCGAGATAACATACCCCAATATACATACCAACTAACATACAAGTGATGTTAAATAAAAGCTTTTTTCTGCGACTATGCAAATAATTTCTTTATTGCAAAAGCTATTTAAGTTAGATAATGTTATTGATTACCTATGCCGTGGATCATCATACCCGTGAGTAATATTTTCATTACTCACGGGATGCAACCAATCACAAACCACTTCCATCGCCCAGTATCTAATACCGCTGTTAAAACAATTCATCGCGAATGCCCATGAAAAAACAAAATAGCTTAATAAGCACGTCATAATTTTATATGCTGTCACATTTACATCGAAAAAATATTGTTTTACCTAAATTTATTTCTTAAAAGTTAGTCAATTTCCCTTAAAATGAGTTTAAGCGATCAAATATATACACCGCGAAATGTTACTGAACCAGAAAAAAACCACTTCGAATTATTACCTGAAACTTCAACGAAAAGTATGAAATTTTGTATAGACTATTTATTGAGCGGCGAAGTCAAAAGAATTTTAATTCATTTTCGGAAAATATCCTTCTTGCCTATTTTAGGGACATTACTCGACGTTAAAGAGGACGCTTTTTATTAAATAGGTTACAGAGCAAGAAAGTCCAAAATGTTCACCCTAATGGATATTGACAGATTTATTAAAGAAACACCGGATAATGTTTACCTGCCAACAAATGTAAGAGATTTAGAAATTTTATAAGTGTATCTTCTTAGTTATTCGAAAATTTAATAATTTCGAAGTAAAAAAGAACTAAATATATCCTGTATGTATATGGTATTAACATTTTATATATCTACATACACTGAAAAATAATAATTTGTCACTATGTATTGGCGCAAGCCCTACAGCATATATGGGCAACCCCCGGCCCCCCGAGCCGGATCCGGCCGTCCAATCCAATCCGGCCCGCGAGAGATTTCAGAATTTTCAAATAACGCGCGAAAAAATTAAAGATTTAGCACACATAGTTTATTTGTAATTTCTGCCAACCAACCTAAAACTGTAGTCTTTAAATCATAAAGACTAAAATCGATAAATAATTTTGTTAAGCGTACGCAGTGGAACGCCTCAGATTAAGTCAGAAATAGCCGTTAGAAAGAGACAAACAGATACACATACGGGAAGCCGCCCGATGACCTTGATACTCTCGGAGCGATGCGTTATGAATAACAGTCGACTCTGAGCGTTCGCATCGCATATTGCCGTACGATCAAGACTCTCGATTCGAGAGTATTCTAATTGCTTATTGCGTGTATTATATAAACCGCTCAGCGCGCGTATCAACTCTTACTTCTCAACAACTGATAAGAAAAGACGCGGGAAATATTCAAGCAAATTCATCTCAGAAAAAAAAATCTATTAAGATGTCTAGTTTAAAAAACCGGAAAGTGGACACAGAATGTCGTCAGTTCCAAAACAAACGGACTGATGAATACTTTTTTATCATGTACAGTGGTAAACCTATGTGTTTGCTGTGCAGTGAATGCTCAATATAATTTACTTACGGACCAATTAAGAAAGGATAAAATTTAAAAAATCATTACCAATTTAGGGAAATAGCAACAAATGTTCCATTCACAAAGATCAAATTTAGATAGTGTTGTTAAAGCTAGTTGTTTTATAGTTAGTTCCAAAATTGCGAAAACATCGAAGTAATTTTCTGAGGGGGAGTTTGTTAAAAGAGTGCCTACGAGATGTTGCAGAACTTTTGTGCCCAGAAAAGAAGAAGGAGTTTGAGAAAGTGAGCTTATTGCGACTGCTAGTGATATCAAAAAAACATTGACTGATAGATTGGCTGGTTTTCAAGCATTTTCGATTGCTTTGGATGAGAGTACCGATTTATCTGACGAGACCAGTTAGCTATTTTTATACGAGGTGTTGATAAAGAATTTGTAATAACAGAGGAATTACCGGCTTTACGCCACTACAAGAGACCACTACTGGAAAAGATATTTGTGTCGAGGTGCCCAGATGGTGCACCTTCAATGGTCGGTTCACGAAAAGGTTTTATCGGAATTCTGAAGGAAAGAGCAACACCCACGAATATGCAAAAATGTGATTTAATAATTCTGCATTGCATTATTCACCAACAGAACTTGTTCTCTAAGTTCATTCGACTGAAGAACGTTATGGATGTGGCAGTAAGTACCATCAATTTCGTTAGATCCCGCGGTCTTAACCATTATCAGTTTAAAGCATTTAAAGCAAGTAAAAAGATTTCATGACTTTAAAAAAGCAAATTTGTGATCCAACATGGCTTTGTGACTTGGTATTCCTGGTAAATATCACAGGACACTTAAGCAACATGAACTTGCTGCTTTAAAAACAAAGGCAATTGGTAGATCAGCTGTACAGTCATCATAAAGGTTTTCAAAACAAAATTCGCTTGTGGGAAACACAAATGAGAAGTAAAAACTGTTTTTACTTTTTAACATTATCCAGTCACGAAAACATTGAATACGGTCGCTATCCTGAAGAACTGAAACAACTGTCGGAGTAATTCACTGATTGGTTTTTCGATTTTAAGAATATGGATAGCACTTTCAATATGTTTTTAAATCCTTGTAAGAGCAATGTGGAAGATGCTCCGCTTCACCTACAAATGGATTTGATCGAGTATCAAGAAGATTCATATTTGAAATCTAAATTTGATGATGTGGAACTAAGCGAATTCTACAGAACATACCTTTTCGAAGAAAAGTATTCACAGCTAAGAGTTTTCGCTCAAAAATAATTTGTACATTCGGTAGCACGTATAAATGTAAGAAGCTTTTTTCAATCATGAAAATTAATAAAAATAAGCATCGTACTCTTGTTAATTTAGAAAGCACTTTGCGCCTATGTACTAGTGATATTGACCTCAATTTTGATCATCTTGTTGCCCAGCTTCAAATTAAAGTCTCTCATTAATTGTCATTTGATTTTTCTATCTGTTTTTGTTAATTTCTTTTTTATATGTTTGATTATGCTATTATAATTAATAAACAAAAAAAAGTGTGAATTTTTATCGCCTTTTTATTCACTATTACCTACTTATTTTTTACCTAGGGCCCGCGACCTGATGAGGTCCCGAAATTACGCCCTTAGCTAAGCAAAGGTTGTCCATACCAAGGCCCATTAACTCTAAGGTTACCTCAATGAGCAGCTATTGGGCGAGGGGGACGCGCGGGTGAGACGGAGGTCCTGACGTCGACTGGCGACCCGATCTGACAAGGCGGCCAGTTTATTGCTTATTCAGCTTGACGTTTTCGTTGCTATAGTTGTCAGTTGTGTTTTTCAGAGTATTTTTTGAGATGTTTTAACAGTTAAGTAATTGTATTTACTGCAAATAGTATGCCTATAGTTAATAAAATATAAAAAATACTTATAATATACATAAGCTGTCCCCATAGTGTGTTCTCGGTTGATATCTTGGTACCGGTTAGAAATAGAGAAGGAATGTATGGTAGACTATTAAAAACTAAATCAGGAAAGTGCAAACCGTTTTGTTCTAATTTGAAATGTTAAGTTTAGATCTTACAATTGTTCAAAATTGAGAATCCCAGTTTTTAAATGTCAATACCTCAAAAACAATTAAACTTAGGCCTCTGGACAATATATAAAGTAGACTTAGAATTTTAGATAAAATTCAAATTTGTAATAATAAAATATAGGGTGTTTCATATATGAAAAACTATTTAAGTAGGTATATAAGTCATCCTATATACTAATATTTATATCTAAACTGTTTCTCTATCCACCTAACCATTATCACCAAAACTGAGAAAACACTACTGGGACACCTTGTATGAAAAAATGTACATTTTCTAAAGTTATTCAAATATTTGTCACGCTAAAACTTTTTACAAAAATGTTTTTTTGAGACTTTAAAAATACATCATATTTTTTCAAATACGATGCGAATTTTTTGAAATGCAGTCAGCAAAAAAACTTTGTTAAAATTTGAACCAACATCCCTAAACATAAGTTTAAAATTATAATAAACTAAGGCTGCATTTTACTGTAACAAAAAAGTTTCAATATATGTAAACAAACGCACACAGAAGAGATATGGACAATGCCGTGGTAAAGCAAGCCGGTCGCCGAGTGACGTAGATCGCTCACACTGAGTTGGGACAGGTCAAGATCGCTCGGGGTAAGCTATAGAGTTAATGGGCCTTGGGCCATACCTTACAGCAATGCCGAGCCGCCCCAGGGTTAGTAAAAAAGTGCACTTTTGAAAATAGCGAGTTGTAATTTCGGCAAGATCTTCTCGAAATTGTCTTTTCCATTAAAATTAAAAAAAAAAACAATTTTTGTTCTTTATTTTTAGGTTGAACTAATTATGGGCATAATGGGAGCTTGTCGATCAAACAAACTACATTTAATAGATATTAACAATATTCAAAATTTTGGATCGGCTTTATTGGAAACTATTCCTAGCACGAAAACAAAAATGATATTTGCAATTTTGACATTCGACAAACTAATGCTGGAAATTATTTTTTCTTAATTACCAAAAAGTTAAATGTACCTCACAAAAAATAGGAATAAATAAATGTGGTGCAATGGGTAAAGAAATTGCAAAATATTTAAATTAACCAAATTCGGAAATGTACACAATAATTTGAGTGACGGTTATCCGCAACTTTACTTGTAGACGTAGGTGGGGATATCACCGTAAAGCGTCATGGTGGTTGGAAGTATTCAATAAATAACAAGTTAAATACCGCCAGCGAAAATTTTTCTTCAGTAAATACAAGTACAAGCCCGCCACATTTTCTACATATTTACAAGAAACAACTATAAATAAAAATTTTAATACCTATAAAAATTTAAAATAAACTGATTCTTTATTATGTTAACACATATATATATATATACATATATATATGTATATATATATATATATATATATATATCAATATAATCAAATATCTTTAATAAATTTAAATCTCCTGACTGCTTCTCGAAATAATTAGTACTACTTTCTCATGCGTTATTCAGTCAAATTATTTTAAACTTTATATATTTATAGAAGTTTATTAAAAAAAATGTGAATTTCTGAAAATAGTTTTTTTCAATAAAAAGAAACGTCTAATAAACAAAAATATATTGAATATAAATTGACCAGAACACACAAGAGAAACAAAAAATATCCATAATAAACGTCATTTATTTATATTGTGTTATAGCCGTAAAAAAAGTATAGTATGTAGAGGTTAATAATCGCTTCATCTTTCTGAGTAATAACCATCATTACTTGCTCATTATATAATATACTGTTAAAAATAAATAAGTATATTGGATATCCCATTCAAATTAAAAACGCTTTAAAATCCCCATTCAAAGTTCCCAAATTTCTATAAACATGTAGACTAATATCTTTGTCCCCTCGTATATCATCACAAAACTATTACTATCCGAACATGCGGAAGTAATACAAAAAAAAAATAAAATTTGGTATATTACATTTTCAGCGATCTAAAACGTATTGAAGCTTCATAGATGAAGAATTCTAATTTTAAGAGTATTCTAAAAGATAAATTGAAATATTCCGCAACAGAATCCCAAATAATACAGGGAAAGAACATTCGCTACACGTATCAAAGCATTTTGCATTTTAATCTGCCGAGGGTCTCCCTTACCCAGTCCGGCTAAGGAATTGTAAGATTTTTAGATTCTCTCCGGGGTTTTTGCTTTCTTTGCGGCAGGAAGTATTTGGATTTCTTCTTTTGTATTGCAGTACTCTGGAATCATTACTAGAGAAGTCCGACTTAAATGTACATTCGGCTATTTTATTCATCTGGCGAAAAAGTATATCTCTCTATATAAATAATGTATTTTTCTAACATTTCGTTATTTTAGAGATCGGTAAAAACTGACTTTTAACATTGTAATAAAATTATTAAACCAAAATTTAATTTAGAATTTTATATCATATTGGTAACAAATCAACCATAAACCAACGCGCAGGAATGGAAGCGGTTGCAATGCGGGAAATAATTCTGGTAATAAAAGAGCTACCTCCTCATTTGACGAAGATGAATAATAATTCATAATTCATTTCATTTTCAATTCAATTCATTCATTTTGAGACAAACATTTAAGATAAACATACAGCTCCCACTAAATACGTCAGTAAATGTAAAGCACCATTCCGTTCCCGCACCGCAACCGCTCCTGCGGTCCCGCGTTGATTTAAGTAGACCTTAAAAGTCTATCTTCATTAGATGATTTTGTTATTAACAGAATTAGTCCCAGCATTGCAACCGTTCCCGCCAGCACGCGTTTGAACGGGAGCAGTTGCAGTTCGGAAACTAATTCTGGTTATAATAAATGAGATTCTTCCTCATTTGACATCAAACACTTGACATAAACATGCAGCTCGTACTAACACGTCAATGGTTGGCAATTGCAATGATAATTTATTAACCTATTGATATCCTCACATAAAATTAGTAACATAAAATCATGCAGGACCTTCAAAAACAGTATTATTATCACATAGGTATTATCGTAGTCAGCAACTGTTGCCGTTGTCCACCTATACTGAATGATACGTTTCTTTTTATAAATGTGAAAATCGTCATGTTATCGTCATTCTTAGGTTTTAATTGGCTATGTTAATGTTTTGTGTGTTGACGTAAAGACCCATGTTTTAAAATCGCCCTGAAGAAGACTAAAATTGTAGTTAAAACATATAGGATTTTTTTATTTCTGTCCTAAACCAGCTTGCTTCTTCTATTCTTGAATTTAAAATGGCCTTAAATTTCACATTATGTTAGAAGTATTTTATTATTAACTTTAAATGTATATAAATGTGTATAAATATATATATATATATATATATATATATATATATATATATATATATATATATATACAGGTATATATATGTATATATATGTATATATATATATATATATATATATATATATATATATATATATATATATATATATATATATATATATATATATATATATATATATATATATATATATATATATATATATATATATATATATATATATATATATATATATATATATATATATATATACTATATATATATATATATATATATATATATATATATATATATATATATATATATATATATATATATATATATATATATATATATATATATATATATATATATATATATATATATATATATATATATATATATATATATATATATATATATATATATATATATATATATATAATTATTCAATTTGTTTCTTAAACCCGGTATTTATTAATTGGACTTCTTTCTTGGGTATAGGTTTATTTGCAAAATCAATTAATACAAAAACCAATTTTATCAACAACTTGATGGATATGCTATGGGCTCATCTATTTCCTCTACAATCGCAGAAATAGTTATGGAGGAAGTTCTCGAAAAATTTAATTTTAATATTACTTTTTTTAAGAGATATGTGGATGATTGTTTAGCGTCAGTTCCAGAAAATAAAATAGAAGAACTACTTTTCGCATTCAATAATTTCCATCCCAAACTTCAGTTCACTCTTGAAGTTGAAACAAAATAAATTTTCTCGACCTTACTATAATAAGACAAAAGAAACTTGGTCTGGACGATATCTTAATTTCAATTCCCACCATCCATACAAACAAAAAAGAAGTGTTGTGATTATGTTATGTTAACGTCACCAGAATACCGTCCTGAAGCCCTTAATAAAGTTAAAGAGACCTTGAATGTAAAACATTTCCCAGAAAAACTGATAAAATTATCAAAAGAAGGACGTACATATATTATAACAATCATAACGAAAACGTAAGACAAGATAATACGCAAAAAAAATATATTGCAATGCCATACACATCTCAATTATCTGAAAAATTAAAACATATCTTAGGAAAATATAACATAATTTTGTGTCATAAAGCCCAGAATCTGATAGGCTCCCTATTTACAAAATTAAAAACTAAAATTCCTAAAAATAAAAAATCCAATCTCGTATATGAAATTCCTTGTTTAAACTGCCCTATGAAATATATTGTTATGACAACCCAACTTTTAGAAAATAGAATAAAAGGGCATAAGTATACAAAGAATGCATCCACTGCATTACACAAACATGAAAAAAGCACAAAACACGAATTTAATTTTTCTGAAACCAAAATCATTGATGAAGATAACCTGTATCAGAAATTAATTATCAAAGAAATGATTCACATAAAAAAAGAAAAAAACGCAGTAAATGACAAACAAGACATACAAAATTTAAGTCAAAGATACCACAATTTGATATTTTAGGGTAGTTTTAACTTCGGCCAAGCCGTTATTTTTAAAAATGTAGTATATCATTGTGAATGTCTGATTCTACTCTAAGGTTTAAATAAAAAAATAGCAAAAAATTATCTTCAAATGCCTCAAAAAAACGTACTACGATAAGAACACCTTTTTACCTAAAACTGTGCCATGGCAAACCACTAACTTGCTACCTATCATTCAAATATAAATAAATAATCAACATGCATTTTTCGAGGTATGTAACCTTATTTTATTAATTTTGTAATAATTATTTGTCAATAGTATAAAATTTTAAATCAGTTTTAGAAAAATTGTAAATATCTTTTTATAATTAGACCACTAAATGTTTTTTAAATTAATTGTAGATAGGAAAGGAAAGCCTTATATACCAAAAAAAATAAAGGAATGAGCAATTTTTGAGAAAGCCTACTATGATAGGCGAAACGTCAATGGTTTGATTTTGCAAATAAACCTATACCCAAGAAAGAAGTCCAATTAATATATCTCTATATATATACAGGGTGTTTCAGAATAACATGCTAATAATAAAGAGGGTGATTCTTGGGCTCATTTTAGGAAAAAAAGTTCATATGAACGTATGTCCTAAACGCCTAAACTTTTGAGATACAGGGTGTCAAAGTTTTAAAAAATAAATACTTTTTTTACAATAAGTTTGTCACTACTGTAGATATCTTTATGAAATTTGGTTCATGTATTTTAGGAATTAATACGCATTTTTTGATGCATCAAGAATTCAATTATTCTGACCAGTGCCGTCCATGCGGGTTTTGCTTTGCATATTTTTTGGGAAAAAAATAGTACGCCACTGGTTTTTCTTGAAAAAAAAATTATTTTTGAAATCTTCATTCATTTCTGAACAAATTTGCTCTCTTGGTATTTTTTCGTCAGATGCATAGTTTCCGCTTAAAAAAAATAAAATAGATTTTACTGCAAAGTCAAAAGCTTCGGAGTAAACAATCTGCAAGCTCAGATTATCTTTATTTAAATTAATGTTTGTGATACAAATTAATAAGGTATTTTTGAGAAATTTGTTACACACTTTCCATGTACTCATCAAAACGCATTTTCTGGTGTACAACACATTTTTTTTATTTTGAAATTAAATTAAAGAGAAAATTAACTTAGAAGTAAAGCAAAATAAATTAAATGAGATGTTGGAAATGTCCACCTCCAGCATAAATGCATGCATCTGCTCTCTTTCTCATGGACTCACGAACTCTTTGGAAAATGTCGGGTGTATTTCGAATAGTTTCGTAACAAACTATTATGCGATTCCTCAGCTCTTCTACAGTGTGAATAGGTGTGCTGTAGACCAATGTTTTTAGATGACCCCACAAGAAATAATCCAAACTATTAAGGTCCGGGGACCTGGGTGGCCATGCTTGTGGTTCTCCGCGACCTATCCACCGATTGTTATAGTTTTGGTTCAGATATTCGCGCGCCAGTGCACTAAAATGCGCTGGCGCCCCGTCGTGCATAAACCATAGACGATTTCTTACTAAAATAGGAACATCCTCCATCAAAGCTGGTAATTCTTCTTCAAGGAACTTTCTGTAATTTTGCCCATTCAACCTATCATGAAGAAAATACGGGCCAATCAAATAGTCACCGCATATTCCAGCCCACACATTAACGGAAAACTGTTCCTGGTGGCGAGACTCTGATATAGCATGTGGGTTTTCTTCCGCCCAAAAATGATTGTTGTGGAAGTTTTGAATGGCATTTCTGGAAAAATTGGCTTCATCGGTGAATAAAATTTCGTTGTCAAACAAGGGATTTTCATGCACCTTCTGAAGAAACCATTGACAAAAGTTCATCCGTAATGGAAAGTCATGGGGAAGTAGAGCTTGAACCCGTTGGATATGGTAGGGATACAATAGAAAGTCGTGAAGTACTCGCCACACAAGAACATGAGTGATATTCAAATTATTCGCAATTTTTCTAGTGCTTAATCCGGGATCTTTCTCAATTTCGTTCAAAACCGCATCCTCAATTTCTGGAGTTCTTGCAGTACGTTGTACTCCTTTTAGGTGATTGTCTTGATCAAAACTTCCTTTTTCGCACAACCTTCTATGAAGTTTTGAAAATGTTCTGACATCCGGAACATTTCTATTGGGAAAACGTTCTTCATACAACCGCTTCGCTTGTAGTGCGTTACCGTCAGCTAGGCCATACATGTAATGCATGTCTGCTAACTCGGAATTCGTATAATGAAACATTTTTCGTTACAAAAAATCCAAATAAAATGAATTAATTAGACAACTGTCAAAATTATTTATGTTTATAAAACAAATGCCACAAGCATGGCGACCGACCGGCCCCGGCCGCCCCGGACCTCAATAGGTTATCATATCTTGTGAGGTGATCTTAAAACATTGAATAACAGAACACCAATTCATAATGACTTTGCAGTAAAATCTATTTTATTTTTTTTAAGCGGAAACTATGCATCTGACGAAAAAATACCAAGAGAGCAAATTTGTTCAGAAATGAATGAAGATTTCAAAAATAATTTTTTTTTCAAGAAAAACCAGTGGCGTACTATTTTTTTCCCAAAAAATATGCAAAGCAAAACCCGCATGGACGGCACTGGTCAGAATAATTGAATTCTTGATGCATCGAAAAATGCGTATTAATTCCTAAAATATATGACCCAAATTTCATAAAGATATCTACAGTAGTGACAAACTTATTGTAAAAAAAGTATTTATTTTTTAAAACTTTGACACCCTGTATCTCAAAAGTTTAGGCGTTTAGGACATACGTTCATATGAACTTTTTTTCCTAAAATGAGCCCAAGAATCACCCTCTTTATTATTAGCATGTTATTCTGAAACACCCTGTATATATACAGGGTGTTCCTTAATGACATGCTAATATTTAAGGGGGTGATTCTTGGACCCATTTTAAGAAAAAATCTTCATATGAACTGATGTCCTAAACGTCTTAATTTTTGAGATACAGGGTGCTAAAGTTTTCAGAAAAAAAATTATTTTTTTTAATAACTGTGATACTACTGTAGATATCTTTATGAAATTTGGTACACGTGTTCTATGCATCAAGATGCATTTTCTAATGTACAAGCAATTTTATTCTTTTTACCAGTGGCGTCCGTACGCGTTTTGCTTAGAATATTTTTGGAGAAAAAAATGGTACGCCACTGCTTTATCTTAAAATAAAAATTATTTTTGGAATTCTCATTCATTTCTGAGCAAACTCGATCTCTTGATTTTCTTTCGGCCGACGCATAGTTTTCGCTTAAAAAAATATAAATCGTTTTACTTCAGGGTCAAATCATTAAAAATCTGATAGGGTGACTGTTGTGTGGAAATCGCTTATTTATCGGGTGAAAGAAAATTATGACATCGAATGTGTTCATAAACGAAAAAGTTTTCTCGTCTGATGGTCCGTTCTTGATTAAATAATTGAGTTAAAATTGCTTCATAATATCTCAATACCAACTAATAATAATTTTTAAACCCATAAATCTAGTAGTCCTGGAATAAATTACGTTTTTACAAACGTCGATGTCAAATGATTTAAAGTAAGCTGTTGGTGTTCAAAACCATCTCAGTGTGTCATCTCTTTGGTTTTTAGTGTTTCATTGAAGTTATTGAAGTTATTTTCGCCGTTTTTTCGAATAATATCATTAAATATGGTAAATTATACGAATGCGGAAATGGCGGCAATGCATTACGCATATGGCCTCGCAGATGGTAATGCAACAGAAGCCAGACGCATTTATCAGGAAAGATATCCTAATCGTGCCTTGCCAGATAGCCGAACCTTTTCGAATATTCATCGCCGACTTAGCGAAACAGGTAGTTTCAATAAAGGTACTTCGGAAGGCAGACCTCGAACTGTCAGAACACCTGAAGTTGAGGAAGCGGTGCTGCAAGAAATCGACGAACATCCTGAGACGAGTACGAGAAAGATCGCTAGAGCTTTGAATATTTGTCACCAAATTGTTTGGCGTATTTTAGTTGACTTTTTGTTATATCCATATCATATTCTAAGAGTACAGGCATTACTCCCCAGGGATTTCCCACAGCGTGTGAACTTCTCTCAGTGGTATCTTCAGAGTATTACACTAAATCCGCAGTTTGAGTCACAAATTTTGTTCACAGACGAAGCAACTTTTTCTAGGAATGCTATTCAAAATTTCCATAAAAATCATGTGTGGGCGGAAGAAAACCCGCATGCCATAACCGAAACCCATTTTCAAGAACAATTTTCGCTTAATGTTTGGGCAGGAATTATTAGTAATCATCTCATAGGCCCATTTTTCCTACCAGGACGTCTTGATGGACGGTCTTATTTGCATTTTCTCGAAGAAGAACTACCTGGGTTGCTTGAAGATGTACCAGTTGCGTTAAGGCATCGCATATGGTACATGCACGATGGAGCACCGGCTCATTTCAGCGTAATTGTCCGAAATCATTTAGATACAGTTTATCCTGATCGTTGGATAGGTCGCGGAGGACCTCAGCAATGGCCAGCAAGATCCCCCGATCTCAATAGTTTGGATTTCTTTTTATGGGGGCACCTTAAAACTCTAGTGTACAAAACTCCCGTTAACACTGTAGAAGATTTAAGAGAGCGAATAGTTGCCTCGTGTGAAACTATACGGAATACGCCGGGAATATTTGAACGAGTGCGCAATTCCATGCGTAGACGGGCGGAAGCATGCATATTAAGTGAAGGTGGCCACTTCCAACAATTTTTATAATTAATGTTAGTATTGTTAATAATTAATAAAATTAAGCCGTTTCTGTAAACTTTGTTTTCTGCAAGCTGAAATCCCCGCTGTAATTTATTGGCACATGAAAATTTTTTAAAAATTGTTTCCTAAAGTAATCAATCCTAAAGTAAAGTAAATCAATTACTTATTTCTAAATTAATTAATATTTATTATTAAATGAACTGAATAGCACGAAAAAAGAAAAAAAAACGCTTTCCACACAACAGTCACCACATCAGATTTTTAACGATTTGACCCTGAAGTAAAACGATTTTTATTTTTTTAAGCGAAAACTATGCGTCGGCCGAAAGAAAATCAAGAGATCGACTTTGCTCAGAAATGAATGAGAATTCCAAAAATAATTTTTATTTTAAGATAAAGCAGTGGCGTACCATTTTTTTCTCCAAAAATATTCTAAGCAAAACGCGTACGGACGCCACTGGTAAAAAGAATAAAATTGCTTGTACATTAGAAAATGCATCTTGATGCATAGAACACGTGTACCAAATTTCATAAAGATATCTACAGTAGTATCACAGTTATTAAAAAAAATAATTTTTTTTCTGAAAACTTTAGCACCCTGTATCTCAAAAGTTAAGACGTTTAGGACATAAGTTCATATGAAGATTTTTTCTTAAAATGGGTCCAAGAATCACCCCCTTAAATATTAGCATGTCATTAAGGAACATCCTGTATATATATATATATATATATATATATATATATATATATATATATATATATATATATATATATATATATATATATATATATATATATATATATATATATATATATATATATATATATATATATATATATATATATATATATATATATATATATATATATATATACATATACTATATATATATATACATACATATATATATATATATATATATATATATATATATATATATATATACCATATATACATATATATATATATATATATATATATATATATATATATATATATATATATATATATATATATATATATATATATATATATATATATATATATATATATATATATATATATATATATATATATATATATATATATATATATATATATATATATATATATATATATATATATATATATATATATATATATATATATATATATATATATATATATATATTGAACATGCTGTTGTTACGAAAACATAATTTTGCATCGTACTGACAGTTGATTATTGAAGTGTTTAGTTGTTCTATTACATTGAATATTTTTCTGTTATTTTCGTCATGGTAGTTATGGAAATTGTGTTAATTGTTCATTATAAAACACGTCATGAAGCGGCTGAAATTTTTAATATTAGACAAGCAGGTAAACATATAAGCTATGTTACTGTTGCAAATGCCATTACCACATTTAAATCCATTGGATCTGTTGATAATACGTTTAAAAGAAAACATCAAGCCTGGTCTACTACCGAAGATAATCAAATGCAAGTTTTACAAGCGGTCGTTAAAACTCCTAGCCTCCAAAACTTATTTTATTTTTTTAAATACTTGTTTGAATTTGTTAAGGAATTGCCATTACATATCAGGCGTTCACTTTGGTACCAACACCACGGAACACCATGTCGTAGTACACAGATAGTTTCCAATTTTTTACAAAGGACTTTATCAAATCGCTGGATAGGAAGGTATTCTGCAATCCCGTGGCCAGCCAGGTGTCCTGACCTAAGCCCGGATTGAACTTTCTTCTTTGCGGACTGTTAAAAGAAAAGGTTTATCTTCACAGATTATTCCAAAACGTCGATCACAGGCAGTATGTACAAGAAATTACGCCAACTATGGTAAGAGCGGCAATAGCAGAGTTCAGTAGATTAACCATAATTTGTACGGAACGGGATGGCGCTTATGTAGAAGCATAATTTGTTCATTGTTCATTCTAAGTTGTCTATATATAATATTGTTAAATAAAACTTTTTGTATACCCCGTACAATGCATTCAGATTTTAATTTCTTTATGACATTTATCACACCTTGGAATACTCAGAATAATTTTCTTCTGGCATTTTGCTCTAAAACTAAACTTATGGGTAGTTTTCTCTTCAGGCAATTTTAGATTTTCTAAGTTTTTGGCAACCATGTACATTATTTTTTAAGTTTTATAATTCCAATAATATTTTCTCGGGAAGCAGAACTTTTTATGAAGAGTAACATTTTTCATGAAAAGAAAAATAAAAAAGTTTTCTATTTGCTAAGAACTTTTCAGGACACGCTGTATATATATATATATATATATATATATATATATATATATATATATATATATATATTCAAGATGCCAACAGACTTTCTATGTGATAATTGATGTATGCCTAATAATCACGCGTGGATTAAAAGAATTTTAAAAGTTTCAGGATTTCTATAGTATAAGTTTGTCAAGATATCAAGCGTACTTAGGTGAAGAAAATAATTAACAATTTGAGGTATATGTCTTACGATATGTTGAATTTTGTATTAGCTATTTTGCATTTATAAAAGATCTGAAACGAAATACGAAATACGAGGTAAAACGATCGACAATTACATCGAGAGCTCGGTTCAAAGCAAAACGTTTAAAAGATTCTAAACGAAGCAAAAAATATAAAAGCCACAGAAGTTAAAGAAAAATCCCGAATTTTACCGGCCAATTCCCAATTTTATCGAGCCCACGCTTTCCCAGCTACGGGATAAATTATGTTGAGCTTCAGTAAAAGCATAATTAGTTTTTATGTTTAGTCGCTTTGCAGGTATAACTTTTGCTAAGAAGTTTAAAGGTAATGAAGAACTGCATAAAACGATTTACAACGAATAATACTTCAAATTAAACAGTTAATGTACCAGCTGTTATCGTGCACTCTGATGTACAGGGTGTCTAAAATGTAATGAATGAAGTTTAAAGAACAATATCTTTTTGTTTATTCTGTATTTTAATTTATTATGTTTTTGTTTACACAAGGAGTGAACACCTCATATGCCACCTCCGAATAAAGGACACCTCTGCTGAACGGACAATTTTAAAGTCACCGACTGTCAGTATATGTATTCCTGTGTATTAAATCCTCTTGAAAGTGGACACTCTCAACAACGGACACGGACAGTGAAATATGAAACATTTTTAATAAAAACAGTAAAATTTATTTCCTCAGAACGGAAAGGTGTTCAGATAGTTTTTGAAAAACCCAGATTTAATGTCGGTATTTTTATTGCACTGCACATTATTGGCAATATTTAGATCTATGCTAATAAGCGGCGCCTACCTAGTGTTAATAGCACTAATTTAACAATAGGCTGGCTTATGCTGTCTGGCTTGTAGGTAAATTGCGGTGAATTGTAAAGTTGACTGGTTTTGTAAAGTGCTCCTTCGGTACACCAAAAACAAAAAAAAATAGAAAGATACTTAATCTTTCTTTGCCATATGTTAAGGGTCTATCAGAAAAGTTAAAAAATATATTCAAGCCTCATAACATTCGCACAATCGCACATAAAGGATATCAACTATTAAAAAATAATTTCAGTCAACTAAAATCAAAAATTCCCAAAAATGAAAAAACTCACGTAGTTTACGAAATTCCATGTCCAAATTGCAATTGCGTGTGCATCGGTCAATATTTGAAAAATGGAATTAACAGCCACAAATACGACAAAAAAAATAAGACCGCACTTACTGACCACTGTCAAGAAAAAAATTACACTTTCAACTATGAAAACACTAAGATATTAAGAACAGAAAATCATACAAAAAATCAAGAGTTTTTGGAAATGATTGAAATTAAAAATAACCCGAACGCTATAAACTCAAAAACCGAAATAAAACATCTTAGTAAAATATATTACAACATCCTAAAATAATAATATTTAAAAGGAATTCCAGTTTTGTGTAGCAGATACCTTATAATCTAATTAAATCTTAGAAAAAATGTACAGAAGAAGTCACCCATAGCAATAACAATAATAATCTCACATCGAAACTCACAGTCTGAAAATTTCTCTGTCCCATATATGTTTACTGTTTTTATTTTACAATTGTGGATTGTCATAATAAACGTCGTGTTAAATGTACTTACGTGTAATGACTAAAACTAATTTGTGTTTTATGATAAATTATCCAGGAAATTATAGTTTATGACTGAAGCAATGCATTTTGCTAAATTGATTGTTCCTAAGTAAGTGAAAATAAAAAATTGTACAATACAGAACATGATTTAACAGTTAAACATTTTTTTAGTTTCTAACTTCAATGCATTCTGAAGAAGGTCAAAATAGACCGAAACGTAAATAAATATGTGAATAAGAACATAAACACATCTTACTTTTACAAGGATAATGAAAATGAAATCCCAAGAAAATAAAAAACCAAAAAAATATATATAAAAGTTACGGTCCAAGAAAACCTACAAAAACAAAACTTATATATACATATATATATATATATATATATATATATATATATATATATATATATATATATATTTGCATTTTTCTTATAGCCGCCATATTGGATTTTTCGATTTTTGTAAAAGGCGTGAAATTTCCAGTATAGTGATGTTTCACAAGTGCATAAAAGGTTTGAGGATCATCGAAATATCACACTTCCTAAAGTTAGATCTCAATTTTTTCTAAGGAAGCCATGACTGATATGTCACAAGATTACATTAACAAGTAATGTATTAAACGCATTGAATTTTCAATACAACATGAACGTAAATTACGATTAAAACAATTCTGAGTAACTTAGGAGTTCTATGGTCGCAGGGGGATCAAATTCATAGACCGGATTCTTCGTGTGACCCCAGAGGTAGAAATCCAAGAGCGAGAGGTCAGGGGATCTAGGAGGTCAAGATATTGGACTATTTAGGGAAATAATTGTTTTGTCAAACTGCTCTCTTAAGAAGTTTCTGACTTAAATGGTGTTGTAAGCCGGACATCCATCCTGTTGAAACCAGGTTCTTCTTAACTTATATTTCCCTAAGACTAGCTCGTAAAGCCAGTACAACCTGGTTTCGCAAAAGCTCTAGGTATCTCTGTCCGTTTAGGCTGTAGACAAACAAAAATGTTCCTATAAGTCGATTTCCTGAAATGAATAATGATTTATAAAAAGAAATTTGTTTAATATTCTCAATGCGACAAATAATCTGAACACATTTAAAAATCCGCTTACTAACTACAACTTTTAGATAAAGCATTTTGTTTTAGACTAATTTTATAAAAGTTAGGAGGTGATGCAATTATAATCAATAATCCTATACATTTTGAATTCAGCGTGATAGCTCTCCGAAAGCAATTTCTTTTTCATACACATTATAAATAATCATTTGCGGCAAAACAAGGTGGCTCACAGCATTTTGAGATGTCGCCATATATTTATGGATTTTGTGGGTAGCCCAAATCTCAAAGATAAAAATTCTTTTCATGTTTGTGTTAAGTAGGCGCCATTATGGCCGAATTTCGAGATTTCCCGCAGAAAAGGACTTGAAATAAAAAAGTGCAGAAACTCCGATATTACGTTTGACGGGGTCGCAAGAATTTTCACGGTACTTGAGAACAAACGTCGCGATGTCTGAAGAATTTTCGCTATATACGCGGCAGCCTTTGTATGATGAAATACTCGTATTTATTTGTTTCAATCCAATTTTCTTAAAAGTCTTAGAGTGACACTTACAAATGGAGGATGTGTCAACTAATTGCGAGGACATATTTTATATATAAAGTAATTATATTTACTGGTAACTTTTTAATTTTATTCTTAGTGGAATTTTAAAGAAGGGTTGGTTTCTAAAAGCTTTTTACTTATAATTCCTAAAATTTTGTTCATAAATTGAGCATTACGGAGAAATAATCTGGCAAAATTTTGGTACGAATCCAAGATGTCAATATAAAATAGCGGCATAATGAAATGTTAAAAAAAAATTTTAATAAAAAAACTACTTATTCAATTTACCTAAAATTTTGCACAACGAATCAGGAATTAAGTAGAAATCTATAGGTAAAATTTACGTACGAATCCAAGATGGCGGAACAAAATGGAGGCTTAATAGACTATTAAAAAATCTACCGGAAAGAACTAATCATTAGATTTATTTTAAACCTTGTACAAGAATTAAGTATTTTTGGTGATACGAATTCAAGAGGGCGCAGCAAAATGGCGACCAAGATGCACAAAAACAGGTTTTTCTCATTTCTATCTGTCAATTTGGGACATGCCTAAAAAACTTTTTACTTGATTGACTTCAAATACCGATCAAAAATTAAAGGTTTCATCTACAAAAAACCTTTAATTTTTTGATAAATATCCAATATGGCGGCCTGGTGAAATGTTAAAAAACTAATAATCCAAATTACCTAAAATTTGGGAAAAAAAATGAAGTGACATAAAAATGAACTGGTAACATTTCGGTATGAATCCAAGATTGGCCTAATAAAATAGTTAAAAAATCGGCCTGAAAAAACTACTTATTAGATTAATTTCAAATTTTGTCTAATAGTTAAGTGTGATATAAAAATAAACTATAAATTGTGGTACGAATCCAAAATTTTGACCAAATAAAGTGTTTAAAAAATCGACATAAAAAAGTAGCTGGTCAGGCAGACCTTGTTCTGTCTTTTCTGTTGACGCGATGAGTTTCCAGTGGAATTATAAGAATATGGGGCGCATTCACCACATAGTCCTGAACTCGTATTGAAGAAAAATATATTGGTTTAATAGAAAAAATACGCATTAGTGTTTTAAATATATAGATTTTTTATTCAACCGACTTTTCAAATTTTTCACAAAAATTAAAAGTGATAAAGGAATAAAATAGCACAAACTCAACATGACGGAACAATATAACGGTTTTAAAAAATCAGTGTAAAAAACTACGTTGATAGAAAAGCATCTGCTTGTAATGTATCAAACCTTATATAAAACGATCTTATATATTAAACTTAGAATTAATTATTTCAAAACTGAAATAAACAATTTACAATAAATAAGGTATAAACAAATATCAAAAATTAAATACAGAAACTGCAAGAACACATATAAAAAAAACAAATTAAGAGGCTCCAATACAACGGCTAGATTTACAGGAGGGTTTTATGATGTTACCTGGCAATCCAATTTGTCTGTTTAAAGCATAATTTTTATATTGTATTTCTAAGAAATTAGATCTAAGTCATGTTTTTGGCAACACAGAGCTAAAAATGATTGCGTGCGTGCTAATATTATGATTACACGGGGACACCAGAGACCGATGTGGCAAAATTTATAAAACTGCCTATTCGAAATATAATCGGTTTCTGATCAGACAAAAATCAACACTTCGTTAATCTAACATGAATTCTGAATACAAAAATTATTAAAATTACAGATACACTTTTCAGAAAATTGGCAGTTTAATAAATCCTCCTTTCTGTTATGAATAAGCCAGTTAATGATCTATGATCAGTCGTCTGTATCATTTTCAATTCTTAAATGAAACCATAGTTAGCGAATATCTTTCTTAAGCTTATAAACCTTTAATGATAAAATTAAATATTTAGCAAAAATTCCCATTTGAAATAGGTGAATATAAAATGAGACAAAAATCATAAAATTCCAAGAGTTTAATTTTCCTTCTTGGCTTGATATTTCTACCAAATTGATCTGATTTGCAAGATTTCGGATATTTCAGATGATCCAGTTTACATGGACATTTTTAAATTTAAAAATTTGTCCTCAACTTCTGATAGGCGCTTCAGAAAGTATTCGTCAAAACAGAAAACTAGGAGAGCATCGTATAAAAGTTTAATAAACTTCGCTCGAAATGAAAAAGCTTTTCAATATAGAATATTTCATGGTATATGGAAAAACATGTAACCGTTTGTTAACAAGCTACTTTAGGGGCTCCGTCTTATCGAAAAATATTTATTGAAACCTTGAAACACTTTTAAGCCACTTTATCAATAACTTTATTATTTTGGTAATTTTCGAAAAGAAATTTCACAAAAATTGTAATATAATCATAGTTGGCCAGGTTATTCACAAAATCTCAAAAACCTTCCAAGCCGATATATGTATATACTCTTTAGAAAGGTGGTCGCTAAAATTATTTAACTTTTTTTTTGCAATAAATGCAACTTACAAAAAATTCTCTTACCAAAAAAAAATAGTTTCTTTTACACCCTGTAGCACAAAGAATCAAACTCTAAGAGTTCGTTGATTTTTAAAAAATGGTTTTTTAAATTTCGAAATTACAAGCGTTTCAACTTTGTAGAATAAAATTGGAGGTCAACCTCAATTATGCTCAATTTAGATTCATATTATAAATCCCATTTTACATGTACAGAGTGTATTTTCATAATTTAACAATTTTTCTAATTTTTATTTAAACAGATACAAAAAATTGTAAATACAAAAGTTCCAGGGTTTGAGGGGACCAAGCAAAAATTTTTTCGCATACAGGGTGGTCCAACAATGCAGTACTGATACCAACTTCATTTTTTGTAATTTTTGTTGATATTTGGATAGAACTCATTTTCCTCTTTTAAGAAATGTATAATATGTCTATATTTGGTGCAGCCGTTTTCGCTCTCTATTGCTTTAAAAATCCTGAAATAAGGTTTATTTTATGTACTTTTCATCAAAGCAGCCATGGACTGAAATCGCAGGTTGGTGCGTTTACTTTGTAAGCTACGAAAGCAGTAAGTGTTAATTTAAGTAGCCATGGAAAACTCTGCTCATCGGAGCACATCAGTGTTTTGATCTTGTGCAGTGAAAATCCCTGAAGATGTCTCGTGCAATCTCAAGCGAAATATCGGAAAGAACCGTGATATCTTAACTGGCTCAAGCCGTGAAGGCTTTTGAACTGCTTTTATATTTTAGTGACAAAAATAGAAAATACCATCTCAAGTATTAAATTGAACAAAACAGGTGTTCATTAATCATTCATATCAGAATTCAATAAATACACTGACGAAGAAACAATAATAAATATCTGTAAGATGTACCAACCACTATACATATAATTTATGATAGCTAGACCCTAAAGGAATTATTGAAAATACCCTCCAATCATCTATCCTGCTGTCCATTTGTGCACTCACAGGGTGAAGAATTCCGGGAGTGTTTCGTATTATTTCGCATCCAACAATTATTCGATTTTTAAGTTCATCCAGATCTTGGGTTGTCGTGGTATAAACAAGTGACTTCAAATGTGCCCATAGGAAAAAGTCAAGACACTTCAAATCAGGTAGTCTTGGAGGCCACGGCTGATTCGAAGCTTCCGCTTATCGACCTATCCATCAAGTCGGCTATGCCCTATTTCAAAAATTGTCAAAGTTCATTTCGGGTCAATAGTGAAATTTATTTCAAGAGGCCAGGTAATTTGTTTTCAACAAATAGCTCATGCACCATTAAATCGAACAGGTAAGAAAAAAGGATCTAATAAATAATTATTATTTATCCCCGCCCATACATTTAAGGAAAGTAGCTCTTGAAAGTGCATACATGATTATTGTGGAAATTAATAAGAGGAGCCTTACTCTCTGAATATGGGAGGGATACATTTGTTGAAAGTTTGTTGGTTAATATCCTTGAGATGGTTTGATGGCTTGCATTTACCGTTACAGCAACCTTTTTGGGTAATGATTTCCAGATGTTCATAGATTTGCTGCAGAACAGCTACTTCTAATTCTGGTGCTCTTATAGTTTAAGGCTTTCTAGGAGTACAATGCATTAAAGGTATCTTTGTTGGAAAATGTGGGAGATCTCTCGGACTCAGATAGAACATTAAAAAATAAGATGACAAGTTCCCATAAATTTTTTTCCTAGCGGCCCTCCCTAGGGAGATACGGCCCCCTAAAGAACCCCACTGGAAATCGGTTTTTCTAGAATAACTTTTAAACGACTCAATATAATTTAACGAAAATTTAATATGATAGACAGTAGTAAGGACCTCTCAAAATACTCCCTTAAAACATAATTAGCTTGTTTAGTTTACCAGGGACGGACTAGATTGTACATTTTAACGCTCAAATTTTTAACACCCTGTATGATAAGGAGTTAAAAAAAATAAATTTGGATACCTTGAACATTAAGCTAAAGAAAAGGTACTCTTGTTCATTGTCGATAAAATGAACCGTTTTCGAGAAAAAAAATAATAAAAGTATTAATGTTTTATTATTGTTTATTTATCAGTATTAAAGAATGCACTTTTTTACAAACGTTACTATGGTACGAAATAAATAATCTCGCATTAACGTGTGCATTTGAAATCTTCTTGCCACGTTGATCTTTTTGTACCTACTTCGATATTAATTTATTAAATTTTGAATACCTTGGTAAATTTAATTCGATAATGGGATACACATTTAGTGAGTATGCAGATATGCATCTTATGTACGGACTTGCATCTTGCAATGCTTATGAAGCAAGAAGGTTGTATGGAGAAAGATATCCTAATCGCAATATTCCAAATGAGAAAACATTTCAGCGAATTGACCAACGTCTAAGAGAAACTGGTAGGCAATTCTCAATTAATAAGGTAACATTATTGACGTTCATTAATTATTTTTAGGAAGTTTTGGGAAAAGGAGTACTGATGCTGGTGTGAGGAGAACAGTACGTACGGTGCAATTGGAGGAAGATATTTTGGATACTGTAGCTGATGTGTCAAAAAGTACAGTTGCTGAAGTACTTAAAGAACAGTTGTTATACCCTTATCATCTGCAAAAAGTGCATCAACTACTTCCTGAAGATTTTCCTCGAAGAATCCAGTTCGCAAACTGGTTGTTAGATCAACAACGAACAAACCCAAACTTCATTAGCATTATTCTTTTTACCGATGAAGCAGGATTTACCAAAGATGGTATTGTAAATTTACATAACTCGCATGTATGGGCTGATGAAAACCCTCATGCCACTGTCGTTCATCATCATCAACATCAGTTTCAATCCATTAATGTTTGGGCAGGAATAATCGGCAATTTTTTCATTGGACCATGCGTATTACCGGCACGATTGAATGGTGAACTTTATTTAGAGTTCCTTCAGAACGCTTTTCTAGATTCAATAGAGCATTTGCCACTTGAAACCCGCCAAAGGATGCATTTTATGCATGATGGAGCCCCACCCCATTTTAGCGTTGCTGTACGGGACCACCTAAATAACGTCTATGGAAACCGTTGGATAGGCAGAGGAGGTCCCATTGCCTGGCCTCCACGGTCTCCCGACCTAACGCCAATGGATTTCTACCTGTGGGGTCATCTCAAAACCTTGGTGTATTCCTCTCCGGTTGCTACTAGGGAGAAACTTTTACAGAGAATCACGTTTCATTGCGATATGATAAGGAACAATGCTGGGTTGTTGTGGCGAGTACAGCAGTCCTCTATTCGTCGTGCCCTCGAGTGCATCACACATCACGGAGCACATGTTGAACCCACTTATGAAGTTTTTAATTGACTTTTTTCTATTTAGCGTATTAGGTTGTTCAGGATCAAAACATATTTAATACTCCCAAAGTTGTATTCTTTTATTATTTTTTTTTCTCGAAAACGGTTCATTTTATCGACAATGAACAAGAGCACCTTTTCTTTAGCTTAATGTTCAAGGTATCCAAATTTATTTTTTTTAACTCCTTATCATACAGGGTGTTAAAAATTTGAGCGTTAAAATGTACAATCTAGTCCGTCCCTGGTAAACTAAACAAGCTAATTATGTTTTAAGGGAAGCATTTTGAGAGGTCCTTACTACTGTTTATCATATTAAATTTTCGTTAAATTATATTGAGTCGTTTAAAAGTTATTCTAGAAAAACCGATTTCCAGTGGGGTCCTTTAGGGGGCCGTATCTCCGTAGGGAGGGCCGCTAGGAAAAAAATTTATGGGAACTTGTCATCTTATTTTTTAATGTTCTATCTGAGTCCGAGAGATCTCCCACATTTTCCCGGACACCCTGTATATTTACATCCCAGCTGTCATTTCATTATACACAGTTATACCCGTTGGTCTATACACAATTTCAGTGTATATAGAGGTATTGAGAGACCTAAAAAACAAAATTTCCTTAACAAATGGAGACACAAAATATTTGACATCGTTTTCCTTTACCCTTATATAGGAGTTTTTATGTTCTCATCCTCGCCTACCCCAGTAAAATTTTAGATATTCTTATACCAAAATATAGGAACTAAGCATGTATAAATTGTTCACTTGCGTTTAACTGCTTATACGAGCTTTTCTAAATGCAAAAATGTTGTCCTTTATATACTCGTATTACTGCATATGTAATAAAGATTATACCGATATTTTATAAATACGATAAGATACATTAAACGCCTTTATATAGCTGCTGTGTAAGTTATTATAGCACCTTAAAAACCATGACCGGTCATAAAATAATATTTGCATACAAAATACAATTTACGTAAAAAATAGTACTAAACCTTTCACGGTCGCATTAAACTAAAAAATCATATTTCATGGGTTTAGACCTTGTCAAACTGGAATTACTTTCGGCATTATGCCTGCGATTGCAGGAGATATCTAAGCAACTAAATGAGCTTCGGTGAATGGAGTTAAGGTATTTACACCCAACTTGTACTTACTGAGGCTTGACTCATTGAAGTGATTGGAGTCCACACGTGACGTGGCACATGACCTGCGTCTCTGTTGAAAGTTTCAGGGTGCTTGATGATTTCAATACACTCTTCTTTTTATAATATTTCAGGACCGATGCAAGAACCTTGATATTTTTTATCTTAACCATGTATCCTGTCGAAGGTCGGTTTTTAGCGAAAAATTTGTTTTTTACTTACATGTACATCTTTTATGTTGCTGAAGACTAGTAGACACAGATCATCCAAGTTTACTGTCTAAACTATTTTTTTCTATAAGCACCAACTTTAATCAAAAATAAAAATTTCTTAATGTATACTTACTTAATAAAGTTTTCCATATGTTGCATACTTTTTTGGACACACTTGGCACATGGTTGTGAAGCATTAGTCCCGCCTGTGCACTAGCAAGAGTATATTCTAAGCATTAACAGGACAAATATATATATAAAAAAAGATCATCTGCTTTTAAGCAGATTTAGCAATGAAACATGAGGCCAGCTTTCGAGCTAATTTCAAAATGTATTTACTTTGAGACAGGGTGTTTTTTTGGTTGGTGACAAAAAATGCAGTACATAATTTTTGGCTCACTTTAGGGCTAGAAGTTCATATTAACATGTGACTGCAAGGCATTCGTTTTTGAGATAGGGAGTGTTAATATTTTAATTTTTTTAGTTTTTATTATGGAACATTTGATGCACTGTATGCTGTGAATAATGCCTACAGAGTGGCTATGAAACATTTCAGAACACTTTATAGGGCATTACTTTTTCCCAGGTTGCGACTTCTTTTACCTCACAGGAATTTTTACTACAGTGCCACTAACCATTTTTACTATAAATAAAAATTCCTTATTCTGTTCTGTAACTTCTTGGTCTTTTACATTAATTTAATTTTTTGAACTGTTTAGAACTTATTAATGGACATGTATATTTATGCTTGGTCATGGCACACATAGCTCGTGGAAAATGGGAAAAAATGGTCAAATTGTAATTTTTTAAATACGAAAGAAATTTCAATTTGACAAGGTCTAAACCCAACAACCACGATTTCTTAGTTGACTCCAGTCGTGAGAGCTTTCATACTAAATGGATGTTTCCTTTGATTCTTGTGAAGTCCCAGATTTCTTGAAAACATTAGAAAATATTTTTAGGGGATGGGTGATGTATTCTTGTAGACAAGTCTAAACCATTTATTCATAACTAAGATGGAAGATCTCATTTCACAATATTTAAGTTTTATCTAGTAAATATTACAACCTTTTAGATCTATTTTACATTATAAAAGATATAAAACATATCTTACCTGAATCTGTATTAAACTATGAACACGTATTGTCAACACATTTAATGCATTTTTTAAATTTTAAAACAAAACCTTCATTAGAATGACGCCATAAATACCCCACTGATTGGGAACTTTAAATCTTTTTGAACAATTGGTTCCAATTACCCCCCTAATCCGATTGTTATAAATAGTACTTGAAAGCAGTTAGTTTTAATGTGTTAGTAACCTTATAGACTTAAATAATGCTGCACTATTAAAACTTTACATTTTTTATAGCCTTGCGGTGAGTGGTAAGGTGTCACAGAAAAAATAATAAACATTTTCTTGTATTATATAATCATATTGTTAAAAATAGTACTTGACAGCAGTTAGTACTTTAAATATGTAAATAACTACACATTTTTTTAATAAAGTTTTATATCCAAAGAATTAGTTTTATTTTCTTTTGTTAGTTAGTAATGTTTACGACCCTTAAATGTGCAATAATTTTTTTTAACAGATAAACTATAAGTTATTAAACATTTATTTTCAGACCAAGGGTTTTACTTATGGAGGTAACCACAATCTATAAAACTTTATATTTTTTCATTAATTGGTGATTAATTCAAACGCCACATACGATCAAATCAAAATAAAACAAATGGTAAAGCGCATAGAAAATATCAGTCTATTACAAAAATGACTTCTTCAGTTTTTCGAGTTACCCTATTCACAGTTAAAAATGTTTACTTAATATAATTCTCTATTAATATAAAATAAGTATGATAACTGTTAAGAATAAATAAAAATGTTTGTATTGCTTGACCATATTGGCAACGCAGCTGGGCTTCGTATAATTCAACAAGTATATACATTTTTACACAGCGGGCTTCTTATTTTCTAAAAACGTATGGGATTCATAAAACCTGGAAAATATAACGATTTCTGTATATCAAGAAAAAGTTACCCCTCTGCCTTTGCTTGCAATAACTGTAAGATTTAAATTGTTTTTCAATAAAATGCACTTTGTTTAAACCAATATTTAGGCCGGGATTCGGGTAGTCTGTAGGACATACCGGGCTTCATATTAGACGTGAGATGTGTGTGTGTGTATATATATATATATATATATATATATATATTAATATATATATATATATATATATATATATATATATATATATATATATATATATATATATATATATATATATATATATATATATATATATATATATATATATATATATATATATATATATATATATATATATATATATATATATATATATATATATATATATATATATATATATATATATATATATATATATATATATATATATATATATATATATATATATATATATATATATATATATATATATATATATATATATATATATATATATATATATATATATATATATATATATATATATATATATATATATATATATATATATATATATATATATATATATATATATATATATATATATATATATATATATATATATATATATATATATATATATATATATATATATATATATATATATATATATATATATATATATATATATATATATATATATATATATATATATATATATATATATATATATATATATATATATATATATATATATATATATATATATATATATATATATATATATATATATATATATATATATATATATATATATATATATATATATATATATATATATATATATATATATATATATATATATATATATATATATATATATATATATATATATATATATATATATATATATATATATATATATATATATATATATATATATATATATATATATATATGTATTCAGTATGACCGCTAAAGCATCGTGAAATTAAGCCAACTATAGACACGTATTTCTGACTTAAGGTCTTCATCAGTACAGTCAAACTGGTTGAGAAACGAGTACAACTAGAGTGAAAATTAATACCCAAAACCACACCACAGTCACCAACAGGAACAAAACCGACATTTGTGGTTACCAAGAGAACATTCGAAATCGTCGCCGGACTTAATACTCTGTTAACACTGAGCAGCATATAGCCACCTATGGCGAAACTCATAATCCAAAGAGTAATTAAATCGAAAATAGGAAAGTACCACTTTTAAAGTTTCCAAAAAACCCTAAGTATATTATCAAAAAACTATTAATAGCTTTTTGCAAGTCAAAAAGGTGCTGCAGCAGCTGTCCCAAAAGTTACAATTTCATTTTTTTTTTGTTTTGCAAACTTCTATATTTGTATTTATTTCGTACCGTCAAAAAAGTCAGTCAGTCGGCAAAACTTTTTAACAAGAATAACTGGTTTTGATAAAATCAATAATAAAACAGTTGCCCATATGATACCTATGTTTGACTTGACCAAATAAATGATCTAAAAACTACACCCCGTACAAAAAAAACTTTAAATGACTTTTTATCTCATATTTTCAACCTCTCCAATTTTGCTTTCTTAGAAATCATTTACAGACCAATGTCAATTAATATATTTTTCTTCCTTTGGGAATGTTAAATATGCTAAAAAAGTATATTTTGTGTCGTTCTATTCTCTCCATGTATTTTATATTGGATTCGGGTAAATTTTAACACCCTGTAGCTTAAGAAACTAGTCATAGTATTAGGTTGTGCCCATGATCAGGACATGCATCGGAAAAATTAAATGAGAGCTCAAAAGGGGAAGTAAAACGACCTGTCTAACAACATATTTTCAAAGTTACTTAAAAATGCTATGGTTTAAAAAAAGATTCCTCAAAACTTTTACCAAATTTATTTAATATATTTATTGCTTCTAGGCGCTCAGAGTTATTTCACTTTATCCATGAGTTGATTACCTTTATCGAAAACCACGATTATTCTACATCGTTCCTATACATACATTATTTGAGTAGGACTTATTGTAAATAATTTTCGCTTGTACGAGTAGTCAAAAATATAAAGTTGGGTGTTCAAAAATAATATATATATATATATATATATATATATATATATATATATATATATATATATATATATATATATATATATATACGGGTAACAGTGCATTCAGTATTTTCAGCTGTTGAGGGCTCATCAATGTTTTTATAAGAACTTATTTGTATTTGATTAATATATTGTTTTATATTTTTTTTACACTGAGAAAAAATCCCTCCAAAATGGAATTTTATGTTACAATATTTATAAAAATATGAATTTATTTGGGCAGGAGCATCAGGTTTCACCAAAATGTGTCAAAAGGTAAGGGAAGAGCCAAAAATGCATTAATTTGTGTGACTTATTTTATGAAAGGCTCCTTGTGTCAAACTTAACATTTTGACGATTTTATAATTAGTTTTAAATAAAATGCTTGAAACTCCTATTAGGGAGTGGACAATGTTGAATGCCAAAACGACAAGAATTTTTTCGGTTCTTAAGAGTTTCAGAGCGAATCATTATAAGGGCTCAAGTAAAATGTAATGTTTCCATTTTTACTATTTTATTCTTTGGCAAAGAAATTTTCCTATAATAAATATTTCGCTTTGAAGTTGTACTCTGCCCAAACGGCGTCAGGCAGACATCTCCAAATAATGGAATATTTTTCATTTCCGGAATTTTTAGACATGCATTTTTAGTAGTTTATTTTAAAAAACGTTTACCTTAATAAACTACGGCGGGTATTTTATTTCCTGCTTATCTAGGAATTTGATATAACAGCATCGAAAAAACTCAATTATAAAATCCGATAAGATAAAATATTTTATATTAACTTTGTAAACGTAGCTTCAAATTTCTGTAGAAGAAAATATTATAAAGGTATAAGTTAGTGTCTTAATTTTCTAGACTACTACTGATAATAGGTGGCAGCTGATACACAACTAAGTATAAAATGTATGATATTTTTTCTAGGACAAAGGGAAATTTCTGTTTTATGTTCTGCAATTTTACTGTATAGCGAAAGTAGTATAGATATTTTACCAGCAGTTAAAAAACTTTAGAAATTAGTCTTGTAATTGAATGTATATCATCTGAACTAAAGAAAATTGCGCAACAAATTTGTAACTACACAACTTTTACATTTCATAGTGCTTAAAAAAATGATATATGGGCATAACCAAAACGCAGTCAAGATTGTCTAGTATTTTAGCAAAAGATGCCAATATTTTTATGGAAAGGGTAACATTCTGATTTTGAAACAAGATGCCAATTAAGAAGCCGTTTTTATTACTGAGTGCATGGGTAGATAGAATGGGACTATCCTCACAGCAACCTCTTCATGTTAACGCCAACATTTTAACTTCATTGGTATAAAAAATATTTCTTTCCGCGTTTTTTGTGTAATTTCATACGGTTAATACTAATTTTTTACTTTAATTTTAACTCTTAAGAAGGTCGCTAGGTCCAGAATAAAATTACTATTTTCTGATTGAGTAATTTTTGGCGAATACGTTGGAAACATGGAAACTGATTTTGACATTTTCCAATTTCTGAGTAGCTACATAATTTATTTTCCTCTAACCCCCTACATGCGAAATTTGGGACCTGAGTGAGTCAGTCAGATTATGTGACTACTTAATGATCGTTTTACATCAACTGAGGTATCTTTTCAGGGTTTTAATGTATATCGTTTTCATCGCAGGGAGCAAACTGGGGAGCTGTACTTATAGCAGTCTTTAAGAAATCAACCAAAAAACTCTAGAAAGTTAATACCGTCCAATAAGAGTATCGAAGAAGTGTTTGATGAGATTAAGTTAGCCAGAAGGACTTAATTCTTAGAGGGATGTCTTTACCTCCAAACTCTGCTAAAGATAAATATGATTAGCACTATTTATCAGTACAAGGAAGCGGGAAAACAGTGTTTATGGTGTCTCGGTGAGCTGCCCTGCGGTGTTCAGAAATGCCAATTTTGTGGCCATAAACGACGTGTGGCACGTGTGGATTGGGATGCTCTTTTCAAAAAATTAATGTATGCTTGGCTGTACAAAGATTCTATGACGTTTTGAATTACGGCTTGGATTTGTTCGTACCTCAGAAGAGAATTAAAAACTCGAATTTTCCCAAAATGCTTAGCCCCAGATTGAAATATCTTGTTATTAGGAAAAAAGCTATGCATTAGAAATTCATGGAATCCCTCAGACAAGATGATTATGCCAAATTTTCTGTGAGTTAAATGTATAAATTAGAGTCTGCCAGATGTCATGGATATTCATCATGGTAGAATTAGAAGCACGTTTCACGCATAACCCTAAGTTTTTCTGGAAGCACGTAAATGAACGACGGAAATCTAATAGATATCCAAATTTGCATGCATTTTGATGGTGAGGTTGGTCAGAATGGACAGGAGATCGTCAATTTATTCGCCAAGCATTTTTCTAGCTGTATGTTAATTCAAATTGCTCTGTTCTGCAACCTTATTAACACCGGCGATGTCAATATTCGATATTTCTCCCTAGTAGAGGTTTATAATCAAATGTTTGCTCCTCCAGACAAGATTGATTGTGGCCCTAATAACATACCAAACATATTTATTAATAACTATATATACAGCCTGGCTGAACCTCTCCAAACAAATTTTGACAACGGTCAAGTAAATGCATTCTACACTGACTTCCCCAAGACTTTTGATTACTACTGGCCAAGCTTAATGCGTCAGACTTCTCTTCGTCATTGGTCGGGTGGCTAGACAGCTTTCTACAGGCAGGACACAGTGTGTTAAGATCAACAACCACATTTCCTCCTTGATCTACGAGTCCTCTGAACTTCCACAGGGCTCTCACTGCGCTTCATTCCTTTTCAATCTATTTGCCAATGATATTATTGATCAAGTTTGTTGGTAATGTAAGTATGTTTGCTGATGATTTAAAGTTATTCTGGTCGATTAAGCGGGTTAAGGATGCGGTGACTTTTTAGAATAATCTGCATGCCCTGTGGGACTGTAGGGATGGACAATGGAGAAACATTTATTTTTTAATATAAAAAAGTGCTGCATATCGATTTTTTCAAGAGTAATAATATGATTGACACTCAATACAGCATAAATAATGTTTACTTGGAGCGTGTTCATGTAATCAAGCACCTCGGAATTTCATTTGATGAGAGACTGAATTTTCGCGAGCATATCTCTAGGATTGGCTTTAAAGATATGGTGATGCTAGATTTTGTGTTAAGAAAGTTTTCTGCTAATGTTAGATTCAATATTTAGTATGCCTCTGTTGTGTGGTCTACCTTTTACCAACACCATGTAGATGTGATCGAGAAAGTTCAGAACAAATTTTTGAGCTTTGCTACTTTCAAACTTAATATTAATATGGAAGAATATCATAGCTCTCATATGTTGGGAACACTTAGTAAGAGGCGCTTGCTCGCACTATGACCTATGTTTTGTCTTTAAAATTATTAGCGGCAGACGGACTGTCCTGAACTATTATCATTAAAAAAACGAAATGTTCCCTATCGAGCATTGCGCCAATGTAACTTGCTCTATCTAAAACACCACACAACCAATTATGGTATGCATGTCCCCATTGATAGAATTCTTCGGCTTCCTAATGAACATTAAAATGTGCTTGATATCTTCAACTGCACTCTACCTGATTTCAAGAGTGCTTTCAAAAAGCGTCGTTTAATAAAAACTAGGTTCATGTTTGATTTTAAACTAGGTTTATTGTTCATTCATGTTCAGCAATGTATATTACTGAAATTGTAAAATGTTTCATCCGTTTATTGTAAAATAAAAATAATTAATAAAAGGCATTTTAAGCATTCATTATCATTATGCGATAAACCCAAACAGCACTTTAGTTAAAAGAAAAACCCGTTTCTTTTTGTTGTTTCAATATCCATTTTCACCCTTGTAGATAGCTTGTTCGTGTTTTTCTATTCACTTTGAGATTGCCTTAGAATTTTCACGGGCTCTATCTACCCTATAAGAGGTCAATGCACACTGTCCCAGACTTATCAGTATATCACAGACACACGGACTGCCGTAAAAACACTCTAGACGTTATTGAAAGGATATGGATATACTTTTCGCCTACTTTTTGTTAGACTGATAAAGAGACGTTCCTTATTGAATCATGCTTGAGCGAAAATTTTCGTATGTAAGGAGAGAAAATGAGTTGTAATATGAAACCAATCGAGCTGCAATCTTGTGCCTTTTAGCGTTTTTCAATATTTTGCTTCAGCCTGTAATATCTTTGCTTACTTTATTATCTATTTTATGAGTTGACGGAAAATAATTAACTATTGAAAATATTTTTATTTAAAAATAAATTATAAACACGGTCGAAAATAAGGTTTTAGGAAGCGACGCGACTGTCATTTATATGGTATATAATAAGTATGGGCAGTTTCAAATAAAAACGTCATTCTCACTTCACAATGACATTGAAAAAATGGAATAGTAATTCCTAATAATTAAAATTACTTCACTAAACTACATCAACTATCCGATTTAAAACTGACAAATACATACGTTTTTCTGTTTTTACAAAAAGAAATATTAACTACGGCTACTTTTTGCATCAATTAAAATTTATAAATAAAATAAAGCTTTTAGATAATAATAATTCGTACTTAATATTGTGCGAAAATAAGGAGTTCGTTTATTACCGAAACAAAAATATGGCAGTAAAAACGAGTGGTAATATATGAAATATTATGGGTACAGGTATATACTTTGACCACATGAAGTATTGTTTTCTTGTATATGAGTTTGAGGTAAAAAAAAATTCAAAACCTATGTTGCTCAACTTGACCACACCATGGGATGAACTTGACCGGCTATTGATTTTGCATGTTAACTTGTTTGTATTGAAGGCTAGGGCAAAGTTGACCACCATATCGGTTAAGAAAATGGCTAGATATATTTTGGATTACAAATAAAAATTAAAAAACAGTTGTAATAGCTAAAATAAGCAAAAAATAAACATTTTTAGCAAACACTAACATAAGCTGATAAATGTTACTAACATCCATTAAAACTTAATGAAACAAATTTATAAGAACATATAGGGAACTAAGTCCAAAGAATTGAAATAAAGTTCATTTCTTCGCCCTATTTCGGCCGGATTTAAGACTTCTTTAATATCGGACAAAGGTATTTGGTCGATATCATCATGATTGGGCCAAATAAATGTATTTGTTTTATACTTCTTAACGAACTTTATTTCAGCCTCTTTGTAAATATTTAAAGCTACTATTTTGCCTACATAATATTTTGCAGTCTTCTTTATTAAATATTCAACAATAACCCAAGAGTCAATTTTAATATTTTGTAATTCCAAAGAACTGTTTCGTCTCTTAGTCCCGATAGAGGTATGTTCTCAGAACTAGTGTCAGAGTAAGAATTTTCTGATGCCAGTATGCTAGATGGAATGTCCTTCTCTTCAAATAATTTACCTCTGGAATATTCAACAGCTATTTCCTAAAAGTCAGATTCGGAGTTATGTTCTTCTGGTTTCTGAAATATTTTTCGTCTAACTTTGTTTATTCCCCTTGTGGATGGCAAATTTTAGTCAAAAATTTTCTCTGGATTATCTTCTGCAGCAACTGATCGCCCGAGAACAACATTTAATATTTTTCTTTTGGCACTTGCAGTCCTTTTATCGGGATTACGCTGTTCCTTTAAATAATCAACTAATACTTAGCTTACAGAAGATTTTGGAACCGCATCTTTTATAGGAATTTTTGAAAGAAGTTTTTCTTTACAAATGGGAAAATACCACAAGCAGAAAATCCGTTTACCGTATTTTGCCTTGCTGTTGGTGCCATATTATCAAATAATTTTTTCAGAAATCTCGGAAAGATACTTTTTTCAGCACTCGAAGATTTTAGGTTGCTTTTCTTCCATTCAATTAACAATTGTTTCCAGTAGTTCTTCATCAGACCAAAAAAGCGAACGTCTAATGGTTGACAAAGGTGGGTTGCGTTCGGTGGAAGGCACACAAAATCGATGTTATTAGTCTTACAAAGCTGGAGAATAGGGCGGAGCAATAAAATTTTTTTTCGGAATTTAATCTTCCTGGGCGTGGAATAGTTGTCTTGCCGGGTTATATTTTACTAAAAAAAAATTGGCATTGTGCGACGACATCTTGAGGTTCCTTTTTGAGTGTGAAATTTAAAAAGTTTGGTAAAAAAATTTAATAATTTTTTTTTTAATTACGTTTTTTTTCGATTTTGTTTATCCCTGGGTGCACAATAGATACATATTAAAGTTCAGTTCAACCCAAAAAAAAATCAGTCATAAGTAAAGATAACTTTAGGTTCCTTTTTTATGTCAAATTTTAATAAAAACTCCAATTTAACGATTATGTTTACACATAAATAATCAAACACAGTTCAAGTGAATAAATAAATGCTTGTTTTGGTTTGGCAGACAAACAAACCAGTTACGACCCGTTTCGACTGAATTCCCCGAAATACGCCATTCTCCGCCCGCCCCCGCCCCCCTCCAAACAGAAATAACCATAACACGCAATTGGAAGCATTAGTGCTTTGCCGAATTTGTCTTGGCGACGTGTGTTATTGCGTTTAGATTGTTTTCGATTAGTGAAGTGCAAATTTAAAAATGTCTAAAACCCGCGTGAAATGTGAAATATTTGGAACACCTAGTGAACTTTGTGGCAACGTCCTACCGACGTATTCTGATGTTATGAGATTGTTTTTGTTGTATCGTGAACTTTTTAAAAATAAAAGCAAAAAAGACCCAAGTGTGTTGGACATTTGCAAAAAAGTTATTGTTGACATCAAATCGATCTGGGAAAAAGCTTCCCTTCCTGTTATTTCGGACCAAAGAATAATTCAGAAAGTGAAAGACTACAATGAAAAATATAAAGTGATAAAAAAAAATAAATTGGTTGGCAAAATTAATATATTTAAAAACGATAGTTTAAAACTGTTTGACATTTCACCATGCAAATGTGTTACTTTTGATTTATGTAAATGTAAAATCAAAATACCTATAATAGAGCGAGAATTTTTACAAGACCAGAGGGGTGAAAGGCGAATGATGATGGGAAAAATTGATATTAAAACTCAATCGCTAAATCACTAGAAAGAAAGGAATTGGAGAAAATGAGATTTCAAACGAAAATCAAAGATACAAGTTCAGAATATACTGTTCAAAATGAAAGTAACGAAAATGAGGGCTACTGCCGGAACCAAACGGATAACAAGAGCAATACTAAGTGCAGCGAGACTGATATAATATCACAAGCTTCAACGTCTTCACGAATGCCTTATAAAAAAGGATTGGTTTTATCCAATGTAGCTGAAGCATGTGATAGAAGTCAACTCTCGGATAGAAGTGCGTCTCTCCTGATAAACGCCGTTCTCAAAGATTTTAAATTAGTTAGTGACGAGGATCCTTCTTTAATCATTGATAGAAGTAAAATTAGAAGAGAAAGAAAAAGACGGAGGGAAAATTTAGCTATGACGGAAATGGAACAGCAAAAAGAAGTTTCTGGAATCTACTTTGATGGGAAAAAAGACAAGTCACTGGCAGTAGAGAAAATTGGACCCTCCTATCACAGTAAGCAAATTACTGAGGAACACATAGTTCTTGTTGCGGAACCAGGTGCTACTTACTTGGGTCATGTGACGCCTACTTCCGGAAGTGCCAGTGGTATTAAGACAAGTATTTTTAACTTCCTTCAAAATTATTTGGGTGAAAATTTAAACAAAATTGCGGCAGTGGGTTGTGACGGTACAG
Source organism: Kuschelorhynchus macadamiae (assembly GCA_030620095.1). Taxonomy (NCBI): domain Eukaryota; kingdom Metazoa; phylum Arthropoda; class Insecta; order Coleoptera; family Curculionidae; genus Kuschelorhynchus; species Kuschelorhynchus macadamiae. Next base: position 404,393 of record JAUTXW010004195.1, on the reverse strand, counting down.
TCGTGAATACAGGCTACAAGAATGGTGTAATAAAACAATTAGAAGTTGCCCTAAAAAAGCCAGTTCACTGGTTTATATGCCTTTTACATTGTAATGAACTTCCTCTTCGTCATTTAATTCATGAGATAGATGGAAAAACTAATGACCCAAAAGGTTTTGCCGGTCCTATAGGAAAGCAGTTAAGTAATTGTGATAAAATGCCTGTTGTGCAATTTTAGATAATTAAACCTGATGTTGAATTGCCTCCAATAAATGTTAGTGATTTGAGTACAGACCAAATGTACTTGTACGAAATGGTTCAGGCAATAGGAAAGGGCACGGTTTCCCCCCCGGTTGGCAGCTAAACAGCCAGGAAAAATATTCCATGCAAGATGGTTAACAACCGCCAGCAGAATATTAAGACTTTATGTTTCAATAGAAGCACCTGCATATAAATTAATAATATTAACCGAGTATGTCATTAAGGTATATGCCACAACATGGTTTCTTGTGAAGCACAAGTCAGCTTGTAAGTATGGGCCTAAACATTTATTCCATTTAATCCAAGCTTCTCAGTACTAACCGACCAAATATAAAGATATTGTAAGTAAAGTTATCCAAAGAAATGCTTTTTTTGCTCATTCCGAGAATCTTTTACTAGCAATGCTTGCTGATGAGAGAAAACATATTAGAGAATTGGCCTTGCGTCGAGTTTTGAAGTGTCGAGCTTCCAGAAATGATACCCAGCTTCGTGACTTTAAAGTCCCAGAACTAAACTTTGCTGCTACCGATTATACAGAGCTAATAAATTGGCAATCAGATGTCACAGAACCTCCATTGACCAAAAGTATCCCAGAAGCAGATCTTAGAGAAATGATTACTAACATTCCCGAAACTATCGAAATTTTGAATTTTCCATGTCACACTCGGGCTGTTGAGAGACATATTAAGATGGTTTCTGAGGCGTCTACGTCAGTATGTGGAAACACTGCCAGAGATAGGTTGATTCGGGCAAAAATTGCTTCTAGAAAAGCAATACCAAAACTGGAGACAAAGAAAGATTTTATTACCAAGTAAGTTTTTAGAATAATGGGAGGGTGGGTATTGGAATCCGTTCTGCAGCCACCTCCTCGTGGTGGATTCTGGGTTGTTTTTTTTTTTTTAAAAAAACAAGCGAAGCGCTGCAAAAAAATTTTAAATTTTCACATTTTTCCCATATTAAAAACGAAAAAGGAACCTAAGGACCTAAATATTTTTAAGAGAAAATTTACAGGCATATTTATTTAAACAAGAGACAACCATTCCGCACCCAGGCTAAACAAAAATAATCAGTTTATTTTTGCACCTATAACCATTGCTCCGCCCTACTGGAGAACCTTCTTTGTGAAGTGGGATGAAAGATTGCCTCCTATAAGGACCATTTTTCCTTCTATTAATTTCGCATGTAGTAAAAAGCTGGTCTTGACCCAATCTGTAAAGCATATTGTGTCAAACCAACCGTGGCTATTAAAACAGGAGCCTTTTTTCTTTTTTCACAACATGGATAACCTTTAGGTCCGCCTTCTCGCCAAGAATCCCATAAATTTGCCGCCTTATATACAACATGGGGCGGTAAAATGTCACCAGTTGCAGACACACAAACCATAATTGTAACTACACTTTTTGAAAAGTTTACGACATTTTCTGGGTATTTAACACCCCGCTGGAAGATTAACTTTTTTCGCCCAAAATCATCACTCAAATTACTCTCATCGTAGTTAAAAATTGCGTTAGGACTTACCCCTTCTAAGGTGTTTTTTAATTCGTTAAAGAAATCCGTTAATATTTCGACATTTACAGCTGCACGGGACTGCTTTATATTATTGCTCATGCGTTCACTTAGCCACACTTTATGCCTTTCTAAAAAACCCCTAGCCCAGTCCTTCCCAGGAAAATTATCTTTGAAGCGTGTATCATTTCCTATGCGATCAAGATATGCTACGTCCATGGATTCTATTCATAAGTGTACCTTTCGGTATTTTATATTTTTTGGAAGCCTTATTAGCACTTATTTTACCGTCCAACACCTGAGATAAACATAATTGAAGTGTCTCTTCGCTGTACTGTGTAAGATGTTTAGCGCCTTCTTTTCGTTTGTACACTCGCGGCATATTTAATAACAAAACTTTTATAGGAACAATATACATAAAAAGTTGTACAGTCGTCCGCAACAACGTATTATCATATCACCTACTAAAACAGTTATGAAAACACTAGAGCTCCGCAAGCATTCCGGCGTAAAAGCGTAAACAAGATTCAACGAGTCGGTCATCTTCGCCCTCACGGTCACCTACACCCCAAATTGATGAAGATATTGCATTATTTTCATATCATTGTCATATTTGTAACACTTGTTGATATTTTGCAGTTTCAATACAAAGCTACTATTTAGACATACCAAACCATAAATTAGAATACAAATAATGCTCCAAGACTACTGAGGAATCACTCGTCAGATAAAAGTTTGACCCCTTTCTTTTTGGAGCCTATTTCAAGGTTAGATTTCAATAAGTGTTTTGACTCTATCTCTATATATTTATTTGTTTCTGAGTTCAAGAAAAAATGAGTAAATAATCTTTTCTAGGAAAATAGCCAATTTATTTTCTTTTTCCAATTTTTCAGTCAGCTTCGCCCCAACGGTCATCTTCCCCCCGTTTTACGGTACACAAAAAAATTATCTTCTTGACTAAACATACAAATTTTTTATTTCTAATATGCTGTCTTAACTTAAGTTAAAATTTTACTTAATTGTTATCAATATTTTACTATTAAATTAAATTATGAATTTAAGATGGCGGAACAAAATGGCTGTCAAATAAAATGTTTGTAACCTTGAAAAATTACTCTCCCAGGTTTTTCATATTTTCACGTTTTAGGTACAAAAAAAAATGTTTTCTCAATTCCTTCGGTCTATCTGTCGGTTTGTCTGTCTGTCTGATATTTCGCCGTATAGCTAAAATACTACTTACCCGATTTACTTCAAAATCAAAGGTCATATGGCAAGATTTTCGTAAAAGTTCAATATGGCGGAACGAAATGGCGACCTAATGAATCTTAAAAAAATATTACTAAAAAACTAATTATCTAATTTACCTTAAATTTTGCACAAAGAGCAAGTATTACATAGGAATGAACTGGAAACATTTAGCTACGAATCAAGAATTGATAAACAAAATGGCGGCCTAATAAAACTGTCCTGAAAAAACTACTTATTAGATTGATTTAAAATTATATTCAAGAATTTATATATATATATATATATATATATATATATATATATATATATATATATATATATATATATAGTGAAGTGACTTATACGGTTGTCAATTGTTAAGTTAATAGGTTTTTATGTAGTAATTATATGTTCCGAAATTGATATCTCGCTCGAAACAGATATTACATACTAAAATATCCTTTTTATCACACATGTTTAATGCCCTGTATATTCTAAACGGTGAGGCTTAGATAAAAATTATATGAAACTTTTTTTCATGTTTTGCCAAGGTTTACATGCCTGTAAATAAATATAAATAAATAAATAAAAATACTGATTTCTGAATCACCCTGTATATATGTATAAAATGGAAAAATTCTAGTATGAATTTCAGATGACGCAATAAAATGATAGATAGATAGATTCAGATCTGGCTTCAAATTTTGCACAAAAATTAGATGTGATACGGGAATAAAGTGGTAAAATGTTGCTACGAGTTCAACATGACGGAACAAAATGGCAATTTAATGAATGTTTTAAAAAATCAGAGTAAAAAAACTAATTCAATTATGCCTGAAAATCAAGTGTGGCATAGGAATAAAGTAGTAAAATATTAGTTCAAATCCAATATGGTGGAACATAATAGCGCCGAATAAAAATGTTGGAAAAGACAGTATAGATATGTTACTAAATGAGTATGAGCGGAACTATGTCGCTCCAAACAGATATTACATAATATCCTTTTTATCACACATGTTTAATGTCCTGTATATTCTAAACGGTGAGGATTAAATAAAAATTATAAAAAACTTTTTTTCATATTTTGTTGAGGTTTATATGGCTGTAAATTTTCGGTACTTATTTCTGAATCACCCTGTATACAGTGTGTCTACTTAACTTCTATACGTATGGGAAACTTTTTTATTAGTAGTTTTACGGAAAAAAGTTACACTTTATAAAAAGTTCTGCTTTCTGCCAAAATAATATTAAAATATTCAAACTTGAGATTGCATATACAGGGTGGTCAAAAATTCCAAAAAATCGAAATTGACTCAAGAAAAATGTACCTTTAATTTTTATTTTATAGCAAAATGCAATACAAAATCTTACTTAGAATAAAAAAACATATCTAGCACTAGATTCGTTGCTTCCTATCTGAAATCACTTCTTAAGGAATGTAAAACTTTGGTTTCTTACTGGCAAGTCCAGTTTCTTACTTTTGTTCTTACCTACATACCAGCAAAATTTCCTTATTTATCAATTGGTGATAATGGCATTGTCACTGCCATTGTCAACCACAATATTGTATTACTTTATTGAAACATCAGTTTGAATATTATAGTAAAAAGAAATGCCGCTGAAATTAAGCAAAGAAGATAAAATTGAAATAATTTTAATTCTCGGAGAAAATTATGAAACATTTCGAGAAGCTGCAGACATTTTTAACAACAGACACCCCGATGAAATTATACATTTCACAACAGTGGGGAATATTGTAACTAAATTCAAGACTTTTGGAAATGTAGAAAATAACTTTAACAAGAAACGGAGGTCAAGGGTTTCGAATGACGAAACTACAAATCAAGTAATGCTCTCTGTGATAGAAGACCCTAAAAAGTCTCTACTCAAAAGGTCAGCAACATTGCCAAATAACGTAGGTAAAGATACAGTTTTAAAAATATTGAAAGAAAACAGTTTCCGACCTTACAAACCAAAATTTATACATACCTTGAGACCAGGAGACTTTGAGCGACGCCGACGGTTTGAGTTTTGCTGTCTGATACAAGGGGAGCTAGAAGATGATCCTTTCATGGCAAGACGCATTATTTTACCGATGAAGCAACGTTTACTTCCAATGGGACTGTAAGTTCGCAAAACTGTCGTTGGTGGAGTGACGTTAATCCTAATTTTGTTATACAAACTCGTGATCAGTATTCATTCAAAACAAATGTGTGGTGCGGAATTTATAAAGATAGAGTAATTGGACCAGTTTTTTTTTCGACATAATTTAAATAGTCAACGCTACTTGGATTTTCTAAATACTTACTTGTACGATTTTATTCATGAACTACCCATAAGTGAGAGGTTCCCAATATGGTACCAGCAGGATGGCGCACCATGCCACGGAGCAAGGGATGTAAGACAATACTTAAATTTTATCTTTAATGGACGCGTAATCGACATGATATTTTCTGGCCAGCTAGATCTCCGGACTTGAACCCTCTTGATTATTTCTTTTAGGGCTACTTATAAGAGAAACTGTATCTAAAGAGGCCATTTCAGAATGTTGATCATTTGGAGAGGGTAATTAGAGAAGAGATACAGCCCATAACGCCTGCCATGATTAGAACCGTTTTAAGAGAATTTTCTGTAAGAACGGTTACCTGTATGGAAAGAGATTGTGGATATGTTAAGGCAAATTTGCAGTGACGGAACAGTTAGTTTTTATTGTTAATTAAGTTATTTACATGTAATGTTTATTAGAATTAAAATTAGTTAAGTTATTTTCTACATTTCCAAAAGTCTTGAATTTAATTAGAATATTCCCCACTATTGTGAAATATATAATTTTATTGGGGTGTCTGTTGTTAAAAATGTCTGCAGCTTCTAGAAATATTTTATAATTTTCTCCGACAATTAAAATTATTTCAATTTCATCTTCTTTGCTTAATTTCAGGGGCATATCTTTTTACTTAATATTCAAACTGATGTTTCAATAAAGTAATACAATATTGTGGTTGACAATGGCAGTGACAATGCCATTATCAACAATCGATAAATAAGGAAATTTTGCTGGTATGTAGGTAGGAACAAAAGTAAGAAACTGGACTTGCCAGTAAGAAGCCAAAGTTTTACATTCCTTAAGAAGTGATTTCAGATAGGAAGCAACGAATCTAGTGCTGTTTTTTTTATTCTGAGTAAGATTATGTATTACATTTTGCTATAAAATAAAAATTAAAGGTACTTTTCTCTTGAGTCAATTTCGATTTTTTGGAATTTTTGACCACCCAGTATAACCAATCTCAAGTTTGAATATTTTAATATTATTTTGGCAGAAAGCAGAACTTTTTATAAAGGGTAACTTTTTTCCGTAAAACTACTAATAAAAAAGTTTCCCATATGTAGAGAACTTAAGTAGACACACTGTATATGTATAAAATGAGAAAATTGTAGTACGAGTTCCAGATGACGCAACAAAATGATAGATACATAGATTCAGATAGAATGTTTAAAAAATCAACGTTAAAAAACATTCTTATTCAACTGGCTTCAAATTTTGCACAAAAATTAGATGTGATACGGGAATAAACTGGTAAAATGTTGCCACGAGTTCAACATAACAGAACTTCAATTATGCCTGAAAATCAAGTGTGGCATAGGAATAAAGTAGTAAAATATTAGTTCAAATCCAATATGGTGGAACATAAAGGCGCTGAATAAAAATGTTTGAAAAGACAGTATAGATATGTTACTAAATGAGTATGAGCGGAACTATGTCGGGTGACACTTTTACTATTACTGATAAAAGGAAAGATTCATAACAAGGGAAGTACCGGGTAAAGGAATTTTACAGATACATGAGAATTATAAGGTAAAAGGTTACTTTGTTTTGCAAATTAATTGCCTCGATCTGCAAGTGTTTAAACACGCACAGATTCAGAAACTTGCAATTTGATTGAAAATCCGATATGTTTCACAAATACAAATCTTGGGGATTTAAACCAATAAAAACTTGAGAATCTTTTTACAAATCAAAATATAAAGTTGCAATCGAGGTTGCATGCAATTTTCTCGAAGAAAAAATAAATTTCCAGTAAAATAAAGATTCATTTTAAACATGCATATTTTAAGGCGCGTAAACTTATTTTTTAGCCTTATTTCCACCATTGAAATTATATCTGGTCGTACATTTTAGGAAATTCAAGAAAGCTGCTTATTTTATAGCTATGAATAAGTTTACACAGGTGGTGGAGTTGGCGCTTATTCCAAGTAAGCCACTTATGTTCGCATTCAAACATTTTTCTTAAGATATCATCGTACTTTTAAAGATTCAGATCAATATGCAATATAAACTTTAGATATTTTATATCTATACTTGAATGTAAAGTAAATCGATATAAAAGTAAAGCTTCCACCAAAGGGCTTCTTAAGATATAGATAGTATATAGTGTTACGATGCCCCTGAATGAATCACATCACTAATCTATTGGATATTGCACTAACGTCCACGAGGTTTTGAGAAGTATATTAATAATTTTATTCGTTTTGCTAAGCTAGTATATTTGTATATATTTCGTTGGTAAAAACTCCTTATGCACGCCTAAATACAGGGTGTTCCAGCCGAGAGTGACCCATTTTAAATGCCTATAACTTTTAAACCATGCCTGCTAGCTATCTATGATTTGCACCATTCTACTTCTTTTGGTCCAAAGTTTTTTGTAGTTGGTCGCAATTGAATGGGCACCTTGTTCCAGTGGCGGCTCACGGGTGAAAAAGTAAATGAAGTGCAAATGAAGCAAGAAAATATCGCAATAATTTTTTTTCCAGAATTTTTTTTATATGTGGAAGGGGTAGAATATTTTTTTACAACTTACCTAAATTTTGTATACTAAATCAATTCTCCTATCCTCTATAGCAGCACATTTATTTATAACATCCTTATAAAATGGATGAATTGCGCTAATCTCCTCCAGAAATTCCTTTTGAATTCAAATAATGCCTAGAGAAGTAAGTTTGTCTTGAGATATTGTAATTCTTAAATAAGTTTGTACATGTTTGAGGCAAGAAAAACTTTTTTCCACTGAAGCCCTTGTCGACGGTATTGTCAAAATAAGGGAAAACACTTTATATGCTTTGGTTAAAATATCTTTATTTTCATTAATTTTTTTCACTTGTTCTTGCAGCGGTATATTCCAATTAGTGTCATTGGCAAAAATAAGACCAAGCTCATTTTTAAGTCGTTGACTTTTTGAAAATATTTCCCCATATAACTGTAACATATTTTCAAACGGGCCAGTCGGAAAATTTAAACTATATTCGGAAAATTTAGCAGAACCTGCCAAACATAAAAATGTAAGTTTTTCACAGTCTTGAAAGCTTAGTGTCATTTCCATTAAAATATGGTCCAATATTTCATAAAAAAGAGTTCTATACTTAGCCCTAATTTCTTCAGGTGAAAGCTTAGCAAGCTCACGTTTGTAATGATTTATCTCTGTAATAGAATTTGCTTCATCAAACACGGTATTAAAAAAATGTTCATTTCTTTTTTACAGAGCGCCTCACGACAGCATTTTATATCGGATATACAAAAATGAATGTCAATCAATTTTTTTGAAGAACGCAAATAGTATGTCCGTGATTGAAAAAATGTCATTAAAAACTAATGCCAGAAACGTGAATTCAAAATCGTTATCTCACCTAAAAATCCTCTCGCAAGCCGAATTGAATTTTCATCAGATTTTTCACAGTTTGTAATAAATTCAAAGACGTCTTTTAATTTATTCCAGTCTTAAATAATCACAATCGACATTTAGAAAGATTTTTAAACTTTGCTGCATCATAAGGTTAAGATGATGCGCAAGACAACAGACAAATACAGCCTGCGGCGCTCTTTTTTTTTTTTTTTGAAGGCCATTTAGATGGTCAGACATCACACTTGAGCCATCGTAACATTGCCCTATTAACTTATGTTTATAGTCAAATTGGTCCAAAATTTGATCCAATAGAAAATATAAATTCTCCGACTTTCTGTCGGAGCTGACATTATAATATCCTAAGTATCTCTCGACTACTGAACTTTCTGAATTAACATATCTTAAAATTATGGAGCACTGGCAGGTTTGCGTAATATCAGTGGTGTCATCCGGTTGCACAGAAAAAAACTGTGTGTTCATTATTTAATTTTTTACATGATCATTTAAATAATCAGAATTATTTCGTTTTGAATAGTTTTCGAGTCACCAGTAAAAACATTTTTAATTTTTTCGAGATGATCTTTTAGTTCTTGAGAACTTCTAGATATTAATAAACCTAAAAGCTTTTTAGGATGACGATTAAAACTCTGATCTTGTTCCTTCCATCGATTAAATGGAGTTTCCAACAAAATGCAAACCACATCCATGATCGGATTCATCAATAATGTAAATTAATAAACCCGACACCAAATAAAGTTGTAACAACACCATAAATAAATATAACACAAAACAGTCAAGTCAACTGCAAAGGAACTAACCGGTTGCAGCGAAATCCGCGAAAATAAAAGTAAACAACCACCCCAAACTGAACGACACGTGGGCGTAGTGTACTGCGTTAGCAATTCACCGAAAGCGTTGTATGGCGCTGGTTAACATTATTCTTCCATGTGCTCGACGTCATCACGAACCTGTTGTCATGGCAACGTAGTAGGAAAATCGTAAACTAAACAAAGCACCTCCAGCAAAGTCGAAGCGGTTTGCGCCACCGTTATAGTTGTTGTAATAAAGTTCGATTGAAAGTTTTAAAAAGATATGCCGCCAACGGTCAAGTAAAATATTTATTCGAGATGTACAATTTATTTTTTGCCAATTAGGTGAATAAATGAATGTAAAAACTTAAATTTTAAGAGATATATAATAAATATAGTTAGATGTTTGCTTGTTTAATTTTCCTAGTGAAGTAGCACTTCACTTGAATAGCCGCCACTGCCTTATTCCGCAGGCCTCACAGCCCCAAATTTTTTGTGGGGTTACGTAAAGCACAGATGCTATAATCCAATTCCACAAAATCTTAAAGACCTCGAACGGAATATTCGTAACGTGATTCAAGCAATACCCCAGGACATATTACAAAACTCGTTCGATAACTTGGCGTTTCGATTTCAAAAGTGTGTTGAACAAAATGGGTACCACATTCAGCATTTGTTTTAAGTTTGTTTTTATTTGTTTATCAAACATTCAGTTAACAAAAATAAAATTTAGATGTTAACACGGCAATTTTTTTCATTACCCCTGCAAAAGTAGCACGCCTGGTATAAAAGGGGTTGGCTGGGACACCCTGTATAGTGATTTTAAAAATGACCATAACGAAAATAAAGTTTTTGGCTCGACCAAATTGTTTTGTAAATTCTAATAAAAAATTAGTTTATAAAAATACCAAGATTTTTGTTTTAATTTTTTACTGGTAAAATCAGCAGTTTCAAGTTCGCTGTATATTAGTATACGGATAGCTTAGACACGACTCTTTCTTTTTGACGTTGTGATGTACAGGGTGTTCCATTAAAAATAGTTAAGAATTTCGATGTTGAAAAACGGCATTCTTTTCTCCCGCTCTGTATAAGTGTCAAAAAAAATTGCGATCAAACACAAGAAACTTTATACCAAAAGAAGTAGAATGGTACAAACCGTAGATAGCTACTAGGCCTGGTTTAAAAGTTATAGGCATTTAAAATGGGTCACTCTCGGTTGGGACACCCTATATTAAAGTATTTTAAATATCATGAAGAAATCAGAATTACCATGGGCTTTCAAAATAGTATAAATATTTAGGAATAAGGATTTTCCCAAAGTATGGTACTTTCTTGACAAGAATATGGTATAACGTCCCTGTGAACTTACCAAAACAAGCGAACGGCAGCCAGTCATCTTTCGGAGAGTTATGTTGGTTGCAGGTTCTTGGGTACACCTTTAGAAATCAATAGGGGCGCCACCTAATTGACTGTGACTCAATTAGGAGGAAATCTATATTGATATTTAAATGCTAATAAAATATAGATTTGGAGTGCTTTTCAATAAAACACTGTATAAAGTGCAGACTGACAAATTTTAATGATCTCTTTCTTTGTTTTTTTTTTATAAGAATTACTTTATAAAAAAAATTTAAAATGTGAAATTCAGTTTACATTTTACAATTTAAGTGATATTAAGAGATAAAAATAAACACATCAAGAAAATACTACGTAAAAATATAAAATATATATCAATGAAATGTGAAGTGAAAATTATTACCTTTATATCAACCTGTGAACATCTGGCGAAATTTTATGACGCAAATATGTAAATATAAATATTAAATTAAATAACGCAAAGAAAAGTCACAAATTGTTTTATAAAAAACATAACTTACTTACATTCCTTTCTGCTACCTTATGTAAAATTTATTAATATAAAATTAAGAATTAAATCCTCGTAGTCTTTCAGGAAGAAATTCCAAAACCATCCTCTTGGTTTATGTAGCCCAAAAATTATTCCATAAACTTGAAACTGTAACTCGAAACTGTATCTTGAGACCCTACAAACGAATGTTTGCCTTAAAATAAAATCGACACAGAATGTAGAAAAACAAGTTATTTACAACAAAACTATTTGGAGCCATTGCCTTACCTGTAGTCATCTAGATGGCTCCTTCGATGTCACCGGTCATCGATAAAAGGAATATAGGCCTTAGGCCTTTAACGGCACTGCACTTTAAAAAAAATCTTTCAGTAATTTTTAAACAAAAATCGGTCCATTATGGCACTTTTATAAAGCCGATCACATGTTGCATATCCAAGGAGACCCAAGAGAAAAGGGCGAGAGAATCATCTTCAGAAAACTGTAAGAAGTTTGAACTCCACCATTCTTCCTCACTTCAGAAAGAACTTATGCCAGCCTAACGCCATAAAATAAAGTTATAATTATAGTGGTGTTCTCTGCTGGCGCCAGTAGTAAAGAGATTCAGAACCCGGTAATATTCAATGTCCCCGAATAGAGCTGGCGAATTGCTCCTAAGCAGAGCCAAAATTATGACCTGAAATGAAAAATCACCTTGTCAAAGCTGGCTGGATACTGAAGAAAAATAAAAAAACCTTAGTGAAAGAAAAAAAGGCCCAATTCCAAATATGTGTAAACAAAACAAAAACAAAATTCTTTTGCCTTAATTTAGAGAAGCTAAACATACTTTGCAAAATTTAATCCAATGAATTATGAATAAAACATATTGAGGAGGTTAGGTTAGGTTAAAAGTGAGTGCATCAAACCAACCCGCCTCTGCAACTCTGTGGTCTATTGTGGCTCACACCTATGTTTACACTTCCCCAAGCAACTCTAAATCCTCAACGAGTCTTAGCATTGCATTTGGGGAGGTATTCGTCAAGTCCTTGGGCAGCAGGATATCTCTACCGAATATGGAGAACCTGATCCTGGCAGCTGCCGGGCATTCACACAGCACATGGCTGGCTGTCTCGTCATCCTCCATACATAGGTGGCACTCGGATTCGTCTTAACTCTGTTCATAATTAACAGACTTTGTGTTATCCTCTTCTTCACAGACCTGGCAGTCCAATATTGAGGTATGTAAGATACAATCTACAGAAAAGTCTTTATATTTTAAAGGTTTTATTTAACTGCAATGTTCAATTTCGTTTCAGATTACTAATGAGCTTAAAATAATGAAAAACCATCAGCAAAATGTCCGTTTAACAGTCCATACAAAGCAAACATAAAGGAAAGCAGCTTTGATAAATGATAAACGAAGAGCTATGTAAGCTGAAATTTTCTACTATTTCAAATATTCTCAAAGTGTTGAAACGATATTTTACAAAAAAGAAGAGAGTAAATATGTTTATCATAATTCATGTGAGTAAAATTGATCCAAAGAGCATTCACACGATACATGGCTGGCTGCCTCGTCATCCTCCATACATAGGCGGCACTCGGATTTGTCTTCAAGCCCCATCGTGTGCATATGATGTCTTAGACCTCAATGGCCAGTGTATAGGCCTATTGCTGTTTTGAGCTTAATTCTGTTCATGTTTAGCAGACTTTCTGTTATCCACTTCTTCATAGGAAAAGGGATAAATGCCTTTGCATCGGGCAGACTTGGCAGTCCAATATTGAGGTATGTAAGATCCAATCTACATAAAAGTTTTTATATTTTAAAGGTTATATTTAACTACAATGTTCAATTTCGTTTCAGATTACTAATAAGCTTAAAATAATGAAAAACCATCAGCAAAATGTCCGTTTAACATTCCATATAAAGCAAACATAAAGGAAAGCAGCTCTGATAAATGATAAACATAAGCTGAAACTTTCTACCATATATATAGTTAATCAACAGGATGGTGATGGAACAGTCTGGAAAATCAGTAACTAGCTAAATTTCGTAACTGCCTCAGTGTTACTATAAACTAAATAAATACGTAAACTTGCAAATGTTATAAGATGCTAATCACCCCAAGATTTAAGAAAGTATAGCTATTTTGCACGTAATGGGATTGTACTTATACTCAATAAAACTATTTAAGATACGAAATGTAGAAATCTAAAAAATGGATAGCCAGCTATAACATTTTCATTTTTAATGTTATATATTGCCTTATTTTTTGGGATATTAATTAGCTATCTTCCATAATGACCAACTAAAGAGAAATTCACACATATATCAAAACTAATAAAATCATAATATATGGTTTGTTATTTATTTGATACCAAAAATGTAATCCACTGTTTAAGTAGTTTAATCACTCAAAAAGGGTTACAACCACCAAAGCCTCGGATACATTAAAACATAATTTGATTTATTTAATCTTTAATAGCTGCATATTAAGATTTAATGTTAAATCATGCAGCTCTAAAAGGAACCTTTATAGCTCGTGGATAAAATATTCAAATATTTAATTTGTTAGAGGCAGAAACAGGATTTGATTTATTCATCGACCGTTTTGTGGAGAAGATGGTAATTAATTTTTAAATTTACCCTAAAAGCCCTCACTACAATGTGTCTGAAGCTTGCTATTATTCTGTTTACATTTGTCTAGATGTAGCGGAATATTATTTTGATTTCTTTATACCATTTTGTGATGAATTTTACATTTTTTTCCTACTTTTGTAAATAAGTTGAGAAAAAAGAAGCCGAAGATTATTTGGTCTAGCTTTCGAGAATGCTATTTCTCTTCTTCACGATCCCTCAGCCTAAGTTAAGAATAAAACTGGTTGTTAAAAAACTGGGAAATCATGGCTATGTATAAAAAAATAGTCTAAACAGTTAACTTGGAACATTTTTTGTTAACCATATGTTATGCCTAAATTCATTAGTCTTCCAGATATCGGCGATTCAAATAACAACAGATAACAATGCGATACTCGAACGCAGTCTGCCCTCTGACAATAATAATTTGGCATGTGAAAGATAAGTTCTGTCAGAATTAAGTAAAGAAGGAAATAGCATGTAATTTCTACTCAGTGAAACAGAGAGAATTGATATTTTAATTTTAAGGGGGTATGGCGATAAACAGAGATCGTATCAGGAGGAATGGGATATTTATAGCAATCTGCACCCAGACTGGAGAATTTAGAAAAAAGAAGTTTAGAACGTTACAGAATGACCGGGAGTGTAAGAAACCGACCAAGATCTGGAAAACATAGCAGTGCTACCGCCGATGATAAAAAATTAGATCGTCTACTTTCGATATAAGAAAATTCCAGACAATCCACCAAGCAGTTTACTTTCGATCATGAAGTTGATCAAAAATCCGTAAGAAACAGAATTTATACTGAGAAAAAGCATACATACAAAATTGATGTAGTACAAAAACTTTGTGACAATGACTATGATCGAAGACTAAAATTTGGAAAATATTTACGAGAAAAATTGAAGAGAACCAGCATTTTCCAAACAATATTCTTTTTTCGGATGAAGCGACCTTACCCAACACGGAATGGTCAATAAATAAAATAACCGTTACTGGGGGCGAAATACATACACGACATGTAATTGGACCCTTTTTTATCAAACGAAATTTGACCGGTGAACGATATCTCCAGCTCCTTCGGCAATAAATAGTTCCACCATAAAGAATTTAACTCCCGATATTAACTTAACCTGGTATCAGCAAGATGAAGCTCCTCCGCATTTTACTCTCTCATTTGTTCTCCACAGTATTTCTTTTAGGCTACTAAGTTAAAAATTATAGTTTATTTTTAGTTCTTTATCCTTACGTGTATAAAAAGTTTCTCCGCATTGAATAAAAATTAAAGGAACAGTTCAAACTTTTCTAAACCGTTTAAATGTGAGAAATAAAAGATGGGGTATTGTGAAACTGACGTTATCATAAACACTTCGGAAACAACCTAAAAGTTGGGAGAATTATAGGGTTGATAGTGGTTAATATTAAGCCTCGTTGTCCCTATTTGTGAATCGATATGGCTTAATGAGTTGAATCTAAGCAGTCAGTAATTTCTGTTTAAAACCGTTATTCACTCCAATTACGGTCCGTTACTACCGATACTAAAGGCCAAGCTAATATTCCCTGGATTATAATTTTCCGGCTACATTACTTCATATACATTGCTCAAATATCTTTTATATATTTATTTGTTAGTGTTATTTACTGAAATAGTTTAGCAGAATAGTGTTAAGGATCAAAAATAAAAACTTTGGAACTTGGGTTTCTAGAGTCCTTGTAAAACGACAATTAACACATTTTTTTTTTCGAAAGTCACATGTTACAAAATATTGACGTTTCGATCAACCTCGTGATCTTCATCAGAACACATAAAAAGGAGTTTTTCTATAAAGTAATTTTTAGGAATTAAAAGTTGGTAGACCTGAAAAACAATAAGTAGTAAGACATACTCTTAAAACTAAAATCTGAGGATTAGATCACAATATATCAAACACATAAATGTATAATTTTAAAAATGTGTTCTATATATTGTGATCTCATCTTCATTTGATTTTCATAAATTGTCGAAATATTTGTCTAACTGTATGTCAAAAATAAAAGAAAAGAATGTCTATTTTGTTAACGATTCTCTTGAATTTAAAAAATGTATCGACAAAGTAAAAATTCCAGACCGTCATGTATTAATATCCCTTGATGTTGTCTCTGTATTTACAAACACTTCAATCGAACTTTTATCGGATCTGCACCAATCGGCACGAAAAACGGATCACTTAAAATTTGAGCCAAATTGGAAGTTCTATAACTTTTTTTTAAAAATCAATTTGAATACTGAATACACATCATTTCGCATCATATTATACCGTGGGAAGCAAAAGTGTGTCTACTAGGTCAAAGTTTGAATCACCCAGTGGAGTCGTTAGTTGGTGCAGAAATGATGAAATGTCACTTGCCGTCAAGCCATATTTATTCCAAGCATTTTGTTTTTTAATTTATCTCAATAGTTCTTTTCCTTTAGTAAATAAACGATTTTGAGGAAAACTACAAATTTTAAGAAACAAACTGGTAATAACAAACAACATTCTATTCGTCAAGAAAAAAAACATTTTGAATTGAAACTAATAAGGGATATTGCCTCCTTGAGCTTGAATTACAGCATTAGTACTTCTTGGCATGCCTTGTACTTTGTAATAAATGGATTATATCTTAATAGCTGGGTATGAAATAAAGTATTTTGCTCAAAGGTCACAAAGGTTTCTGTATAGCAAGAAATAATAAATATATTATTTTATATGTCTGTAAAAGTTTTTGATTGAGAGCTGTCAAATTTCTATCTAATGTAATTTTTAGACAGTTTAAAATATCCAGTTGGGATTTTTGGAGGTAAGTGAGACTTTTGGCGATTTAAAAAAATGAGTTCGCCGCTCTTAATTTTTTTTCCAGCGGAACTTTTGAACTACTGAAAGTATCAATCACCACTGTCATATTGGGTTTTAAACGAGTTAAGATGCCGTTTTGAGGTTTTCGGTGATGGATATATATAAAAGTATTTGAAAATATCATAGTTAAACTTTGGCACCTGTTTTAAACCAGATATATTTTTTAAATTTATTTTAGTATTTTTGATATATTTTTTTAATTAAATAGACTTAATTTAAATATTGTTTCAAATTATTTAATTATAACTCAAATTCTAGCGACTATTGTTACCGCCTGCCCGATGAAGGCAGGATATTAAGATCACTTGCTTTACAGAGCGTTAAATTTCCAAGGACAACTACATTTTTAAAGTCAGATTGTTGTTTTTCTAAAAAATTACGTGATAAAACTTTAAGTATCTACCACCTATTCAATACAGTAAATCTTGAGTATAGCCACCACCAAACTCCAAATAAAAATAAAGAATATATAAGGAGTATTGTCGGATATTCTGAAGTACTTGTGGTATTACTTGTTTGCATTCTTGTATAATCCGTTGGCGCAAATTTTCTAAGGAATTTGGCTGTGTCGAATTCTTGACTTTAAATCATCTCACAAAAAAAAGTCAAGTGGATTTAAATCGGGAGAGCGAGCGCGCTACTTAAAACGACTTCTGCTGATCAACCCCTGTCGAAACGTTTCTCCCAAAAATTGCCTAGATCTACCTACCAAAAATCAGTAATTTCCATTTTTAATATCTTATATATACAAATGGGATTTAAGTACAGCCATATACTTTTGATTTTGTAGTTTATTTCTTCATTATTTTTCCTTTCCAATGATAAATTACAAGTAATAATTTCTGATAGAATTATAACTTACAATACCAATTATATCAAAAAAGAGAGGTGGAAAAAAGTAAGTGGGCCATAAAAAGATGCTGTTAAATATTGCTATAAACTTTTCTATTTAATTCAGTTTAATTTAAATGTTTTGTATTGTTTTATATATATCTTCTAAATGCATCTAAATATAATATCTTCATTTCCATGGTTTGATTTTCCTTTTAATTCCCCATTTTCTTGACAAAAGTATAAGTAATTTTAATAGAAATTATAACTTGTGGCAAAAAGAAAAAATTCCTTGGATTTCAACTAGGAAATAAAATTCATGAAGCTATTATTTAAAAACTAGTCATAATTCGACGTTAAAAATAAAAATTATTGCTGTTTTTTTATTTGAGCCCGTACCAACAAAAAACAGATCCACAAGTTTTTGAAAAGAATTTTGACTTGAAAAACTTTGGTTTTCATTAATTGTTCTGGTCAGTTTTTTGTTTCGTAAGTAAAATAGCATTTTAAATTAAAATGTCACTGGTGGTACATCATTAATAAAAAAAGTACTTGTAATAAGAATAACAAATATATATAGACTACCATTTAAAGTGTCTATAAAAGTATATTTACAAGTATCTTCGTTCAATAAGCATACTTCCAACGTTTTCAAAAATTTTAGAAAGGGTACTGGAAATTCAAATTCGCACACATGTAACTATAAATAATATTTTACCAACGAAACAGTCGGAATTTCGCCCTGGACACAGTTGCGCGACGGCAATGGTGTATGTTACTGACGATATCTTTTCTACTCGTGGCAACAACGAAGTCACAGCAATAATTCTATTGGATTTTAGTAAAGCTTCCGATTTTTTAAATCATAAAATATTAATTTCTGTGTTACACTATATGTGGTTTTCGATAAATGCGTCAAACATTATTAAATCATTTCTCTCCGATAGATTTCAACGTGTGAAAACTGAAGTGATTGATTTATTGAAAATTTTTCTTGATTTTCTTAAAGTTGATTCGCGGTTCCCCCCCCCCCCCAGGGCGGCATTTTGAGACCTCTTTTATTTAGTATCTACACAAGTACTTTCCATAGATATTTTAAATACTGTCAGTATCATCTTTACGCCGACGATACCCAAATGTATTTATTTTTTAAACTTTCTGACTATGAAGAAGCCATTATTAAAATCAACTCCGATATGCTCAATTTAAATCTGTCTAAGTCTGTGTTCTTTTATTTGGTAATAAAAATATTGTTAATGATATATAGCCAGAAGTCGATATAAAAATAAGAAACCAACGTTTAAATATAGTTGAAAGCGCAAAAAGTTTACGTGTCGTTTTGGATTCGGATCTTCGATTTAGTTCTAATATTTATTATATTCTTACAAAAAAAAATATTGCTGTTTCAGATCTCTTTACCCGCACAGACATTGACCAATCTATTAAAAAGGAGCTCTGTGATTAATTAATATTGTCACATTTTAATCATTGCGATCATATATATGGCCCGTGTTTGGACAGTTATGATTTACGTAGAGTTCAAAAAGTGCAGAACAGCTGTATTCGATTTATATTTGGTATCAAAAAAAGAAACATGCTATCTCACAAACTTAAAGAAATGTCATGGTTTGCCTTGTACATTTATTATAAATTACCTAGATTTAAATCGCCTTCCTATCTTTATAACAAAATCACTTTTCATCATTTGAATTTACGCAGGAATACCTTAACGATTCCACGTGATAAAACTGAAATATTTAAGAGATTTTTGTCCTATAACATTGCTTTAAATATAAATTCGTTATCTCCAGATTTATCGCAAATGTCACAATTTACTATTTCATTACAAAGTTTTAAAAAGAAAATTACTACTCAGTTACGCAATTCTCAGTAGCTTTTGAAATACTTTAAACTTCATTCTTCTTTCTTTGTATTTCTGCCCCCCCTTTTTTTTCTCTTTTCTCTTCATTTACTAATAATGTAATCTTAGTACAATTATGTTATTTATTTATTATTTAGCTTACAAAATGTATTGTTTAGTTTATAGCCGCCTTTGTAGCACAGAATCTGGCCTACAGAAGTCTGAAACTCGCGCTTTTATTTACCTTATTTTTATGATTTATTTTGTATTTTTATTTGTATACAAATGGTAAATAATAAACGTTATTATTATTATTATTATTATTACCTGATTAGATATATCTGCTGAAATATGCTTTCCTTACCATCATGTTTTTATATTTCAAAGCATTTTTATAAAATATCATAGGAAACATGTCAGTTGCGCCCCAACAAATATCATTTGCGATACACTTTTCAAAACATTTAATTCTTGAGCTATGAAAAAAATAAAAGGGCACTCTGCACAACAAGACGAGTCTATAATACCCAAGAGCTTTTTCGTTTTTTCTCGCGTCTCCTTAGGTTTCTCCACTTTTTCTTGCACACTTGAAGTAGATTTATAAATGTCATAATACAAATGTAATTCCCCTAAAACATCTCGTAAAAACGAAATAATCGGAAAGCACAATAAGACATTAAAGTATCGTTATATCTTTTGCGGAGATTATTATTTAGACAAAATCGCTAGAAATGTCTCGAAACAGGAAATACCTTGCAGACATTAAATCTCGTAGGTAAAAGAATACATTTTGTCGAGCTGACAAAAATGTCTAATAAATTTTTGGTATGGGCTATATGATTCCCGATCTCGATCGTCAAACAGTAGATAACAAATCGAAGTTATTCAAGTTTAGATAGAAATCATGACCCATATAATAAAAGATCTGATATTATCGGAGAATGCTTTTATTGGACGCGAACAAAGTGGAAAGCAATGGAGCCTTGTGCTGCCGCGGACCTAGCTGGCCTCTATTCTCCTGTTTTTGGTTTGCCGCAAACTCTATTGTTTGGCAGTTTTGGCGATCATATAAAACATCTGAACTATACCACAGCTCCTGGAAAACTTTCTATTGTATTTTACGTACGTTCTAAGATTAAAGTACTTAATTTTATACTTCAGATCCCATATTCAAGATTTCACGTGGAAATTTCATTAACGTGCGCTTCTTAATTTAGAATAGAGATTAACTTTTGAGGATAATATTAATTTTAAAAAAGCTATTCCGGAATTAGTTTTAAAAAACGATGAAATCCTACCGATGTTAACAGCTTTCTAGTAAGATAGATCCTCCTTAATCCTTAACACTGGTCTTTTTTTTTCAATTTGAAAACTTTTACAACTAATATAGCGTCGTGTTACATTATTTAAAAAGTAATTAACAAAAGTTGTTATTACAAAGGCAAAAAAAAGGATTTTATAAATAAAATATCTAACATATCCACAGGAAATATAGGGAATTATTGTTAGATGTTATTCGGAGCAATGTACAGGGTGTCCGTTATTTTTATAGATGCCGTTAACACAATTTGCATAGCTCTTTTAGTTTTTAAGACACAAGGCTAAATTGAAAATGTTGCATTTTCAGACACCCCTCGTATCTCAACTATCAGATAACTTAACTTAATTCTCCCTTCGGAATTAGTATACAGGGTCAGGTCAAAAAGTTATCGGACCCTACTTTATTTTTATAAATGGAACACCCTGTATATCTATAGACATAAAATTTGTCTTTTCTTACCTTTTCAAAAATACATAATAGTATTCACTTTTTCTCAGAAACACGCAAACAAATGACAATTGTCTAAAATTAAATTCATAATTTAATAGTAGGCTATGGCTATTGTTTATGACAACAAACAAAAATAAATGTCAAAGATTTGTTTGGTTTTTCGATTTGGTTTTTGGATCGACTTTTGGATTATAAAGCAGTTTATAAACGTTTATTTTTATTTAGTTGATATTTATCAATCTCTTCGAATAATGACAGCATATGCAAATTATGAGAAATATAATATGCTGGTATGTTTTATACAGAGTAATGAAAATTCTGAAAAAGCCTCGAAATTATATTTCCAAAGGTAAGTAAGCTATTATGGCTATATAAATCTATATTATCATTATAAGTTTCTGCTAGTTAGTTATCCAGAAAGAAGTCAACCGTTTTTTGAGGTATTTGCTCGTTTAAAAGCAAATTTAGTTGGGCAGGGATCATTTGTTCACCCGCGTCCTAAAACATGCAACAAAGAGAACAGGAAAAAAAAGAGATATGTTTTGGGATATATAGAAGCAGCACCTTCGTCCTCATATGTAAATAAAGATTTTCAACAAGAAAATATAGATACAAGTAGAACATCCAACCTTTTTCTTCATTGGCCCAATACTTTTAATATCTAAGAAACCAGTTTGATCAATATGAACAGGCAAAGACACAGAACGGAAAAGAAATAAAAAGAAAAGGAATTTAGGGGAACATACGGAAGTTATTTTAAGTCCTAGAAAGGAAATGAGGTCACAGATTTACCTTTCCATATCACCATCAAATGCACAAAAATTAAAACATACTTACACTTACAATTCAATTGCGCAAGAAAAACTAAATTCTTTGGCCATTTTATCAGTAAATTCAGATATTTAAAAATCATTGACACTCACCGGGTAATACTAACTTTTTCAAATTTAAAAGCAAGAAAACAACTCCTATAAAACTTAACAAAACTGCACTTTATGCGTTTTTACACCATAGGTTACATTTTTTCATTGTGCCAATTTTCAAATTTTTAATGAATTACTGAACATATTATTAGTAGTCTTTTGTTATTTTTGTTTGTGCATTTTCATTAGTTTTGCCTTATTTTAATTTTTTTATCATTTATCAATATGTTGTAAAGTTATAAAAGGAATATAATAAATAATTTTGGATTTAGGTTTTTTTTTCTCTAAAACAATATTTAGGTAATCTGAGCTTATGAATTACTAATATGGGCGCCAGCAGGGGCGTGCGGTGAAATTTTAAGAAAGGGAAGCAATTTTTAGAAACTTACCTATTTGTAATGTAATTCGATTCTTCGATCATTTTTTGCAAATTCGTCAATGACGTCATCATAAAAACGTCGATGCTCCGACATATTTTGGAGAAGTTTATTTTCAATGGACAACAGCGATGTATGCGAAAGTCTCTCCTGCCCCGTTGAATTTCTCACGAAATTTTTTATACGTCTAAGTGTTGAAAAATTGCGTTCTACTGATGAACTTGTGGCAGGTATTGTCAATACAAATTAACACAATTTCGACACTTCGGAGGCATCTTCCAGCTCCTTGTCTTTTAAAAATTGCATTAGTTTCTTAGCGTTATTTTTTGCACTAATGTCATCAGTTTCGTAAATCACTTTTAGTTCAGATCGCAGTAACACTCGGTCGACGAACCGGCCATAATGAAGAAGAAGAGATTTAAACCCATATTCTGGAAAAGTTTTTCCGTTAAATGAATGAAAATTGCAGAGCTCGAAGAATTTAAAATCATTTAATTAAATTAAATTATTTCATAAAAGAGGCGTCTGTATGATGTCTGAACATCTCCGACCTTGTCTGTTCGAAGACGCTTGGCTTGTGGCTCTATATTTAACGTCATCGTTTTCTTCCAAAATAGGTCAAAGTCATCTCTTTTTTGGCTTAACATGGACTTAAAATCATCCACTTTTTTTAGGCAAAAAGCAATATCATTTGTTTTAGTTTGTAATATATTAAAAACATTTGTCCGAGAATGGAAAAATTTCTGAAAATATGTTCAACAAATAATTAAAATTAAAATCTCGTTTCAATCAGTCCAAAAACCCCCTCGAACTATTTATTGCTTCTGAGTCTCACGTTTCATTATTTTCTATTATATTCTCAAATAGTTCAATCAGTGATTTACGATTTTCAGATACTGTTAACACAATTCTTCCATTATGGTTCCACCTAGTAGGAGCTACTCTGGGCAATCGTTTGTGGACAATGGAGTCCAAAGCTTGTGTACGTTTTGTTGACTTGGAAAAAAAGCAGCCATGCCACTTAAAGTAACGAAAAATACTCTACATTCTTTAATGTGATAGAGGGACTGGGATAAAACTAAATTTAATTTATGAGCAAAACAATGGGCAAACACAGCACTTGGGAAAGTTTCTCGAACTTTAGCTTGCAGACCCCCTAATTGTTGTGCCATCACTGCAGCTCCATCATAGCTTTGAGCAACTAATTTTTTCTCTCCATTAATTTCTTTAGTAACGTTATAAACTACGGTATATAATGCATCTACTGTACGATTTTCTTGAATACTTCCGTCTGTGTTAACGTAGCGTATTACTATAGATAATTAGGTAAAATAAGTGATATCAGTTGTTTCGTCCAGAACAATAGCAACGAACCGCACCTCGCCAATCTCCTGCTTAATTCTTTTTAGCATAATGGTTGCAACAGCGGAAATTAAATCATTCTTGATTCGATTCGACATTAAACGCTATATTGCTCTAAATGGTTTTTTAAGCAATTATCATATTTAGTCATTAAACTAAGCAAATCTTTAAAATTTCCTCTATTTGAAGAAACCCTTGTTTCGTCATGACTAAATCCCAATTCGTGCTGTCCGAGAAAACAAACAACATCGATAAGTCTTCTTAATATTTGCCTATTTTTATCGACTAGTTCATTGTGTTGGCGGTGACTAATTTCCAACTGTTTATTAAGGGCGTGTTCAATTCTGGTTTTACCGAAGAATTTGTTTAAATCGGAAAAACCAGTTTTGTTCCAGAGACCTTTTTCATTTTCAAAAAGTAAACATGACCAACAAAATATTTTACTTATATTTTCACACCCTGTTAGCCATTTAAGTTGTTCGTATTGTTTTTCCGGAGTCTAATACAGTTTTTCATTTTTGTGGTTAAATTTTTCATAGGCGGTTTTGCCCTTCCTTTGGAAATTATTTAAAGCGTATCAGCGAAGTTTAATGTTGAAAATCCCTTTATTATTAAGACACACACCACATATTCACACACACTCTTCTTACTATATTCTCCAACATTTTCAATGTTATTACCGACAGCCGAAGTTGTCGGTATTTGCATATCCACGTCCGTATTATTGTCTTCCATATCGCACCATGCACGACGCGACGTACGTATCACACAACACACGGATAGCCGTTCAAACAAAGAACCTACTCCAACGATAGCTTCCGCCCCCACTTAAAGCACGCGACTGAAATGCAAAAATTGCAAACAGCCGGTGGAAAGTTCAATAACCTCTGGCTCGATTCACAGGAAATCAAGCATACAGGACTTGGTTGCAGAGAAGCTAGCGGCCCGCATAGGTTCTATTCGATTTCTATTGTGGATCGGTCGGAGTCAAGGCCGCATTTATTATGGGCTTGATAATTAAGATAATATTTTAGCATTTTTAATATAAACTAAATTAATGGTTTCAAAAATTACATTTTAGAAGATGTTTTGTAATTTTTTTTGGGGAAGCACTGCTTCCCTTGCTTCCATGGACTGTAAATAGTAATAGTAAATAAGTAAATAGTCCCAACAATTCAGTTTCTTGAAAATTAAAGCAAATACGTTTAGAGAAAATAAAAAAAAATCACGACTTTTAGTCTTTAACATTGACAGTGAAACAATTGATAGTACCATATCATAATTCAACAATCAAGACAGAACTGCATAAAAATTAATTTCATATTTACAATAAACCATCATATATGTCATCCGTTACAAGTCTTCACATCTCATAGTCCATAAATTAGCAGAGTTTCACAGTATGATCCATAGATTGATTAGCGTCCCGTTCTCAGAGGAAAGTTTTAATGATGAGCTTAATTTAATTAAACAAGTTACAGTTAATAATGGCTACCCAGTTTCAATAGTAGAACAAATATAAAATAACAAGTTAACGCATTAAACTATTAATGAAATATATCCCAATAGTAGAGACTTTTAATCGGCAATATTGACAGTGAAACACTTAATTGTACCATATCACAATTTTTAAAACAGACACAAGGAAGGTTTTCAAAATTCTTCCAAACAATGTAACGCTACTCGCTCTTTTTGTTACAAGCGCTGGATTAAAATTGCCAGCATAACATACGTTATGCACCATCGCCTATTCGGGAAGGATAGACTGATCGATGCCTCAATGTGCTTTATTTCTATCGTTTTAAAAAGCCACCATGTTTATTCAATTTATTCTCCATTACCGACCACAGAAAAAATTTATTTGAAAAATTATTATATTCGCCAATACCTCAAATATATATTGGAAAATTAAAACTAGAAATTTGTAAGAATTACCAGACGCGGCAAATATCTGCAAAACCACGTCCCCAGCTAACTTCTAAACAAATATTTCTCTCATTTCATTCTATTATTAATCTTAACGCTCCTTCGATATTTATTTTACGATAATAAACGACCTAAAGCAGAAAATAGAACTTTATAAAATGAAAAATATAAACCTAACAATAAACTTGAATCTTTTCCGCCCTGAATAAGAATAGGCGAGCTTACCCAAGTCGATTATTTGAAATTGAACTATTTTTATTTCAAATGTGCCTATTTCACTCAAATATCGTAAGGTAAACTTTTAAATAGTCTATTAAATTTGATTGTTATATTGTATTATTAATTTAATAATTTTTATATTCAGATCTTGAGGTATTTATATAAGTTAATTACTTACGTCGGCATTATTTTACCTGTTTTAGCACATGTTGACGAAATAATGCGGCACAAATGTGTTTTTGAAAAGTGGAACATGTCTGCTGCGGGTGAGAGGTATCATATCGCCCCCCGCTCTGCTATTAGCCCTTTAATACACTCCCTTTATCTAAAAGGAATTACATGTCATGGCAAAAGATCCAGTTGTTTTAAAAACATTAATTTAAATAATTTTTTAGTAACACTGTTGAAAGTAATATATATATATATATATATATATATATATATATATATATATATATATATATATATATATATATATATATATATATATATATATATATATAATGTCTTGTGTTTTCTTGAACCGTTATTGTATACAAAAGTGGAAAATTCTTGGGTTTAGGTTCGAATTAAATACCAAAATTTTAAGTTTTCATTTATTTGACGTTTTGCTCTGTAATTTAGGGCATCTTCAGAAAATAAAATATATAATATATAAATATAATATAAAAATACAGACATTAATATTTAAAAGACATTTTTTATAATTTTAGTATCAAAAATTTTTTTTCTGAAGATACCCTAAATTACAAGTCGAAACGTCAAATGAATCAAAAATTAAAATTTTGGTATTTAATTCGAACCTAAACCCAAAAATTTTTCACTTTTGTATATATATATATATATATATATATATATATATATATATATATATATATATATATATATATGTTGTTGTTGTATGTTGAACCGGCGTAGTAACCTTGCAATCTTGTCTGTGGTTCCGTGTATATTCCTTAGGACACTCTGTATATAGAAAACCAACACATACGAACAGGTACTTAAATGCAAATTCCCATCATCATCCAGCACAAAAGCAATCAGTTATTAATTCGTTGGTTTACAGAGCCCTCGCGATGTGTGACCAAAATTCCTTACAATCGGAAACAGAGAAACTGACTCAAGCTTAAAGAGGGATAGGATATTGCACTGAGGATATTAGATGATCAATTAGAAAATATAATAATCCTACTCCACGAAATGATACTAATAAGGGATTAACGATAGGAAATGTAGTTCTTCCATTTATACTCCGCTTTAGCAAACCTGCGAAAAAAACTAAGTGCTTCTCGTGCAAATGACGTATCATCGGAACCGGAACAACCACTACCATCTTTAAGTTCCATGTCAAAAAAGTCACTGCTGTGGTCTCATTTTGATAAGAATGTATCTGACTTAATGCAAGAAAAAAACGTTAAAGCTGCTGCGATAATTGAACTTGACCGGTAGTGAGCCCCTTGTGAACAGGAATGAAGATCCATTAGACTGATCGATGACTTGTATATCCTAAATTATTTCATTACATAAAAAAGAGATTATGCGTGCGAGCCACGTCAGTTCCATGTGAACGAATTTTTTCTAAGGCTGGACTAGTGTTAAATGAAAAACGTCTATCACTGAAAAGCACACGAGTTAGCCAAACCTTATTTTTAAGCACTAACATGTAAATATATGCTTTTACGTTGCAACCATTATTTCATTTTATGCTTATTTAAAACTTAAGAATTAGGTATTTCAATTTTTTTTCATTCCTTTTTTATAATTCATATCCATATCCTACCATATCAATATCAACCACTAAAATGACTTAGTTCTTTTGGTATATGCTAAACTGCTCCAGTATTTTACTGTTAGCAATCAGTGAACTAAATGAACTAAACGATTGAATCTTTTGTACTATTCACTTTACTGATCGAGATCGAAAGATGCAAATCAGCAAAGTGAACTAAACTTCCCAGGTCTAATGTGCACTGTTTAGCGAAATCGGAAAACGGCTACTTTACCGACGAGATGAATGATCAAATCATGTAAATGCCAACGCAGGAATAACAAGTTTACTTTTAATGCTATCTATAATTTTTTTAAAAACTGAATAATACGAACACTTCCAAGTAGCGGCCCACTTCTAAAATGTTTACTTAACAGATTGTTACGCAATAGTGTGCATAGCTACAGGAAATAGGCAAAGCTATATAAAAACAAACCTTGGTAAAACGTACTTTAGAATTTAAAAAAATATTTCAAATAGCACGTTGAACAATTTAAGATGAGTCGGAGCCTTTGATGGAACAAATTAGTTTTCAAAGTGATGATCGGTATAGCGTTAGAAGTCCCAGCGTTATTAATGCTCCACTCGGTGGTGATGATAGCAATAGGTATGCAAAACACCAATTCGAGCAGAAAATTTAATTTTCTCCACTGAAGTTTCAAGCAGTTTAGAAATTAAATCAGAGTCCAGTCTCGCTTTATAAATAATTTAATAAAATAGTTATAATAAGACCTGGCTTATAGAAACCCTACACTATAAATTAACCAAGTGAAAACGGTAAAGCCATAAAATGACTCTGAAATGTAAAACGCTCGAACCTTTCGCACGAACATGTATTAATAAGTACGCTTATCAAACTGCTGGGTATAACAGAGTATAACAGTTATTAAAAACCGCCCCCGAAATTACGCTTAATAACTTAATTCTGATTGTGTTTAACGTTCATGTTTACTCGATACGTCTGCGTTGTAAATGTCTATTTTAATTTCCGACCAAATGCCAATTAAAACAGAAACAGTAGTTTTGTTACGGACAAAGAACTGGTTATTTTAACGGGTTATGTATGTGGATGACAAATGTATTGTTGCTTTAGGCTAAATGTAGTAAAAATTATTTTTCCACTGAAGGGTTAAATTTATAGGTACTAATGTGTAATATTAACAATAAATTTCCAGGATATGACACTTTTTTATTAAAATAATTCACCCTGGTTCACCCTCTAAATTCATTAAGGAAAATCTTACTTTTTCGTAAATTTTCAATAGTTTTGTATTGATAGCGACCGTGCATTATACTTTCCGTTGACTGATATTTTTTGACTGAGTTATTTGACCTTTTATAATTTATTATTTGGAAAAATAAAATAAAGAATGTTATTATTTTTTCCTCATTGTCAAAATGGATAATTCATCAATCATTTGCCGTTAAATAAATTAAATTAATTATAAAAGTTAAAAACACACTGTGGCAAATGTATGAAATATTTTTTTAATAAGACCTTTAATTATGACATAAAGGTACTGTACAGGGTGATCAGTTAAGGGTAGCGAGCGGTCATATCTCATAAGATATTGGTCGTATAGATTTGAGAAAAAAAAATCGTAATAAAAGTCGCCAAGAGAAATTGCTGAAAATTATTTTCGAGTTTGTCAAACGTCCGCTAGAGGGCGTTACAACCAACACCAAGTAGAAAAATGGGGTTTTTATAGAATTTTGCCTAATGAAATCGATGATATCATTTTCATATTTAATGACCATTTCCCTACACTTTTTGTCTAAAATGTTTTGTTCTATATATCAAAATAAAGCGGTGGGGGAAGTTCAATTGTTTTTTCAAACAAACCAAGATGTCTCCCGTTTCTTTTGAACGATTTTAGCAAACTTAGGCTCATATGAAAGAGCATAATTTGCACTACAAAACGCTTATTTGGTTTTGAATGTTTGACTTTTGCTGGCGTCACTAGGTGGCGTTAACTGAATTAGTAGCATATTTTTTAGTTTTTTTCAAAAATAACAAATGTAATGGTATATTCATTTTTACATATTTTAAAAGGGGATACATTTCTCTATAATTTAATGAAAATAATTTATCATCTACCTTTTTTGAACCGTTGATATTGACCAAAATATTATTTTATTTTATTAAAAAAATGGCACGCTACTGCTTTTTGTCAAAATAAAAATCATTTTCGTAATCACCTATTAGTTGCTAACAAAAAGAACCTCTTGACTTTTTTTCGTTAGACGAACGGTTTTGGATTGAAAAAATAAGATGTTGTTGTTGGACAGTTTTATTAAGATTTTTCATTGTTAAACATCTTATTTTTTCAATCCAAAACCGTTCGTCTAACGAAAAAAAGTCGAGAGGTTCTTTTTGTTAGCAACTAATAAGTGATTACGAAAATGATTTTTATTTTGACAAAAAGCAGTGGCGTGCCATTTTTTAATAAAATAAAATAATATTTTGGTCAATATCAACGGTTCAAAAAAAGGGAGATGATAAATTATTTTCATTAAATTATAGAGAAATTATAGAGAAATCCCCTTTTAAAATATGTAAAAATGAATATACCATTACATTTGTTTTTTTTTTGAAAAAAACTAAAAAATATGCTACTAATTCAGTTAACGCCATCTAGCGACGCCAGCAAAAGTCAAAAATTCAAAACCAAATAAGCGTTTTGTAGTGCAAATTATGCTCTTTCATATGAGCCTAAGCTTGCTAAAATCGGTCAAAAGAAACGGGAGACATCTTGGTTTGTTTGAAAAAACAATTGAACTTCCCCCACCGCTTTATTTTGATATATAGAACAAAAATTTTAGACAAAAACTGTAGGGAAATGGTCACTAAATATGAAAATGATATCATCGATATATTTTCATTAGGCAAAATTCTATAAAAACCCCATTTTTCTACTTGGTGTTGGTTGTTACGCCCTCTAGCGGACGTTTGACAAACTCGAAAATAATTTTCAGCAATTTCTCTTGGCGACTTTTATTATGATTTTTTTTTTCTCAAATCTATACGACCAATATCTTATGAGATATGGCCGCTCGCTACTCTTAACTGATCACCCTGTACACTTTTTTAAGGCATAAAAAACTAACAAATGGAAATACGCAAAAACATACCGGGTGACAATGAAATTACTATTCAGGGCGCCATTTGATAACGGCTAGAGATAAAAATATGGAATTTGGTGTGTTGACAGGGTTGAATATTGTGAACATTTGTAACATAAAACAATTGAATATCGTTTCCGGTTTCCCCGAAAATGACCGCGACTTCGTTATTTTAAATGGATGTATATTTTATATTTTTTGGATTCTCTTGATAATTCTAAGCAACTTTTATATAACATAACCTATGTCTAAAATGTATAGTTTTTCAAATAAAGCCACTTAAAAATGTGCCATAATTCCCACTTAATTGTATTTTATAGAAAAACGGAGTAGGCGAGGATAAAACAATAGGGTTATTTACTCTTTATTCAAGCCTTCATCCCAACAAAATGTCATAAAAGAAAATGTTCCGAGATTTTAAGAAAATGTGTTTTTCGCAAATCGATTTTTCAAGTTTTGATCAGACCCTGTACCATAACGGGTAAACTGACTGTGTTTCGCTTTGGATAAATATTAACATCATAAAAATAGGGTACCTAATTTTCAATTTTGCAGTTGTTTATGTAAGTTAAGTTAATGATAACTTAACCTAGTGTGATAACTACCTATAAACAAGTTTTGCTAAAATTAAATTAATCATATTAGCCTTGACAGAGGTTGCTATGGTTTTTAAAGCAATTGAATTTTGACAAGTAACTTTTACCACTTGTGGGCTTAGCAGATTGTTGCAATTTTCGTGCTTTATTTCGTGTCTCTATTGGTGTAGACTAAAAGTTCTTCTCTTTAAAATGACAAGTTTTACAAGGTCGGACCAAATAGATATGCTTCTCGTTTATGGCGAGTGGTTGCAAAATAAAAGGCAGGCTCAAACACTCTACGCAGAGCGATACCCCGACAGAAACCAACCCTGCTATGCCTATTTTCCGTGGCTAGTACAACGTTTGAAAACAGTTCGTCAAAATGAAAATTAAGGAAAGTTCATTATTAGTGAAGAAGCTGAAATAAACGTTCTGGCATGTTTGAATGCTGACCCAAATAATTCTACTCGCCAAATTGAAAGTGAAGTTAGAGTTAATAGAGAAAGTGTAAGGAACATTTTGAAGAAAAATAAGTACAAGCCCTACAAATACCAAATCCACCAACACTTGGGTGTTAATGACTTTGCTCGGCGAGTTATTATTTTCGGATGAGTCTCGCTTCACGAATCTGGGAATGTTCCACAGGAAAAATGTAAGATATTGGGCAAATGAAAATCAACATTTATTTAGAGAAGGATCTTTCCAAGAACGCTTTGGTGTTAATGTGTGCTAGGTGTTTTAGGAACGAGAATTGTGGGCCCAATATTTTTAATGCGCCCCTTACAGCCCAAACTTATTTGAACTTTCTAGAAACAACAGTTACCGATTTTTTGGACAATTTACCTCTTGCAGAAATTACCAACATCTACTTTCAACAAGATGGTGCACCGCCCCATAATGATCGAATCTGTGTAAATTATTTAAATTACAGGTCTGGGGACCAATGGCCAGCACGTTCGCCTGATTTGACACCTCTAGATTTTTTCTTCTGGGGTTATATCAAAGAAAAAGTATATTTAACTCAACCTAAAAATTTGGACATTTTAAGAAATCGAATTATTAGTGCTATTAATAATATTAATATAACTCAAAAAGAAAATGTATTACGGAAAATTGTTGAAAAATGTGAGACCTGCATCGAACAAGAAGGTCGTGTTTTTGAAAATCTTAATTATGATTAAGGACGTTTTTTTTTCTATTTATTTTATTATTAGTTAATATCAATCATCAGATGATATAAACTTTTATATCATTTGCTAATGATGCTAACTTAGTTAGCGAAACACGCGTCCAGAACTTAACAAGTTGTGATGTAGTGTGATTGGAACTTTTGTATTTTAATCTATCTTCTACCACAGGTTCCAGTGTTAGGATTTAAAGAGGTTTCTAAAATATCAGTTTTTAATTTCTGAAATTTCACCCTTAACGAAGAAAAAATGTGTTTTTATTTTTTAATATTACCTCTTTAGATAAATTATATTTTTAAGACGATGCTTTAGTCAATGGCTTTCAATAACAATAGCCTAAAAATCAATTTCGAGATGTTTCGAAATTCAACGGTTAATGGGGTTAAAAGGCATGAAATGTTAATTTACTTTTTTATAATTTCTCTTCAACTAAATAAGATTTTAAGCCAAATCTTTCATTAATTATTTTCTAAAACAATTATCTAAAATTTAATTTTACGGATTTTTCGAAATTCGACCCTCAAGAGAATGGTGTTTGTGAAAAACTAGAACATTGAAATCTAATTAATAAATCTGCAAGTATAAAGACTAGGAAAATATTTTTTAAATTTATGTTGTCAATATGAAAACTTTACATTTTTATCAATTATTGTTTCACGAATTACATTTGTGTTTGTTGTTGATTTTAAAATTTATAAGCCAAATTGAATAAAACTTTACAGAATGTGTATTTTATATATTTTTTAAGGATAGCGTTTTAAGTCTGACGGAAAGGCGCCCGAACCTAGAGGAACCAAAGTATGTGGAACATAAAATTCAATAATCTAGTTTTTATTAAATATTGTCGCAGGCAGCGTAAAAGTTACTGTTATTGTCATTTTCATGTTGCTCATTTATTTTCCGGATTTCATTTTTGTTTTATTTAAAATTGGCCAAACTAAATATAATATAATATTATTAATAGGGATGAGATGTATCTCTAATTTTCAAAAATAAACTTTTAACAACTATATCCGAGGATCAATGTTTTCATAACTCCGCAGTGCGAGGTTTGGTTTCTCTGTTTTCAATTTAAGTTATTTTTTTCAATTTAAGTTATTTGTAAAACATACAAAAATCCTCACAACATTAATTTTTTTTTGTATCGCTCTACTAAACCATCAAGGTAACATGGTCTGAGATTACTTGTAATAAGCTACTATCTGCCCAGGGCACCGATAGCTTTTGAAAAGTTAAGATAGAAAAGTGCGCGTCATTTTTAATCATCTTTAACTATTTTGCTGTTGCAATTATTAGACAAGGGTGGTTGGTAAAAAGCCAGTGATACTAGTTTCAAGATTATTGTGAAATTAAAGATATTTTCTGGAACTGTCAAAAATTGATATTCTCCATTTGATCGGGCATTAGTGTTATTAGAGTTTCAAAAACTAAGATAAGAAAGTGCACATCGTTTTACTCTAATTTGATCCTTTCAAATTTGACAGCACTTCGAAACCTCAATCTCGAAAACAGTTAAAGATACGCGAAAATTTTGAATACACAAAATTATTAGTTTTACGAGTTGAATCTACATTTTCGATAATATACAGGGTGTTCCATTTAAAAAAAATATAAGTTTGATTCGGTGCATCTTTCTGAAACACCTACAATTCAATAAAAAAAAATGAGCTTTCTATCTTTAGAAATAAAGATGTTAGAGGGGGGTGACATTTATAACCAATAACCCTGTATCTGTGTCAATAATTACTGCGGATAAGCCTCTAACTGGTTGACTTTAAAGATATAATTTTCTTCAGCTTGCATTAGCTACGCAACCAACTAAAACTGTATAAAATTGCCACGAACCAAAATATATGCTTCACCCTTTTCAAAGAATTTTTCATTCATTCTATATTTAAAGAAGTAGAAAAATCGACAGTATCTTCTGTTTTAAAATTCTGCAAAAATAATATAACAAAGCGGTTGCAGCAAAAAGCCTGTTCATTTTAAACAATAAAGAAAAATTTAGAAATGAGGCAACGTCTCTGAAACATTTTTTTAAACTTAGCGTGTCATATTGTCCTTATATAGCAAAATTTATTACAAAAGCTTAAGCATATTTAGATAAACTGACAAATCTTTTACTTTATACTAAACTTATATAATTTCGTATATATACCTGGAACTTCATGGTGTAGTACCTGCGCCGATAATTATTATAGATGCGCCCCTAATCGAGCCACTTTAAAGATAAAGTTTTCTTTAGCACGAGAAAACTTAAATTTTATGGAATTTGCATGTACTTAAACATTTTTATCTCAACCTGTACAAGAAAGCCTGTTGAAACCTTGTTCACACTGAGATTCTAGAATAAATTGCATATCAACAAAAAAATAATCGGAAAAAATCGATTTGCAGTTAAAAAAATTACCTGTAATAGAAATTGACTTGCATTTTTATATATTCCACAAATAATGGACCTAGTGCATATTTAATGTTCGCTTTGTGTTGTAAATTACATTAAAATTTTATTTTTTCCATTCATGATTGCTAGTTTTCAGTTTAATGATACCAATATTTACAAACATATGAAAGAAATAGATTATAAGCCACGAACAAAGTAAAAAAAAATAATTTTTTTATTGGAATAAACCCGAAAAACATGACCGTCAAACAGGACACAAACAATCCCTGATAGCTACAAACAGATCATTTTATTGCGAACTAATTTAAAATTGTCCACAACTATTCTGAAAACCGAAATCAATTTAGACGTCATAAACATAGAGGCACTACGGGGATTATGGGGAAATCGATTAAACACAGGCGCGATATTTTTCATGAGCTCGACTAAAGGACATTAAATAGCCACCAAAAAATATATTTATTGACACAACTAAATAATTTTTATGGGGTAAAATGGAAAGTAATATATCTTGTTCGTACGAGTCCGCATGACTCTTGTTAACTGTTCCTGGACCAAACATTTTTGGATATTTGGGTTTTTGACACACTTCAGCTCGGTAAAGGTACGTCTGTGAAGAAATATGCTAGATGTCCAACCAAAGAGAAAAATAGGAGCGTCTTTTGATAAAAAGAAATTTCGGTGGAGCCTATAATAACTGATCAGTGGCATTCCATAGGGGCATTTTTTTGAACCCCGTTGACGCAATATACAGGTCGCAATGAATAATTTTTCGGAGCAAGACATTCTTTTTGGATTTCTCGTCCAAAAAATCTCGGACAAGGTCGTTAACGGAGAACATAGAAGCACGGGATGTCATTAAAAAAATAAAAAGGTAAAAAATGGGATAACTTTAAACACATTTTGGGGAGCTGAATTCAGACCAGCTTTTCCAAGCTGAAACAAGGGTTCAATGGGAAATATAAAGGAGAATGAAAATAAAAATATATCCAAATATAGGGAACGAACGAGGTCGAAATTCAAAAAAAACAAAAATTATTTTGCCCTTATATTTTTCAAACAATTCACTGTTTTTTTTTTTGAAAATAGTAACTCCAGCGAAAATAGGTTACATGTTTTTAGAGCACCCATGAGTGATTGAAAAATCACATCGCATGAATCACGCTCCGGCTTATACAGAGCGAGTTATTTGGAAACTATTTTTGTTTCATGTTCATTTAGAATTAAATTCTTTTCATGTTTTCGATGTGTTTTACATTAAGCCACGTAGCATGTGAACGGATTTTCATAGGCGAACCAAGTAAATACAACGAAGAAACGTCTACATTTTTCCTAAAGACTGGTGTAAAGTTTAGCCTGATCGGTGCAGGTGGTAAAGTTGAACGCTGAGAAATTTTAGCATTAAGCTTTAATACCTCCTTGACCAAAAACTACTAGGCAGATGAAAAACTTCATTTGTTTTTTGCTACAAGACATTGTATCACATTTTTTTGTCCGAGGTTTGGAAATTGGTTAAAATTGAGATTTAAAAAAATTGTTTTTCGTTTTTAACGAAAATTGCCGTTTATTCAAGATGGTCATTGATGACGCAATGTCAGAATAGGCGTTTCGGCAAGTTGGACTTTTTAACTCGAAAATTGGCAATCATCTTCACAAATAATTTAAGGGTCTGAAAAAAATATAAATATATCGAAAATTAAAATAT
Source organism: Kuschelorhynchus macadamiae (assembly GCA_030620095.1). NCBI lineage: Eukaryota > Metazoa > Arthropoda > Insecta > Coleoptera > Curculionidae > Kuschelorhynchus > Kuschelorhynchus macadamiae. The sequence continues at coordinate 367,545 of JAUTXW010004195.1, read as the reverse complement.
GTTCTACAAATCCAAATCTAATTTTGTAAAGTTTGATTCTATGACAATAGATTACACGCAAGCAGACTTGCAACCGCTCCAGAGTTGCTTAGAAATCATTGGGTTTAACGGTTTGCTAGGAAGCATCAAAACTAGGGCATTGATGAATGGAAAAAAATCCTATTCAGCGACAAATCTAGATGTTGTTTAAAATCACCGGATGGTGGTGAAAAAATATATAGGAGAACAGGGAACGTTTTGAGCAAAACCATTTTTCGCCTAGAGTAGCTACGGCTGAGGCTCCGTTATGCTGTGAAGTGACGTGCAGTTCGACACAAGAACGGACTTGGTCATGGTCATTGGGGGCCCCCCCCCCCAACGACCATGACAGTGTGGCAGCAGATAGATATATTATGACATTTTAGAACCACATATTGTTCCCTTTGCTCCATTTCTAGAAGACGCTTTCATGCTAATGCATGATAACGCTCGAGCACATATTAACGAATATTAGTGGTGGAAATCCGAAAAATGAATTAGACCCCCCGCAGTCCCGACTTTAACACGATCGAACATGTCTTGGACAGATTGGGCAGAACAGTACGGGCTCGGGTACTTACTCCATCCAATTTACAGGAGCTTAGTGAAGTTCTCATTGAATAAAGGTTACAAATTGATCAAGTTCATATACGGAACCTTATTGAAGGGATGCCAAAGCGTATAGAGGCTGTCATTCGCGCACGTGGAAAAACACCCATTACTAAGTTATTTGTTACTGTTATTGCTTGCCATATACTCCAGAAAAATAAAGATATCGAGGTGAACCAAAAGCAAAAATGTTAAGAATGGATGTGACTTGAAAATTAAAACATAATTTAAAACAATTTACTGTTACGCCACTCCACAGAGTCTCTTAAACGTATGGTAAAAGCATCTTTATGTTTAAACCTGTATATTACAAAGGTACGTCTATATTTTAATACATTTTTAACATGTGGGCGATTCTCTATAAAGTTATCTACAATATCATCAATTAAAACAGGTATTTGCGATTGAGATTCATCGAAATTTTGCGTGGATCGATTATTTTGCCTGTGAGTGTATTTTCCAGAACATCTGGAATAACTCTTGTTGAAGATGGTAGATAATTTAGAATTTTCGGTAATACCAACCTGTTTCTATCAAACCTATTTTTTTCTATTGTGGAGTTAACAAACCCCCTTAATAGCTATTTTCTTAATTAAATGTTGATCTCTTGGTAAATATGTTTTCAACGAGCAACATTTTACAATGCTTTTATTTTAGCCATTGTTCGTATCAGGTAAAAAAATTATTTCGTATTTGAATAATCCCGAAAAACATGACCGGCAAACAAGACACAAACAATTCCTGATAGCTACAAACAAATCATTTTATTGCGAACTCAACTCAAGGCACAACGGGGATTTTGGGGAGATCGATTAAACACAGACGCGATATTTTTCATGAGCTCGACTAAAGAACATTAAATGGCTACCACAAAATATCCTAGGTGTATTTTATGGATATAACTAAATAATTTTTATGATGTAAACTGGAAAATACTTCTTGTTAAAACTGAAACTGTAGAGGCGCTCTAATTAGCAAGAAAAACGCAATAAAATAAATAATGCCGGCGAAATAATCAAATAAGAAAGGCAGGTTCTTTCTTTTTAATCTACAGTGACAAGAATATTTTTTAAATCATCTACATTTGCGCAAACGACGCAATATTTAGAATTTTTGTTAAATTTTATACAAAACTTTAATAATGTTATTCTGTTTTACAAAGGTTTTAAATATCTATAATTATTATTAAGTCCATATTAGCTGTATAAAACTACACAAAATAACTCTGCGAGAAATCTTGAGATTCTCAGTGTGTGAATTGAAACAATCATTTCGAAGTACTATTACATGCAAATCTTTGTTGGTTTCGTAAAATTACCCTGGTCTCATCACTTGGAAGTGGTGGTAAATCTGTTCACCCCCGCTCTACCCACACTACCATTTGTTCGCAAAAATAAAAAAGCATTATTCTTTTTCAAAATCTTGTTGAGGCAATACATTTTCCCAAACTATGTTGGCCACAACACACAATTGTGTCCTAGATGCTTCTTTTATCAGCTACTGGTCTCATCACTTGAAAAACCACCCAACCTTAAAGCGTGGTTGATTTAGAATTTTAATTTAAATTTGTTTTCAAAAGTGAAAAAAATTATTCTTTTTCAAAATCTTGTTTGGGCAATAATATGTTATTTTTCCAAACTATGGTGGTCACAACACGCAATAGTTTTCTAGATGCTTCTTTTATCAGCTTTGGTATATTAGGGCAAACAAAAAGTGACAATTCGAGAATTGTTTGTCAAATTTGTCTACGAGTTTAGGGCTTAGTTAGTAAGTGGCATCTTTGAAATTAGCTTTAATGATTGCGATCTAAAATATGTTGGGCAAATTAAACGCTCCATAAACATTCGTTTTAAAGAACACATGGTACATTTAAGATACGGAAAAACAGAAAAGTCAAGCGTTGCCCAACATGCTTTGAAAAACAATAACCAAATAGGAATAAATAATATTAAGTTTATTAAAAATGTATCTAATAATAGATTATTGGATGCATCTGAGAGTACAGAAATAGGTAAATGTGGTTAGAAAGCACTAAATAAAGACAGAGGGCCTATTCCCTATAGTCCCCTCGATTGCTTACTTGCAGTCGGATGCAACCACACCACATGTAGTATGGATAGACTCGGTTAGGAAAAGTTACTTTAATTTATATCATCTGCTGATGGTGCTAACTTGGTTAGCGAAACGCGCGACCAGAACGTAACAAGTTGTGGTGTAATGTGGTTAGGACTCTTGTATTTCGATATTACTATAAGATTATGAATTTTCATCTTCTGAGAACTCCAATTTTGTCGTTTACGTTTAAAGATAGTTCACAATAAATTGTAAACCAAAATTTTATTTTTTTTTTCTTATGGACGTAAGGACGTAGCCGATTCACGCATCGGACAAGTGGCCCTTCTGAAACGTACACTACAGAATGCTAAACATTCCAGATGGTACGAATTCGCATGCAAGGTCAAATAGATAAAGTAAAAAGTAAGCCCCAAGAGGCATGTCGAATCGATATAAATAAAAAAAAAAAGAACACACAATAGTTCGTCAAAAAAGCAACACAATACATAAATAATTAAAATACAAGTGAATAAAAATAGATACAAAGTATATATAGATATAAAACAATCATAAAAGCAATTCGTTTAACCGCCTTTTAAGCTGTAAAGTGCTTAAACTGAAAATGTCATAATCAGGGAAGTGACGATTGTAATTGCGTACCAGTCGATCGACAAATGCGCTAAGCCCATAATTTGTACTATGGTATGCTTCAAAAAAGAGTTGAGATTGCCTTGTTCTCCTAATAGGAACCAGAAATGCGACCGACTCAAGCAACATCGGACAGTCAATATCTCCACTGAGCAGTTTGTGAAGAGAAACTAGAAGTGCCTTCTTTCTTCGAAACTCAAGTGTTTGAAGCCCACACAGAAGAGCTCTGGTATTATATGATAAACCCTAAATTAAACTTATACAAAAGGTATTTGGCAAATCTATTTTGGACTTTTTCAATTTTATCGATGTGGCACTGATAAGATGGACTCCAAACTGTAGAACAGTACTCCAGAACGCTGCGAACAAGTGAGTTATAAAGACAACCAATTGCTTTAGTATCTGTGACATGTTTTGTTTGCCGCTTTATAAAGCCCAACAGCCTGAAACCCTTCAGTACAATACTATCAATGTGCAGACCAAAAGTTAAATTCTCATCAAAAATAACGCCCAAGTCTGTAAAGGAACTAACAACTTCAAGACTCACGTTATCTATGAAGTAGGAGGAGAGTATGGCTTTAATGCGTTATTATCAACGGAACATAGATATATAGAAGATAACATGCTTTTCCTCATATTTATTCATAAATATAAATAAAAAAACGATGTTAGAGGATAGTTGATGTTTGTCTTGTGAACTTTGGTTTAAATTTTGCCCATAGAATTTCTGCTATAGATTACATCATTCCGATTTGTGCCCTCATGCCCCTGTGTAACAGAGTCTTCTCTAATCAAGCATTTAACAGTGGAATATTTATGGAAAAAATATGACTGATATTCTCTTCGATCTGTCACTTTTTGTTCGCCCTCACAAATCTGAACTCATGAGTGTCTAGGAGACTATATTGGAAACTATGTGAATATTATGACGACTACAAAATTTTGCGAAAAAATACGAGACGACATTGTCCAAACAAGATTTTTGAAAAGAATAACGAATTTGTGTGTTGTATCCAACATAATTTGGGAAAATAATAGGCAAGTCTCAGGAAATTTTAACGACAGCTCATTACTCATTCAGCTTTCGTGGAATCGCTATAAAGAGATAGGTATCTACAAAAGACGCAGTGGAGAAGATCGTAAATTATTTTACCATATTCTAGACTGAATATAGCCCTCCCGTCTTTGCGTTAATCGGATCTTAAAAGCAAAAGGTCTTTAAACTGCTTTGAGGAAGACTCAGACTAAAATATTTAAGCGAACCCGAGACCTAAAAGTTATGTGTGAAAACCAATTTTGACGCGGCATTAGAAAACATGTCATTTATATTTTCCTCGTGGACATATCGATTGGCAACTTCGACATTGGAGTTAACTACTTTTTAACCAATAGTCAAGATTGCGTAAAGGCGTCTAATATAAAAGCCGATTAAATTTCCCCAGTAAAATAAATCCAATGAAGTCATATGAGGTGTCCTCGGTGGTCATTAAATAGGCCCACCTCGACCTATCCATGAAACACCCAAAGTATTTAATAACGTGCTGACGAACTAAATTGCTAAAATGGGGCGGTGCACGGTCGTCCATAAACCATATCTGATTCCTAATTTCCAAAGCTACATGTTCTAAAAAACCATTTATGTTTTGTCGCCAGAATTGCAAATACAAAGCACCATTTAATGTGTATTTTAAAAAGAACGATAAAAAATATAATTTCCAATAATTCCCATCCAAACATTAATATGAACCTTGGAGCTTTGTCTGAACTATTGCACGGAAATTTTCTTCATGCCAGATATCTAAATTATGGTAATTTATCACTCCGTCTCAAGTGAGACTTTGTGCTTGTACAAAACAATACGAGTAAAATTTGGATTTGCTTAAATCGTTTCAAAAACTATTTTGCGTAATTGCTTGTTGCAGGATAATCAGCTACTCTCGAAACATGGCATGTACCTTTTGGTCGTAATAAGGATGAAGCAGCTATTCTTTGTTCTTGTTGGAGGTGCTCCTCCACCACGATGCGGCAAAAACTTTGAGTTTTTTAATTTTAATTTAACTTGATTTCTCCTCTTAAGCTACGATCAGCCCTTTCAAAAGTTCTCGTCGATAAATAAGGTGCATGAATTCATATTCGCTATACGGATAATGTTCTTTGGCTCTCATATAAATATATATATATATATATATATATATATATATATATATATATATGTGTGTGTGTGTGTGTGTTGATTTTTAGTCTGTAGTACTGTACCGAGTAAGGGTTTTAATTTTGCGATATCTCCCAAGGAAATCCCTAAAGAAGAAATAATAAGTGGATGCTTTTCTTGACTCCTCTGAAGAAACAAAATCAGAGGAAATTCGGAAATTCGACAAGCAAAACACCAAAACAAAACCTAAATGCCACTGAACAAAGGGCCCTAATAAAGCTTGGAAAGAATAAAGACATCACAATCCTTCCAGCAGATAAACGAAACGCAACTGTGGTTATGAATACTCAAGATTACGCACAAAAAATGCAGGATATCCTACAAGACAATTGTTATAGGCCTGCTTCAAGGGACTCGACAACGTACCTAGAAAAAACAACTAAAAATAAAATAAAAAGTTCACCAATAAACCCCGAAATTCAACAAAAAATCATACCACGGGAAAAGTCGAGCAGATGCCCTAAACTCTATGGTTTACCAAAAATACACAAACCAGGGGCGCCCATCAGACCTATTGTTAGTGCTGTTAATTCGCCGCTACAAAAACTGGAGAAATACCTTTCTGAAATTATGCAACCAACTGTAGAAAAAGCTGATTCGTTTGTAAAAAACTCGGAGCATTTCACTCGAATCATACGAGATATCGGCCTTGAAAAAAATAGAAAGCCTAGATGTCAAATCATTATATCCCAGTATTCCCATCAACGAAGCATTGGACAAGATTGCTATGAACGAGGATTTCCAGGCACATATAATACAACTCTCGGAGCATTGCCTTAAAAATACTTATTTTTCATTCAACGGGCAAATGTATAAACAAATGGATGGTGCTCCAATGGGGTCCTCGCTATCACCAGTAGTCGCGAATTTATTTATGATATACTTCGAGAAAGAAGCTCTTGAGAAAGCAAGTTTAAAGCCCAAATTATATATATATATAACACAAACATATTTATTATATGGCAACATGGTCATGCAGAGCTCGAAAAATTTCTGACTCACGTAAATTCAATCCACCCCAGAATACAATTTACTCTAGAGTTAGAGGAAAACAACAAACAACCGTTTTTAGATGTTTTGGTCACAAAACTGCATAACGGACATTTCGAATATACCGTTTATAGAAAACCAATACATACAGATAGATATTTAAATGCAAAATCACACCATCACCCAGCACAAATTCAAGCTGTGGCAAATACTCTTATATCCAGGTTCGTGCGATTAACTGAAACACACACGAGACAAAACGAACTTAAGGTAATATCAAGTGCTTTAAAGAAAAATGGCTACACAAATCGCACCATAGAGAAAACTATTAATGCACAGGTATCCCGAACAACGAACAACAAAACTTATGAACCAGAAAAGCACGTAGTCTTACCATATGTAAAAGGCACAACAGACAGAATCGGAAGAATTCTTAGGAAACGCAACATACAAACAATACACAAGCTACAAACAACTATAAGTAAACTACTTGGAAACCCAAAAGATAAAATTAAACTGGAAAACCACGGAGTATACAGTATTCCGTGCCAGGACTGGGAGGCGAATATCAGCAAGAGTGGAAGGGCATAACTCAGCATCAGAAATAAACAAACATCCTCAGCTTTCGATGGGTGTAGAGAGATTGCCAATATAGAACATTATAAGACCAAAATAATCCGAGAAGCCATAGAAATTGAAAAACAAAGTGTTTTGAATAAAAGGGAAGAATCATTAAAACTACCAACAGTATGGAAGACAATAATCGACAAATCGCAAAAACTCAAACGCAATTAGCGCAACAACAACAGCACCATCCGGAAAACATAAATAAGGACCAACGCCTGCGCAGATATAACCTTCGGTCCCGAGTGGGGGTATAAAAGGAAGCGTCGCAGTCACCAACACTTCAGTCTCTATTCGGACGCGAGAAAGAAAGTTTCGAAAATGCCAAATGTGATTTTGGCGAAACGTCAGCAAAACTGTTCTTTTCAGAACGACAGCGGTGAACGGATGTACACCCGGAATGAAAACACACACACATATATATATATATATATATATATATATATATATATATATATATATATATATATATATATATATATATATATATAAATATATATAAATATATATATATATATATATATATATATATATATATATATACCGAAAAAATAGCATACTTCTACTAGAAACATTGATTATCTCGTCAGTAAATAAGACGTTGAAAAGTCGACTCATTTTTTAAGGTATAGGTAAGGTTTTATATCTTGAATTTGGCTGAACATCCGGCACATTTGCTAGACTAATGAGGTGTCTGTCGGCGACCCACATCGACCTGCTACAGTGCAGGTATGTGATTTATGTGCAGCAGCAGAATCGATTATTTAAATTCACTCCAATTTTCTTCTGTTGTTTATAGGACGTAAAAACTCTTTTAAATATAACTAAGTAAAGATTATGTAAATTGGACCTGTTGAATCATTTTTGGTATATTTATCCCCATATTTGGTATATTTATCCCCACTAGTTCACTATCCAAGTATTGTGTGGTCATTCCTATACATCTCATTTGGCAATTTATGCAGGGTATTGAATATATGATGTTGGATCTTTTTTATTCGGCACTTTCGTTTTTAAAAATGCAATTAGATAATATAAATTGTTTTGGGAATTATGGCAAACAATAAAATCTTATTTTGCTAATATATGTTTTTCTATCTTCTATTATTGTACTCTAAAACCTCGTTATTTGACGATTGTATTAAAACTTTTTCCAGGTAAAGCCAAAATATTCTTACTTAGTTAGTATTACAAAGCAATGCTCCGGTGACGCTTTTCTTTTGATTTATAGGATAGTTTGAACTAGTTTGTGTGTGTACTACTTTATTTTAAGGGTGCATTTTTTATTGTCTCGGATAAAGGGATATCCAAAAAAATAATTGTATTATTGAGAACAGCCGCGGCGGTAAAATGAGTTTTGTGATGAAAGATATTAATAATATTTAAAACGTTATTAATTTCTTTTTTCGAAACGGCTATCAAATAACCATCGATATACCTTTAAAATGATAGACGACATGGACTCCGCAATTTCCTCAACAGTACCCAAACTAGGCATGGGATATTTAAAAGAAAAAGTTCTTTAAAAATTAGTATTACCAGTCGTATTTTTTTAAAGGTATGTGGATGATTCTTTGGTGGCAGTTCCCCTTTAATATAATTAATTTTTTGGATATCTCTATTTTTCGAGATAATCAAAAAGGCATCCTCAAAACCAAGTGGTAAGACACATGATCGGGTCGTTACTTAAATTTTAATTCAAATCATCCGAAAAGAACAGTGTAATTATTCGTCTCACCGACAGACCTCTCGCTTTAATGTCGCCGCTCTGGACCATTAACTAAAATAAGCATAATTTTAAAAGAAAACGGTTTTCCTGAAGAATGTTTTTATATAGAATCACCAAACAAAAAGTTTTTAGACTGAACGATAAGAAAAGAAACGAAAAACTTAAGACAAATAATGACAACAAAACTTATATTGCAATGCCATACAAAAGTGAATTATCAGAAAAGCTTAAACATATTTTAGCAAAGCGGACATGTCTGTTTGCAATTAACTCCAAAATCGTTTAGCACATCTATTTAGTAGTATATTTTTATGTGTTCTTAAAAAATATATGGCGTGAAGCGTGCACAGAAAAAAAAAAGGGTACCTTGAGGCAAAGTCGTCGCCAGTTCTCTTGAAAAATAATTTCTAAGAGCAAGAGAATTTCTTCTTAATATAATTTTTATTTTCTCTTGAATAAATATTTCTTGCCCAGAGGGATTTGTCTCTTCTTCCGAGAAAAATTTGGATATAACATTTAAAAGCACTTGCCCCAAATTCTTTTATCGTAAAGCAATACCTTTATAATTGTTCTTAAATGCTTCTCGGTGTCGTTTCAAATCCGTTGGCCACATAAAAAATCGATGGGTGGGGAGAGGAAGGACGATTGGCCCTGCTTCGCTTTTGCTGAGATCAGCCTTGATTTATAGGTGGTATAACGCGCAGTACCGAAATTTTTGTGTAATTTTTTGTATGGCAAAGCAAACATGGGAGTCAAAATCCTGTTAGGAAAGTGGCGACTTGGACATTTGTACGAATCTTTCAAAGGTAAGTAAGTCATTTATTGTACGTATCTGCAAATGTGTAACCTAACGTTCTTTTTTATATATAAGCAGATCGTTTTTGAGTTTTGACTCCAAAATAAGTTAATCTAATGCACACTCTACTACAAAACGTTGCGCTAGTACGTTTTTCCTTAAAGAATTAGACAAAAGAATACCTATATATCTGTTATTAATAATTTTCTGTTTTAGTATAACATTGCGCAATAAAGAAAATGGCGTTTTAGCCTTCCTTTCCTATTGAATTACTCTTGAAATTTACGACTTACTTATTTCAAGATGGAGCGGTATTGATTCAATTCAAAAGGATTTCATTCAAAACCCATAGCGTTTAATACAAAGTTTTCATGTTGTTTCAAAACCGCCGCTAACTACCACACCCTTTAACTATTGTCATAAAATCGACGCGCTTGTTCAAAGATTTTTTAAATATTGCTTTAAATTAATTTTTTAAAAATTACTACCATTTGTTTATTATATTTTTAATGTGTGGTATGACAAAAAAGGACAACATTTTCATTATATATCTCAAAAAATTGTATTCTCAATAACCGGTGCTTACAGAGAAAATAGTTTTGAAAGTATATTTAACTTTAGGTCAGATTCACCAATGTATTCAAAAAAGAACAAAATAAATATTAAATATCTCCTTAACCGAAGCTAATATAAACAAATTTTACTTACTTTTTACTTACCATTTTTACCAATTTAAAAAATTTTTAGTTTTTGAAATCGGTTTTTGTCGTATTTTTGGAAAACCCTTTATATACAGACTACCAATTGTTTATTATATTTTTAATAGTTCTAGAGTGTGGTATGATAAAAGAGGTCACGTAGATCACACAGATAATTTTATTCTCAATAAAAGTTGGTGCTTACAAAGAAAATAGTTTTGATAATATATTTAACTTTCGGTCAGATACACAGTATAAAAAAAACAAAATAAGTATTAAATATCTCCTAAACCATAACTAACTAATATGAAATACTTTACTTACTTTTTATTTACCATTTTTACCAATTCAAAATTGTTAGTTTTTGAAATCGGTTTTTGCCGTATTTTTTGAACACCTTGTATTCACAGTGTGACCAACTTAAAAGCTGAACAGCCCTGTATCTCAGGAAATAATTACCATATTACTTTTTAATTTTGGTTATATATATGGTTTTAAAACACTCATATTTGCTCATTAGCGTGCGAGCATAAGGGAGGTACGATTTTTAAGGAAGAATATTATATTTTGATTTTTGATTCTTACTCAGCATAATTAAGAACCCTTGTATATCAAATTTCAACAAGATATTTCGTTGACTTTGGGAAATACGAATAAAATAATATTTTAAGTATTTTTCTTGCAGTGCAAAAAATTGAAGAAACTGCCATCCTAAAGCAACTCAGAGACAGTCAAATAAAACCAATAACCAGAAATATTGGGGACAGAATCAGCTTAAAAAAAGGAAGAAGGAAAAAAAAGTTATATTTTTAAATTTAAACATCAACGAAGTTTATTTTAATAATGTTTCAATAAAATACATACAAAACAGTTAAACTGTTCTTTTTTTTTACAAATATATTTTTTATGCGCGTTTGAAACTTGAGCTTATCTACGTAACTTTAACTTCAATTAGTTATTGTGTAAAACGGAATTACTTTTCTATGTACCTTCTATTTTTCGAAGTGAGTGAGTTAATTTAGTCTTGCTTTATATAAAATAAAGTAAATGATACATACAAGATGATTTCTAAGTGTTTTTTTAAGTGTGTATTAAGATAAGTACCGAACCGATTTTTTTGTTGATTTATTTCTTCCAAATATTTCAAACATTTCATTACTTTTAAAAAGTCCATACACACTACAAAATTATCAACTTACAGAAGTCACCTTGTATATAACAAGGTTTTACATTCATTCAAGAGAGAAGACGATATTCCTTTGATACAAAAGTTCGTTAGTCTTGGTTAAAAATAACAAATCTCTTATTTAAAAAAAGGGATTATTTGTCCTAAAAGAATTTCTCTTCTATTAAAGTATATATTCATTTGAATTAAGAAATAAATTATCTTCAATTAAGAACGATGGTCTTGTGATAAAACATCAAAGTTTTTATATCAAAGGCTTGTCTTCTTTGAATCAACAGAATTATTAAGAAAAGAATACTAAAGATCTTGGCTCTATGTATTTAGTCTTTTTTAATAAGACATTCAGGTGTTTGATTCAAAATTACTGGGAGTTGACACAAGAGAAAGTAGACTTAGTATAAAATAATATAGCTGATTAAAGGCAATAGCAATAACGTTTTAAATTAAGAGCGCTCGCATTTGGACCTATTCAAAGTCGCGAAGCTTTTAACGGAATGGCGTATGCATTTATATCAAGAGATCCTTTTTTCAGTGTGTGTCCCGATCTTTTTTTGTCTAGTATTTAATGCTTAAGTGCAAGTAACAAATTGATTATAATTAATAGCTTCTCTTGTACCCCTTTTTAAGATTCCGTGGCCAAAACACTTAGTATGTAAGTCCAGCACTCCAGAAAATAAAATAAAAAAAATATTTTTCCAAATTAAAATTGATACATATTTTTTGGCATTAGAAATTATTAGTCACCAATTCATTCAACAACATCAAGTTGACACACTAAAGAATGTCGCTATAAAATATTTTTTATTTATCAAGAAATATAACGAAACCCCAAGGGTTAAAAAGACCATGCCTTCGACAAAACTTTCTAGGTAATTCAACAAGTTGGAAAATATAGATGTAAGTGAATAAGCAACATGATTGTAACAGAAAATAAAATATGTCAACGTTGTGAGTGTCTTTTTCCTGCTAAGGTGGATAACATAAAAATTGAGTTTCTCAGGCAAAAGTTTATACATTTTATATAAAATCCTAAAAATAATGACGACAAAACTAGTTATGTTGAGCTGAAATGTCTGGAAAAGTCAATCTTATATCACCTACTCGAACTTTATAAACTATATAACATGGTCTTGCTAATAGAACTTTTATAGCCCACTCAAATAGTTGGATATGGATTTTCCGGTCCATTTTCTAATATATAAAGAAATTGAATCCTTGCAGACTTCTCGAGAGAGGATATAAGACAGAAGTTTTATTAAATTTATTCGGTGGATCTTTAAATTTATATCAAAATATTCGAGATAAGTGTCAAACTTTATAATCCTGTGACATTTGATTTGCACAATCATTTAATGCATGTCTGCTTCATTCGGTTGAAATAATAAAAAAGTTACTGTCTGAATTTAATTTCTGCCACAAAGTCATATTAGCTCGTACGTGTTTCAGAGAGTGACCACATGCAGGGATTATATTTTTAAACTGAACAAAAGGCTGTCTACGTGATGCTTTATCTAAATAAGATTTTCCAATTTAATTAAAACTAATTGCTTTTTTAGCAAAATAGCAATATTTTCAGACTTTTATTCTCCAAGCTCGGATAATCTAAATCTTTTATTTTGCAGCTGGTGAAGTAATATCGAACAAAATACTAAATAGGAATTCTAGAAACGTATTTTTTAGAATATAACAAAAAAATTTATTCAGAGATTACTTTTCGTAATTTGAAATTGATTTATTTGGTTTAGAATACACATGTAATCTAATATCCTGTTTTTCTTCTATCTAGGAATGTCTTATGCAGCAAACTGAATAACAAGATGATTTCTTCATTCCGCTGGAAGATATATTAAATATTGAGGGCGATAGATACTGGGCCGAAATTCAAATGGACTTCTTCCTTCTTTTAGTCATATCTGGCTATATCTACACTGCGCAAAACAATTAACGCAACGCCTAAAATTTCGTCTAACTTTGAATGGAAATTTCTCGAGAATGGTTGATCCGATTTTGATGAAGTTTTTATCGAAATTTAGGTTAATTCCTCGTGAATATTCTTTTGATATTAAAATTCAATGTTACTTTGTTCTAGGCAATAATACAGGGTGAAAAAGAAAGACATGTTTTATTTACCAAAGTTTAAAACACCCTGTCGAATAAATCAGATGGATTCAAAAGATCTAACCAAAAGAATATTGTAGCCCAGTATGTCAATGTTCAATAGCACAATTTTTGCCTGAGTTACAGGACTTATTGAAAAGTACTGCATTTACTGTGTTTTAAATGAATTTACCAATTCATGTTTGAATTGATTCTGTTGAAGACGTTGCCCTGTAACAAGAGAACACAACTTATACCAGATTGACATTTAGGCGTCAGTTTCAGTTCGGTTTTAAATTTTTCTTCTTATTGTGTACAGTCATGCCAAGACAAACTAGAAATTTGACCCGCGACGAGTGTGTAATTGCAAGAACTCTTAAAGATGAAGGCTGGAGCTATAGCAGGATAGCGGAACGATTGAATGTTCATAAATCAACTGTACATAGAGTCATACAGAGACACATGGAGACCGATGATCATTCCAGACGGATTGGACAAGGTCGACAGCGTGTTACCAGTGAGCGTGAAGACCGGTATCTGCGGTTGCCTGCTTTACGACAACGTTTCGTGACGGCAAGGTTTCTGAGGCAGGAAATTCAACACGCGAATGGTCCTCAGGTGAGCACTCGAACAGTGCGGAATCGTTTGAGGGAAGGAAATTTGAGACCACGTGTTCCTGCACGAGGTCCTGCGTTAACCGCAACACATCGGAGAGCCAGGCTAGAATGGGCTAACGAACGTACGAACTGGGCGGAAGCTGATTGGTCGAGAGTGCTGTGGACAGATGAATCGAGATTCTGTCTTTTTAATTGCGATAGACCGGTCCGTGTGTATCGTAGACCAAATGAACGCTATGTACAGGGGAATTTTGTTAATACTGTAATGTTTGGTGGGGGATCAGTAATGGTTTGGGGAGGGGTATCTTTGAGGGGTCCTGGTCGTACAGAATTAGTTATTGTGGATGGGAATTTGAATGCGGATCGATATCCGCATTCAAATTCCACGTGAGGCCATTTGCACATAATGTTGGAGCGGAGTTTTTATTAATGCATGACAACGCTCGTCCCCATACAGCACGTGTAGTGCAAAATTACGTTAATAATGTTGGGATCGATGTCATGCAATGGCCTGCACGTAGTCCGGACCTGAACCCAATCGAACATGTTTGGGACTTATTGGGCAGGAGATTAAGGGCTAATGAAAGACAGCCAAATAACGTGGAAGAGCTGCGTGAGCTACTCATCGATACTTGGAATAGGCTGGATGAGGTACTCATACGAAATTTGATATTAAGCATGAATAGAAGGTGCGAAGCAGTCATTACAAACAGAGGGGGAAATACGAAATATTAGTTCAATAGTTATAAAGTTTATTTTTGTTCGTTTTAGTTCTTAGTGTTTTGTTTTTTTGACTGTCGTGTTCATATCTTAATCTTACCTATTAAAACATGTTTTTCTAACTCCCTTTATTATTGACAAAACTAAACCGATCCTGGCCCTTGATAACACGAAGAAATTTTCGTATAACTAAACTAAAATGTAGAATAGCGCCATGTTCAAATATCCGGTAACCGATGCGTTCGTAATTTAAAAAAAAATAAATTTATTTTTCGTTGCACCCTGTATTATTGACTGAACAAAACTAATATTGAATTTTAGTGATCCAAAAAAAAAATCTTCACAACCAAGCTACAAATTACAAACGTCTTCAACAGAATCAATTCAAACATGATGGTAAATTCATTTAAAACACAGTAAATGCAGTACTTTCCAATAAGTCCTGTAACTCAGGCAAAAATTGTGCTATTGAAGCGAATAAAAAAATGATTTGTTGGAAACATACTGGGCTACAACATTCTTTTGGTTAGATCTCTTGAATCCATTTGATTTATTTTACAGGGTGTTTTAAACTTTGGTAAATAAAACGTCTTTCTTTTTCACCCTGTATTATTGCCTAGAACAAAGTAACATTGAATTTTAATATCAAAAGAATATTCACGAGGAAATAACCTAAATTTCGATAAAAACTTCATCAAAATCGGATCAACCATTCTCGAGAAATTTCCATTCAAAGTTAGACGAAATTTAAACCATAACCAGTTAACTTTGATCACAAACCTTGGTAAATTTGTATACTTCCTGTTAAATATAGTAATCTAGGAATATTTCAACTTTAAGCTATTTTATTATATAGGCTTGCATAAAAATGCTTTCCTTTAATATAAAAGATTTTATCTTCAGTTTTAAGCTTTTAACATCACTTATCAAAATGTTTTACTTGCTCTTCTATTTGCAAAAACGAATTGGCTTGAAATCTAATTAAAAAGTTATTTCGTAAAAAAAAAGTTTACAAGTTCTGTAAGAAAAATAAAGTTAATCTTGGTCGTAATGTGTTGCCTTGGTAAGGTACATTCTTGGATGATTTTACATTTGGTATTTTAATAAATTTGGGTCTAAACGAAGTATACTGCCACGATTGCACAAGAAGATCTTACTACAGAAATAATAATTTTACATAGAGCATTGTAACAGCAGACATTTCTGCAATTTTAATGCTGCCGCGAAAGTAAGCCAACAAAATGGTTTCCGCGCCATGAATAAATGGAAAGGCTACTGTCAAATGTGCAACTTTTAAAGACATATTGGTCACTTTAAATATAAATGTGACATTCAACAAAACTAAGAAAGCAGTCAGACTTGCGGGTTTAAATAAAAAAACAACAGTTCTACAAAATTACTAATTTTTATGTTTTTATTCCGTAGAGAGATTCCGAAGGAAAAATGATCAAATAATCTGGTTTTAAAATATTTTTAACTAATGAATCAAAATTAATTTCTTTCTTAATTAAAAAAGCAACAATAATTCAACTTTCCAAAAAATCAATGCAGCATCAATTTCAGAAAAAAAAATCGTCATAAGTCATTTGTGCGAAATATTGCACCTTTAATGTTTTGTTTCAATTTTTATATTTTTAATATGAAAAATATATCAACCTAAAATACAAAGCTAACAAGAAGATTGGATTTAAAGTGGCCAATGTGCAAGCAACATTTCTGACAGTAGTCTTTTCATTTCTTCATGGTACAGGAACCTTTTCGTCGGCTTACTTTCCGTCTGCTCTCGGAATTCGTGATAGCATTAAAGCTGCAGGAATTTCTGCTGTTACGATGCTCTTTGTAAAATTATTATCCAGAAAAATAAGCTCGTGCAATACAATTAAAAATGGTAAAAGCCACTGAATTAAGACTTAGCATAACCTAGAGATATTTAATTGTTACTTTTTTTAATTCAAGCTCTCTTTGGCTTAAATAGAATGGTAAATCCACGTGTTAAAGAGGCTGGCAGACAAAACTTAGCCTAGTTTAGTGCCGTAATTCTGGCAAAATTGCATGTACAATAGACCCAGTAGCTACTTCAAAATATTAAATCTGACTTTTTCAATAAAAATGTGTACAAATTGAACTAAAAAGAATGAAATAAATTTGTTTACACAAAAATAAAGCCGACTTAAAAAGAGCCCTAAAAAAATAAAAAATAATATTTTATTGCATCTTGAAAATTTAGCTTTATGAAGTCGGCATCAAACTAATAAAAACAGTAAACAGACATTTTACTTGTCGCACTAGATTCAAGACACTCATGTCTTTTTGTGATTAAGTTATTAAAAATTAGTTTTACGCCCACTTCATAAAGGTAAATTTTGAAAATTGAATACAGTTTACCTACAGACTGGACCATGGCCTTAACAATTGTTTCCTCGACAAACCACTAATAAATTAAGCCTTAATTAGATAATGTCACTCCCTCCCAGGAAATTGGTATTAAAATATATTAGAAAGCAATGCTACTCTGGAATTATGATGGATATTTTAATATTGGTATAAAACTTCCAACCGTACTCTTTTTTTATTATAAGTGTTAATAATAATATAATAACAAATAGCCTTTATTTTTCACCGGTCGCAGGGCAGTATATTTAATTTCAGTAAAAGATTTTTTTTCTAGGATGTTTTGGTGTGGTAGGGGGAACGTGAAACTAAGTTTGCGGGACCCCCGAGTAGAACCTTAGGTATACGAGAATTAATTTTACATCATCTTAACCATTTCCGAACAGTTTTTGCAGTGGTGCACTGGAGCCAGATTTCCAATCCCATTCTACTGGGTCTAAGGTGTTCCCCAGCTAGCACTGAACTTGGAATGTTCTGAAGCTGTAATCATCAGCTGCATCGAGTGTTGGTGGTAATCATGGTAATCTGAACCTGGCTTTTGTTGCTCATGGATCCCGTGGGTTGAGGTCGCTCCAGTGCCATCAAAATCCCTGTTCTGCTCATTTGGACTGTTCAAGCTATTTCCTTATATAATGTAGAAGCGGATTCCATTTCCTAGGCGAAGTAGTGCTTTAGATCTTCGTCACACTGTTTTGTTATCGGATCAACACCACTTACCACCTTGGAGTCAACTTTTAGGGAGTTGTGACATTTGTTGTGGAAGCTTAAACCAATAATTTTTGCCAAGCAAGTCTTGACTATTTCTTGGGCTAACCGACTATTAGGATATACCCACAACTCCAATGCTTATTGACATTTCCGTCAACGTACTGCTCAGATGAAACTGCAGACACTTGGCAGTAGGTTTCAATAATATCACTCAAGTACTGCAGATGTTCCCTTGTGTCTACTTGGCAAGCACGCTATGGCTGAAGCATCTTCTACTAGTCAGACCGCCTTTAACTTTGCTGGGCCTCATCAATGTCTGTTCTATTGTCGTATCAGACCAAATACCACTTCAGAACTCTCCACTCATCTTATTGTAGAATACTCTCCTCTAGTAGAACGGTTGAATTCAATAGGGTCGATCTTTTCTTCCAGACTTTTCATATTTTGAACATAAAAAGATGAGCACTTTTCGCATATGGCAAGTGTCCTGCTACGTGGAAAAATGGTAACATTTTTTTGAGCTGTGACCAGATGGAGATTCCAGTCATTTTCTCTGCTTCAATAAATTACTTCACCATGTACACCATTTCGACATATTGAGTTTTGAGGTAGGTTCTTTTCATTATGAAATTTGTCAACAAATGTCTAGACATCATTATTGGGTTCTAGGATAACTTATTTATCTCCTTTTAACAGCCTTTACATTACAACTCTCTCTCCATTACTCAAGTGAACAGTATCCCATATTGGTGAAGCCAAACTATTATGAACGAGGATATGTGCATTTACAGCTCGATCATATGCATGGCCGGTAAGGATTTTGTCCACAATATTTGGTGTATAAATAACAGATAACAAATATTTCAATCCGCTACTTGACATAATGACCCAATTGCTCGGTTGACGTACAGTACGTCATCACCATATTTCTGAAATAGACGGGATTTTACTGTCCTCAAATCTGGGCAATGTTCCACTTCTACGAGATTTAATAATTCTTCGATAAAAAATTCACAATTATCTGTATACTCTTCAGGATGATGCCCTGCCTGGTGTACTTCTGAATTCTTCCAGTGGAGTTTCTTATTATAGACATTATGATACCAGGCGCCAACTGCAACTAAGTCCAGCTCGTCATCATTCAAAGGATTTTTACACGCAGCATGAACAGTCACCGTTCTTACTTTCTCGAACAAGCGGGAGTGCCGCACATTTTTTTTCCGCTACTGCTTTCCAATAATGCTTTCACTGCTCTTTCTTTCGCTAGTGTTAATTCACCCTCACTTAGAGCACCGTGACAACCGAAACAAACGTTTTCACTTATGTTGAAAGGATCTCTAAACTACATTAAAGTACATTGAACCGACAGACGCTATATACATTTAAGTTAACCTCTCCCTGTTACGTACTCAAATGTATCATATTTGAAATGTATGGAAAAAATTATGAAAAATAACGTTTGACTGTTTTTTTATCACGAAATATCCTATTGCTGGAAAACGAATCCTTAACGATTTACAGGCTAAAAACTAAAAAAAGTGTTAACACTTCTAAGTCTTTTGTCTACCGAAATTTCTACCCAGGGCTTTTGAGGTCGCAAATTTAGTGTGACATTCCCCCTACCATTCAAAACATCTTAAACAAATCTGTTACCGAAATTAATTTAAGCTGGACCACTCTCAGGCTATCTCTATACTGGACTATGTTGTATTTTCCCAAATATTAAAATAAATTTCAATATCATTGTTTTCGCGAATATAAAAATAACTATTCTGCTTTTATTATGCATTATCCATTGGAGTCTGTTTTAATCTTAGTAGCGGACACGAGATTCCTTATCGTTTGAAATAGCCTTGAAAAAGACTAATATAAAGTCGAGTCGTTGGCAACTTTAGAGCAAAAGGGGCTTTTATATTTTAGAATAAACCCCAAAATCAATAAATTTGAAAATGTCATGTAGGATAAAAATGATTTGTTTATGTGGTGGTAGACAAATGCCTAAATTTTCAATTTCCTTTAAAGTTATATTAGTCTTTAAATTTTCTTAAGTGTATTTTTCCTTGCTATTATTCATTGCGGATTTTGTTATGGCCATCACGTATGAACAGAACAACCGCTCTCGTTCCCACGAAAGTGACGAGTGACAATCACATGTCATAATGTTTATCTATCCGAAAGGGAATATAAAATTTACATTAGATGTACTGAATGGGGTAATTGCTTCGGAAAAAGCTTTTAGAATCTGCCAGGCTCAGTCCTTGTTTTTTTAGGACAAGAAATATATTAAAACGAGATTTTTAGGCAAACTGTGTACCAAAGAAAGGCAAAGAATTTTAAACTAAGCCAAAAACCAAAAGGAAATTGTAATTCAAGCCGTACCTAAAAAAAGGGAATACATCCATTTAGTGTCATATTTGCTTGCTGAAACGTAAAAACACCTATAACTATGGTATTTCGTTCAGACTCTATCATAAAACTCGACAGGTTTGCTCAAAACTTTATACTAAAAGTATTTACAGAGTGTTCCATAGATGTTATGCGATCTAGAATTTTTATTATTATATTTACCACAGCAATCGCTTGTGTTCCCGTTTAATCATAATATTAAGTCACACATAGCAATATTTGAGGCGATGTTGTCGGTAAGACAATTTAGGTCTACTTGCGTATTTCAAGTAGAGTGAATAGTGATATAATAATAATAAAAGACGATACAAGTATATAAAAAAGAGCTAAATACGTTTATTTCTCCTAATGACTGTAAGTAACATAAAAAATACAAAGAAACATAAATTCTCACAACCAAAAATTTGGCTACTGGCTTCTAGCCATAAGTAAACGCGGCAAGGGCGGCACTCTCTCAAGGGTATTTCTTAGAGATTACGGAATAATTAAGGAGGAATGGATACCACGTTAGGCCAGACCTAAACTATTGTAGGGAAAATGAATTTTCCTTAAAATAACTGTTGTTGTGCGAACGGCAGCTCTTCGTCAGTAAGCAACAGTGAGAAGCGAGTTAGAAATACTTACACTTTATTTTGGGCACCACTTAGTTTAATTAGCACATAATTTACGAAGCCCTGAAATGAGAAATCTAACTCTGGAATTAATTGATAACAAAAACACTTGAAATAAGTCTCAAACTTTTTAAGTCCTAACACTGGAACCTGTGGTGGAAGATAGATCAAAATACAAGAGTTCTAACCACACTACACCACAACTTGTTACGTTCTGGACGCGCGTTTCGCTAACCAAGTTAGCATCATCAGCAGATTCACGATCAACGGAACAAAACCTTTATTGTAAGTACTGTACTAAGATTAGGTTAATAGCAGCAGATATTTGGTTTCTAAAATCATGCAAGTCTCTTTCAGTTTTCCCTAAATTCATTTCAGTCAAGATCCCTAAACAATCACCCGTTACTGGGAAGGTTGAATCTTTTGCCAAACAAAAGTGGCTAGATTTAGAAATTAAAAATCTGTATAGCAAACGAAGTATGCTTGAAATTGAAGCTTACGGATTATTTAAAAAACCTACTTATAAGCTTAGTAATTTAGAATTTGAACAGTGGTTAGATTTCCAAAGAAAAATGTTCGTAGTTATCGATGCCTAATTTCTGAAGAAAGTGTGTTCACTTAAAAACAAACTGAGAAAGCTGAAACCACAAAAACAAATTTCTTCGGAAGTCGAGAACATTGTAGAAAATCTTTCTTCTCAGTCCTTTGATAATAGAGAAATCGCCCTTTTGAATAAAGGTTTGGATTTTGCAGAGCCTCCAGTAAAAAATAGTTTACCAACTATTATAGGGAATATCGAAAGTTCCATTCAGTACGTGCCAGAGTCAACTAAGGGATTCATTAGACTTGCAGAAATCAAAACTCAAAAAACGTTGTAACAACAAGTCAAAATATGTTTCTGGTAAAAATACTGAAGTTATCCAGGGACTGAAGAAAAAGGAATGTTTTTATTTAAAAGCTGACAAAGGAAATAAGGTTGTTATACTAGACAAAACAGATTATTTTGAAAGAGTAGACAATTTGATTCAAACTGGTCCTTACGATTTAATTGAGAAAAACCCGTTATCAAAAATTATAACAGAAGTAAAAGGTGCTTTAAAACAGTGTAAAAACCTTGTGTCCGATAAACTAAAATTCAAACTTACACATAGTAACCCACAGTTATCTAAACTGTATTGCCTTCCCAAAATCCATAAACCTGGGAAGTCCATGAGACCTATTGTTTCAGCTGTTGGATCACCAACGTACAATATTTCAAAATGGTTAGTAGAAGAATTCAGCAAATTAAATATCTCGTATGATAACCTTGAGGTTACTAACTCATTAGAATTCTTAGATAAAATTAAGGATGTTCACTTAAAAGAAGGTGAAATTTTAATATCTTTTGATGTAAGCTCATTGTTTCCTAGTGTACCCATACCACTAGCTTTAGAGTATCTAAAGGAACTACTTGAAATCAATAATTTGAAGAAAGAAATTATTGATGAATATTTACTTCTCACAAAATAATAAATATTATAAACAACTTGAGGGAACTGCGATGGGCAATTGCTTATCTCCGTTCCTTGCAAATTTGTTTATGGGCAGATTAGAAACCCAATTCAAAAAAGAACTCAAGTATTTCCCAAGGGTGTGGTATAGATACGTAGACGATATATTTGCTATTTTTGATACTAAAACAGAAAATTTGGACACTTTCTTAGAAACATTAAACAATAAATGTCCTTCCATTAATTTTACGTACGAAAAGGAGAACAATGGGCAATTACCTTTTCTCGACACGTTAGTTATTAGAAATAACGATAAATTAGAATTTGATATTTGTAAGAAATTTACTAATACTGATAGGTATATAACATCCGACTCATTTCATTGCCGTCAACACAAAATGGCAGCATTCTATTTCTTAACTCACAGGTTAGTCAATTTTCCATTCAGTAAAGAACGTTTTAACAATGAAATGAATCGGATTAAAAATATAGCTACAAGTAATGGATATAATGATAATTTTGTACATAAATTAGCGAATAGGCATAAGCATAAAAAAATGTTAAAAGATGCCACTACTCTTCAAACACCTGAGGCTTCCAATAAATTCATAGTAATCCCATATGATCCCAGATATACGAGAGGTCTAGAAAAAGTATTTAAAAACGTAGGTTTTAGAGTAGCCTAGAAAATGGAGAACAGTTTGAAAAATCTCCTTGGAAACCCCAAAGACAAAGTCGACTTGAGGGAGAGGAGTGGCATCTATGAAATTAGCTGTAATGCCTGCAATCTAAAATATGTTGGGCAAACTAAACGCTCCATAAACATTCGTTTTAAAGAACACATGGCACATTTAAGATACGGAAGAACAGACATTGCCCAACATGCTTTGGAAAACAATCACCGAAAGTTGATTAAAAATGTATCTAATAATAGATTATTGGATGCAAGAGATAGAATAGTTAAATGTGGTAAAAAGCACTAAATAAAGACAGAGGGCCTAAAGTCCCCTCTAGTTTACTTGACAACGGTTCATTTACTTATAAATAGAGGATAAGTTACTTTAGTTTATATCATCTGCTGATGATGCTAACTTGGTTAGCGGAACGCGCGTCCAGAACGTAACAAGTTGTGGTGCAGTGTGGTTAGAACTCTTGTATTTTGATCAATCTACTTTTTTCTATTTTTATTTTAAAGGATTTAACCATCTCTATAATAATTCAATTACAATTTTGACAATAAATGTCAATAATAATTTAATTCAAAATTACACTTTACAGCCAATTCTGATAAATTAAACTTCACGCATTAAAACATTCTAAAAAAAGACCGGATTATTTCAATAATTCGAATTATTCAATAATTCGGATTATTTCAATAATTTCCACTTCCTTGATCAAGAATTTTTTTGTATGTGAATATGTACAAAATATACATTCTCTAGCACAAGGGTTTTCAACCTGCTGCCCGCCTTCTAGTTCCTTGCAGCTCCCAGGACACTCCGAGGACGCTAGCGCCACCTAGTTAAAAGAGAACTACTCCGTGAACTCGCGATCACGACTACCACAAGGCCACTAGTTGCATGTCTATTGAATCTTTCTAATGATTCTAGAAATTATCACTAATAGTCCAGTCTCATATCTGCTCAAAATGTTGGGAGATTCAAAGTTCACGCGCTCGGCCTATATCAAGCCGGCATCACACGGCAGCGGTCAGTTCTAATTCCAATAGCCAACGAAGCGACACAAGCGAAAGAGTGCCAACTACCAGTGAAGTTGCTACCTGTGCGATAAGTGATTATAGTGAGTTGAGTATAATGTGTTTTGACGCGTGTAAGGCGGATGTCAGGCAAGTTTAGTTTTGCCGTGGACATTTTTATCCGAGAATTAAACTCGTTTCTCCAACCTTGACATTAAAAATGACTTCTACTTCGAAGAAAAGTGGACAAAGTTGTACTTGTTCGTTAGTGTTAATCAAAAACCCGTCTGTTGGGTGTGTCAAGAATCCCTTTCAGCCTTGAACGAATACAACTTAAAAAGACATTATGATACAAAGCATGCCACAAAGTTTGAGACATTCAAAGGACAATTACGGCAAGAGAAAGTGAAAGCTATAAAAAGTCAGCTTCAACGACAGCAAGATAGTTTTCAAAAGCAGAACATAGAAAATGAAGCAAGCGTGAAGGTTAGCTACATTATATCCGAAAAAATAGCTTTGAAATCAAAACCTTTTACTGATCTTTTACTGGTCGCCGCTGAAGTATTGTGCCCGTCTCAATAAAAACTTTTTTCTAAAGTTAGTTTGTCCAGTGTTATTGTCGCCAGAAGAGAGCTAGCGGCAGATATTGAAAATTCACTAAAAGAACGTGCATCGAAGTTCATATACTACTCTGTTGCGCTCGACGAAAGCACAGATTTACCCGATACCGCTCAATTTGCTATATTTATTCGAGGCATCTTCTTGATTTTTATTCAAAATATGTCGATCAAAACTGGTTTACTGAAATCCGAAAACATGCCTAGAAAATGACGATTCTGTTTGGGAGCACATATGTGTGAGAGCTGTTTTCTCGTATGAAGAATGTGAAGTCTAAAACAAGGTCGAGAGTTACAGACGCACATCTGGAAGGAAGTTTGCGGGTTGCAACTACAAAAATAGAACCAAATATCGACACACTTTTTAACCAATAAATGTTATTACACTTTGAAATTATATATTTTTCGTGTTATTGATATGGTGGTAGAGTGACATGGACCATTGTGGTCCTTTGGACAATGTGAAATCGATTTTTGGCCCTTGCACTAAAAAAGGTTGAAGACCCTTGCTCGAGCCGATTAGTACGCACTCCTCGAGACCGTATTAATCAGGTTAGGTTAAATTAAATTTTCTTATCCACTTATCCCCCAACCCCACATAATAAGCCTAGTTACGCCAACGAACATAGTTTGGGTCCTGAGGAATAATTTTAGGATAACGAAATGGTTGTATCTTTGTAGCGTATACATAGACGGTTAATATTCTTTTATATACCCCTATCATGAAGACAGACTTGAGAAATGGTCTATTAAAGTGAAGGGTATTATCATCGCCGTAACAGGATTGCTTGTAAAAGAATACAGGTTATTGATTTAAATAAGAAATATGGTAAATCTAAATGATAAATGCCACAGCCCCAATGGAAATTGTGAATCCATTTAGAGAGCAGAGCTAAGAGGAGAAATATTTAAAACAAAGTTGTAATACACTATTCCTTACTACACACATAGGTTTTTTTAATGGATTTAATTGAGTTGTGAGTTGGCTGGTACAAAAAAAAAATCCACGTTACATATCACTGGTCTCACAATTCCCAAGACAATGACTCGAAGAAAGAATGTACATCTGTAGTTCTACGGAAAAAAAATTGATATTAAGAAGAAGCTAGTATACCGTAAAGATCAGGAAACTTTTATTTTGAAATGTTTTAGCTATTTGACTTCGGAAAAAAAAGGCCACGGTACAACATTTGTTACATTTTCCTTTGGCTCCCTTGATAATTCCCCAACTTATTCGGCAGGGTAATTCTGTCAACGTTGTCAATATCGTCGGCCAAGAGAGAAGAGCTTTTACAGAAGTTTAATTAAAGGTTTTGGTGGGAAATCAGAAAATTAGCCCCTAGGAAGATTTTTTTCTTCATGTATATACTAACAACAGAGTTTGCAGGTGTGACAGTTTAACCTATCCCAGTCAGCTTAATTATGAAGGCAAATATTATATATATATATATATATATATATATATATATATATATATATATATATATATATATATATATATATATATATATATATATATATATATATATATATATATATATATATATATATATATATATATATAAGTTGCTTGAAGTAAACCAAATAATTTTTGAATAGGAGACTCTCGGAAGTCCACGGCTTAACTAACTAAGGAATTCAGATATTTAGTAAAGCTTTAAATAGGCAATAAGGAAACAGGAGTAAAGTTGTTAAATACTGAAAAATTTTTTCATGATTTTAATTTAAAGCCGTTCGAAGATTACTTACCTTGTCTTTTGGGTGGCTTTTTACTTTTGCCTGAATGCAGCTAACAATGCTTTTAAGGTGCCACCTTCTGCGTTGTATAACTTACCTAAAATAAAAAAATACACACTAAGTAAACTTAGCAACAATCCCTACAAAATATTGAAAGAAATGTAACAATTCATTGTTCCAATTTTTTTTGCAAAAAAGTGTATGAAAATATCAGTAATATGTCACCGAATATTTGCCAAAAAAAAGCTCTAACAAGATAACTAGGTTACTGAATATAGGCAAATTTCGTAACGATGTTGCAGATGATTATAATGACGAATTTTTGAATTTGTCACTAAACTGTTGGAGGGACATACGAATTTGATGTACGGTTTCAACGGTTGCAGACAAAAAAATAGAAGAAGTAACTATGGATTCCTAATGCCGTTGAAAGTCAATTTCAGTTAGAGCTTCCAATTTCCCATAAGATCTTCGAGCGGAGAAGTTTAACATTACCTTGTAGATTTTAAGGACTTTATAATCAGGTGTGTGGTACAGAATCAGTAAAAGCTATACAATACAATTATGAATGGCTTGCCCTAGGATGATGGTATTAAGCAAGATCTGTTTGTTAGTCTAAAGATTTTCTGACGCATCGCTTTGCTTTAGACACTGTCGCATCAGCCTCCCGTGAGGGGTGCCTTTTGTTAATTAGGCAAATTGTCAAATAGGGGATTGGTATACATGTCATTGGTCTGTATGTGACTAGGAATTGTGAATAGTTGCCCTTTATCAGGAGATGATTCACCCTTGAGTAAGGAAACCTGTTATTTCGGTTGATGAAGTAATCCGTTGAAAATAGCCATCAATTTGCTGTGTGTGCACTTAAGCCGTTTGCACTAGAAATTCTGAAATTCTGAATCTTGACTTTTTGTATAAATTTTCTGGCCTATGTTGTACTGAAGCCATTTTAGTATTGAAAATACTTCTACGCTCGTTTATACGGGAGCTCTCTTTGCAAAATCGAATCGATATACGACATGGTCCCGGTCAATAGCCTGCCGTTATGAATATATGAATTACATAATATGTGTTTGCTGAAATTTGATATATCTATTTTTACTTATCAGTAAAAATTGATTTATGCATAAATATCTCTTGCAATGTGAAATAAAAATATTGTTTACTGATAGTGATTGATACTACCATGGTTGTGTTGTATAAAATTAAAAGAGTTTACCAAAACTTTTTATGTTGTTTACTGAAGTTGTTTCCTGTTTTTGTACATAATCATCAGATTGCTTAAGAACAAAGTAAGTTATGGTAGGTTTGAGGAAGGGGTGAAATGGGGGGAAATTGGTAAAAAATGACAATTTTTCACCAAACGAAAGATAATTTTATTAATTATGAAGCTTGTTTTTGTTTACGTTCTGAATTCACACGAATTTTATTATCTAACGATCGTAAATTTTAAGAGAGGTATCATTCTTTTTGATGAATATTGCAAATTACATTGAGCGACACAAAGCAAAAATCAAATCAGCAAAAAAGTTGTTTCGGGTTTTTTCAATACGCCCAAGATGCTTGCGTGAGATGTAAGATCTGTGAATTTTTTGTTCGTCTCGTTTGATTTAACCCGCTTTAATATTGTGTGATGTGATGAGAATTAAATATATATTGTAATATGGTTGGGATGTCATTAGAAGGGCGTTAAAGTTTTCCTTAAGATTATTTTTCAGCCTACTGCTAAACTTTCTGAGGTTGGAGATTCTGTATAGGCTGTAGACGAAGTCTCTTACTGAATACTATATGATTCTGCTTAAGGATATTGAAACTTCTGCTACAGTGATAGTGGGAGGATTTTAATTAGCATGGTTTTTGCGTCCTACCAGTCAGCACATTATTTTTAAATTCGGTTAATTAGCGCATATCTTTGGCCTTTTTCCCAAGCATTGTTCCCAAGGTGTTATGAAGCTATCTTTCATTTTTCTCTGTTTATAGTTTAAGACTGATTAGTTATATATAATGTTATAGTGTTTATTAAGATAACAATATGGCCGTATTTGTTTTTCCTAGTAACATCTTAATAATATCGTAGTGTTTCCGGTTTTTGACATTTCGTAGTTTGTACGAGCCACCTTCCCTCAGTGCAAAATACACACTATACAATATGTTATTAAAATTTAATCAAATAATAGAATACAAAAAAATTAAAGAAAAAATAAGTTATACATATTTAATACGGCTAAATTTACTAGGTCGTTCCTTAAAAGAAATTAAATTATTCATCGAAAATAAACGTAGAAACGTTGTTTCTTATTATTGACTGATTTTTTTTGACACTGCCTTTTAAGTAGAAAAACAATTATATTACTATGAAAATACAAATTGGCGATTCCACGCAACGGCTTCCTCAAATATTCCTGACGTATTGGAAAAATAGAACAATAAACTAAAGCATTATATTACGTCAAAATACTTTCGAAACAAGAAACTTATTTCCTGTCAACACACTCTATTGCTGGACCAATTTACAAGTAAACTTTTATCTCTTTGTAGAAGGAATAAGTATTTGTTTGTCAGAATTAGTTTTCCGTCATATTTGAAATAGTTTTCGAACTCTTAGCATAAAATAAAATGGTTACTGTCATTTGAGTTTCTATATGGGGTTACTTGTGTGATTTTTTTTTATTTTTCTGTGACCTGATTATTTTAAACAAATAAGATTTCCAAAAAAAACTCATATAATATTCTTTGTAGATCGAAAAAGAACATCGTGCAGAGCCTAACTTTATAATAATGTCATAAATATAATTTATTTATGAAATTTTCAGTTTTTGATCTCGTGAATATGTAATTGCACCTAGATGAATAATAGTTCAAGTGGCTCCATGTAAGCAACAATAAGCACTGTGCTGCGGATAGCATATTACAGACCTACGGCAAGAAGTTCTTGCTGATTGGTTGACCCACGGACCGCCCTATGATTAACTAACAATAATAATAATAATAAATGCCATTTATTCAGAAAATGTACAAAATATTTAAATGCATACAAAAAAGTTTCCATATCGACGATTGGCGCAGTCTAGCTTTATAGCTACTCTACTGAACCAATCAATGACAAAGAATATTCTAAATCTAATCTAACAGTAGTCATGGTAGGCAGTAGTATTTTTATATATTTAATAAAGTTTGGGTGCAATAAGAACAGATCTTTTATAAATCATAAAATTGTGCCCCTGACAGATAACTATTATTCTAATAAACAAAATTACCTGTATTTTGCAAATCAAAAAGGTATTTCCTATATTTTACCTTGAATACCGGCACTTTTAAATTTAAAAATTCGACAGGAAGTGCATTATAACATCGAACAGCATTGTATGAAAAAGATCTCTGAAACGTGGCGCTCTGGTGATGAGGCATAGTTAATTTATTTCTACCTCTTACATCCCTTCCATGAATTTCACCACGAAAAATTAATCGTTCGCGAACAGAAACAAGGGCGGGAGGATCACTAATACATTTAATTAAAAACTACAAAAACGTAGGTTTCTTATTCGTAACCAGTTGACTTCTTTATACAAATGTGAAGTGTAATCATATTTTCTTAATCCAAGAACAAATCGTAAGCAGTTATTTTGTATTTTTTGTATACGGGACCGACTCTCCCGATCCAGACAAAACCCGTATAAAAAGTTGCAAGATGAAAAATTAGATAGAACAAGAGACTCACATAAGTTTCCCCTAAGTTTTCTATTTAAAGCATGTCTGTTACTGTACAACAACCTTAAGGAATTATAAGCTCTTTGAAACAATTACTTTAAATGTTCCTTAAACCTTAGCTGCGCATCTCCTGCTACAACTCCCAAATTCTTGGCATTATCAACAAACTTCATTTTGGAACCATTAATTGCTATACTGAAGTTATCTTTTATAAAATTTACTTTATTTTTTTTGCCAAACACCAACAGATTAGATTTTGAGGGATTTAAATGTAAATTATGTTTCTCAGAAAGTTCATTTGTTATTTTTAAATCACTGTTAATAGCCGATTCAATATCTACCTGATCACTTACATCAAAACAGCAATAAATCTAAGTATCATCAGCAAAAGCTTGTACTTTGCAACACGTTACAGCTTTTAAAATATCGAAGAGATAATAAACAATAATGGTCCCAAGACAGGCCCTTGAGATACACCAGAAAATATTTTCGGTAGATCAGAATATTTGTATTCAGAAAAGATAGTTTGAGACCGGTTCGTTAAGTATGCTTTAACGAGAAGGACAGACTCCTCATTAAAACCGTAATATTTTAATTTAGAAATAAGTAAATTATGATTAATAGTGTCAAACGCTTTTGAGAAATCTAAAAGTATTAAAATAGTATTCATAGTTTTATCACAAGCCCTAAAAATATCATCAGTTACATTAGTCAAAGCTATCGATGTACCAGAACCTTTCAAAAACCCACACTGCGTAGAAGGAATAAAATTTTTGTTACAAAAATCATACATTTGATTATGTAAAATTTTTTCAAATATTTTAGAGAGAGTAGGGAGAATACTGATTACTCGTATATCATTAAAACTAGTCGGATTTGTAACTTTAGGTAAAGGTTTTCCAATTGATATCTTCCACTGGTCCGGAAAGTTAGCTGATCTCAATGGAACAATTAATAATACGTAATATGAATTTGTCAATAAACGAACTGCAGTATTTTAGCATAAGAGGAGACATTTCATCAAATCTATCTAATTTAAAACTTTATTTATATCCGACTCAGTTGCTAGATGAAATGAGAACTGATGATTATTATTAAAAGTGTTGTTTTCATAGAAATTCACCCTTTCCGTACAAGTGGCTGTATTTTGAATAAACGAGGCAAACAAATTATTGATATCATTGGCATCAGATAGATTATTTGGAACAAAGTTATTTTTATTTCAACAAATATTAAAGTTTCTTAGTGCAGACCACATTTTTTTAGAATTATTTTCTCGACATAAGGAGTTGAAATATATTTTTTTTCTCCCTTCTAACAGCAGCTAATGTAAAATTTCTTAGGTATTTGTAATGAACCCAATTTTCATTGCGCTTTGTTCTCTTATATTTTTGAACTATGAAGGCAAAGAGCTGCAACAAAGTTTAATAACTTGTTATTGTGTAGACAGATGGTTGTTGTTTTATAAAAATCAATTTTCCTGTCATGTATTTTTCATTTTACACTGAACTGCTTTCTTTAGTGTCATACGCAAATATTCCGATAAAAAGTTAAGAGCCGTTTCTTTGCTAAATAATTTTAAGTTTATAATCGGATATATATGACAGTGGAAAAACTAATACAATACTGAATTTCAAAAAACTTAATTAACGATAAACATGTTTCTGGCTTTAAAGATCTTGCCAAACAAAAGTCATGGAGGGAAAATGTATACTCCTTTCTAACTCTAAGATCCTTGGAGATGAACCAGACATTTTGCCGGAAAGCTTTTAGGCTTAGATGATAATAGTAAAAATTAAAATACTAAGAAATAACAAATAATAATAATAATAATCCCGTGTGGCCCCGGGGAAGAATAGGCCCAAAGTTTAATCTGCCTGTCGTTAAAGGGGACTAAAAGATCGGAGTCCGTGCCTCAAAAGGGGCTCCAGGGGGTCACCGACTAAGTAAATGGGCGTATGAACCTTTGGCACAAGAAGCGTCTGACCATATGAAAGAGCGGCTTCTTCACAGTATCTGGTCCTGTGTTAGGGGCGACAAATGTACTATCACCTAGCAGTAGGTATAAAATGCAAACCCCATTTTATGAAATGTTACGAAATAAACGGCTGAATCGGCATTGTACCATTGAAACCTCTTGCCGCGCTCAAGACTTATAGATAGAGGATCTGGTGTGTTAAACGAACTACAGTCTTCCTCGACTGGCGGTGGAAGCAGCGTGATATTGTGTATGGCTACTGCAACAACTATCCCAGAGGAGCCCAAAATTGACTCACCACAAAGAGCTGAAGGTATTTGTGCGGCGACGGAAGTCAGTATGCCTTAGAACCACAAAAACTGGAAAGTCAAGGAAGCGTATTAAATGAACTCTTAAAATGAATTACTTTATTATGCGCTCCTATTTGAATTTAGATATATTCTTGACAGGACTTTTATCAAAAACGTGCCTAGTCTACACAGGTAAGAAGAAGGGTGATTATTAACTTGCTCACTGATCTATTTCTTGTACAGATCCGGGATGAACTTCAATTACAGATTCATAGGAAAGGGGATACCAACTTTCAAGAAAATGAGAATGCGCCACGGACCGAACACCTAGTCGTTGATGAGCGGAATTCTGACTAAAAATAATAAGCAGAATATTGAATTCGACTATAAGATGATCACAACACGAACAACCAGGTCAAAATCTGCTACTGGTGACACTCGCTATCAGTTGAGGAGGGCGTTATCGGAATTTGTGGGTAGCAGTCCAACGTTTGGGCCCTGGTTTCTAAAACTTGGAAGTAAAAAGAACACCAAAAGGTTGCTGCTGTCACTCTGGTGCTTACAGAGATAATACCAGAAAACAACTCCCTAGGCAGGTTGCACAATTGACCTACTGTGCAGATATAGCAGCACTTCGAAGCCACAACCCGAAGGTTGAAAGAAGTAATCTATGATATTCGACATGAATTGGGGGAATTATAAAATAACAGTGACCAATCATCTAAAAGGCTAAAATCACGAATAAGAAAAATCTTTCAGGGGATAGAGACCTATACCGCTCACCCAAACCATCAGCAATACCAGACACAACTAAAGGCTACTTAAAACTGCTTAGAAGATATTTAAAACGCTTAAATCGGAAGAGACAAAATCAGCTTTTTAGCAACAACCGAAAGCAATTTCACAGAGAGCTCGATAGTAACGAACATAAGGGTGAAACCAAGCTGCCAGAAAAAGAGCATCTCAAGGATTTCTGGTTCGGCATTTGGGTGGAGCCAAAGGAGCATAAGATAAATGCTAACTGAATAAAGACACAAATAGAAAAAGCAAATATCTCTGACATGCAATTTCCAAATATCAGTGTAAACGAAGTTAGAGAGGCCATCAAATCCATTACCAACTGGAAAGAGTCAGGACATAGTAAAATCCAAAACTACTGATGCAAGAAATTTAACTAGCTGCCCGAAATTCTCCCTCAACAATTTTCGGACATCTTATTACACTTAGAGGAGATCCCAGTATTTTTAATGCATTGCTCAACCTATAAGCTGTCAAAGAATGCAAGAACAAATGACTCATCACAGTATCAGCCGTGTCTGCCAACTTTGTGTACAATTCTTACATTAACAGAATTTACGAAGACGTTAGCACCAACAACGTACTGGCGGAAGAACAGAAAGGGCGGAATACTAGTGATGTAAAGAACAACTGATTATCGATTCCGTAATATTGAAGCAAGGCCAGAAAACCAATCAAAACATTCATACTGCGTTTGTGAACTACCAAATTTTCTAGACAGCGGAGCACAAAATTCCATTTTAATAACACCAATGCATCTGTAAGAACTGATAAAATTCCTTCAAAAAGAGGTACCTTCCAAGGTGACTCCCTTAATCCACTGTAGTATGTATATATTTTCCTATTTATTCCTAAATATATATATATATATATATATATATATATA
The DNA here is from genome assembly GCA_030620095.1 of Kuschelorhynchus macadamiae. Taxonomy (NCBI): domain Eukaryota; kingdom Metazoa; phylum Arthropoda; class Insecta; order Coleoptera; family Curculionidae; genus Kuschelorhynchus; species Kuschelorhynchus macadamiae. The sequence continues at coordinate 333,230 of JAUTXW010004195.1, read as the reverse complement.
TATATATATATATATACATATATATATGCCTTAGGAAAAACACTGCACCTGTTTTTGGCCAAATTACTTTTTTCCAGATGTAGGTAATCTTAACATTTATTTTGTCCTTTGGCTAATATTAGATATTTGTCGTTAAGCGAAAACATACGCAACATTAATTCAAAGCTAGTAAAAACCAGAAACATTAATCTTTCGACATTGTGGATTCCTAGTCTTGAATATCTCTTAAACAAATTAACATGAAACTCCAAAAAGTACATTCATTTTCACGCGGTCCATGTCAAGAACCTTAATTGGCAACAGCCGTAAAAGCTTCCGTTCGGTATTAAGAGCAATTCACCTTCGTATGTTCCCGACAAGACAGCATCCATATTAAACGGTAATTGCCATGATTTATAATGCAATAAAAGAAAATGAAACAGCCGTATTGATTAATGAAAGCTGTTTCTACAATCTACAAGTTCGGAAATAGACGAAAAGTTGGGACCATTAATCTACGTAATTTTTTTGCTGTTGCTGGCTGATATTTCTTATAAACTCTTGCATTAATCAGTATCGCAGTTAATTACTCAAACGAAATTTGATTCCTCCCATGAAATAAGCTGTCCTGAAAACTTGTTGTTAATTCATTTGGTTACTTGTTTATTTATTAGTTATAGTTTTATAAATCATATATTATTTCTATCAATGATACATTTAGATGGTCAACTAAATACGTGTTTGAATTAATGATATAGTAATTTTATCTAAATTAAACTAAAATTTCACATATTTCATGATCGTAACCCAATTACTTTAAGAACCTAATAATCCGATTGAAAATCGGTCTTTGCATGCTCGAAAATAATGTATTTATATTTCAAGGTAAATAACCAATTAAGTCAAGCTCGCGGATCAAAAATTTCTCATTTCATAGCCAGTTTGATGCCGATTTGTCTATGTGGTTTTGGTTTAAATCATTATAGTGTCGTTCGTGCAAAGCTTTCTGCGCCCATTGCTCTCGTTTATCAGCATCAGAGATTGTCGTTATTCCCATGTGATCGTTTGGAAGGTTGAGTGGCATGTACGACCTGTTTGCTAATTTTGTCTTCTTATGCTGATCAGAGGGTTCAGCTTTCCTGAAAAAGAAATCTCCTAATTCTAGGTTTTTATGTCAAAAGCAGCTCTTTCTTTTTCGTTTCTGGGCAGGGTTGTCTTGATCATCCCCTTCGAGTGATCATTCGACCTCTTGCAGATTGGTTTGATCTACTTCAGGATTCCAAAGTGTAGGTACCGCGTAGGTGTTTATTCCAGGAATAAGGTTTTTTGCGTTTAGCCTGGTCTTCAATAGCTCTCGGACTTTCTTAAAGTACTAATCCCTTATTATTGATTTTGTCTGAGTTTCTTCTCCAAACGTTTTGCTTTTTAAGATATTTAGGGTTTTACACTTGTCTAATCCAAGTTTCTCCTGAATAGCCCTGGAAAATGTGTAAATAATTTTCATTGGGTCGTTCAGTTGTTTTTGGATTTGTGGCATATAGTTTCAATTTCATATCGTCTATATAAAGGATATGAGGCACTGGATGTGTTATATTCTTGTCAGTTTTGATCTTAAAAGATGTTCTGGTCACAAAATTGCGAATATCGGACATTTCGAATACACCGTGTATAGAAAACCAACACATACAGACAGACATTTAAATGCAAGATCACATCATCACCCAGCACATTATTATACAAAGAACAACCTCAACTCTATTTCTACATCATCAGGAAACCGGCCACAAAATAAATTCCGATGGGTGTCGAGAGATTGCCAATATAGAACATTATAAGACCAGAATAATCCGAGAAGCCATAGAAATTGAAAAACAAGGTGATTTGAATAAAAGGGACGAATCATTAAAACTACCAACAGTATAGAAGACAATAGTCGACAACATACAACTTATATATATATATATATATATATATATATATATATATATATATATATAGGGTCCTTATGAAAGGAACAACACATTTTTTGCTAAGTCATGTTACCTAATGACGTTTCGATCATCTCGTGATCTTTATCAGAATACACTGTCACCCTTGATTTTCTCAAAACCAAGGTACAAGATTGCTACGCTCTTATTTAATAATAATTATTATTACTGTTTTATTTGAAATTATTCCGATCACAAAAAGGTATCAAGATTACAGCTCGTGGTCAACAGAGCGTGCAATGTAGATGCCCTAGCTCAATTAACCCGGAGAGTAGGGCGTGGGAAAACTGAAGAAATCTTAAACGAAAAAAAAGAAATGAGCGCCACCAATTTATAACGGCTTAAATTGGAAAGCCCCTTGATCTTCGCGGCACTTGCTTCCTCTTGATACTTTAAAAGAAAAAGAGTGAGCTAAATAAAACACACAAATGAAGTTAAGAAAAAAAAAATCTATTTATCTGTTACTGTATAAAAGAAAAAAATATATAAACAATAAGTATGTTAACAGTTACGGCATAAAGAAAAAAAGTAAACAATAAGTGTCACCAAATCCAGCAGCACCTAGCGCTCCTAACTTCAAACTAGGCCCGTGACATGGGATTAGTCCCGAGTCTTGAAGTTAAGTTTGTGGCTTGAATTGTCTGTGACTTGCAGTTGCAATTAGCCCCTGACTGAAATTAGGACTGTGACTTACAGTTGGCCCCTGACTTGAAATTAGGACCGTGACTAACAGTTGGCCCCTGACTTGAAATTAGGACCGTGACTAACAGTTGGCCCCTGACTTGAACCCTATGAAAACAAAAATTTTCTAGAATTTTTCATAGTGATTCAAAGTCTATAACGAAAACCCAAATAATTTTAATTAACTCAAAAAAATCCCAAAAGGTTTCTACTGATTCAAAATGAACTGAACAGTCAGAACAATAATTTAATTTTAAAAATTTAGTCCTACCAAGAAGTATAAAAAAATATTTAATTAATTTCAAGACACTAATCAGAACTTTTCTTTAAATAAATTAAAACCGCAAGCAACAAAAATAAAAAAATACAATAAAATAATTTAAAATGAAGTCACTAAAGATACCATCAATAAGCACAAAATGCCCTGATGGGTATCGAAAATTCAGTCGAAACGTTGTCAATAAATCCAACAAATCCACAAATACAAACTAAGACCGGAAAGGAAAATTCTAAAATTTACTTTATCAAATACAATCTCAATAACCAGCGTTAACACTAAAATAAATACAAGGTTTCGACTGAATCCGAATGATTTAAATTAGAAATACATAATAAAGTAGAAATAATTCTAATACTTAAAAAAAATTAGGCCCTGATGATGACCTAAAATTAATCGAAACGTTGGGTAAGAAAAATATAAGCACATTATTATAACTGACTCCAATAACTAAATTCAATTTACAATAAATAAATTTGTAACAAAATCGATTACTATAACAATTTCCCGACCTCGGCCAATTTTAATAGAAATGAGAATAAAATAAAAAAAGCAAAATCTTAACAAAAGAAGGTATGTATAGACCTGAAGAATAGCAAATATTTAAGCGAAACGTTGTGAGAATACTTACAAAAAATATAGATATAATAAGGCAGCAATAAGAAAAATCAAAAGGCACAAATATACTTAAATTTTAATATAACCAGCTTAAAAAAGGGGTTTTATTTAACTAATTATTTTCCAGCGGCAAATCAAAATGCAAAAAAAAATACCATAAACTAAAAGAGAAGCAATTTACGTCATACTTAATTGTTACTGAAAACCTCTGCAGGCCATTTATTAATCTGTTTATTATCTATTAAAAAGAACGAATGCAGTAATCAAATCACACTATGCAAGCTGCTTAAATATTGTGGTTTTATTTTAAAATAAAATAGAGCCAGTTTACGATCCACAAAATATGGTTAATATAATAGGAAAATGAAACAAATTACTGAGGTAAAAGATGTTCGACGAAATTCAAACTAAAAATGTATCTTCGTATGAATTCGTTACACTTGCATTTAATATTTAAGATTTCAAAAAAAATGTATAAAAACTAGCCCCTGTTGCATCAAAAAAAAAAAATAATCGTCTCACCCGAGCAAAAGTTAATTCCAAAAAAAAAATGAGAAAAGTTACCAAATTGCGAAAAGCAAAATTTAAGAAAAAAAGATACCCTTTTCAGGATAAATGATATTAAAGCAAATTACCTATCCAATAGGGTCACTCAGTTCTAGTCAAAAGGTGGTTTCACGTGCCAAGTACAAGGGCATGGAAAATGGCGGTCTGGTCCAATCTTCAGGTCAAATCCTCTCTTAGAGAGATTTTCTAGCACGAAAAATAACACTCACAGTGCAAACTATAACGTGCCCGAAAAACTATTGCGGTGTTGAGGAAAAATCCCGCTAACGGATTTCCAAGATTTTCCTGGATTATTTCCTCAGACCCGCGCTGAAGACCTGTGGTTTATCTGCAGGTGACCAGAAAAGTGAAAAATTTGTTCCCCCAGCTTCCTTTCCGTCTAGAACTTTGGTTAATTAAGGTGGCGGAATACCATTGGCTAGAATATGTCAGGTGCTAACAACCTTGCCAAAAGAGCACATAGACGGAATAAAACAAGGATATGATTAACATGTTAGACAAGAAAAACGACTCTCCATTGGTTAAGAAAGATACAGGAAATAATGCAGGAATACACTTGGCAACAGCGAAAAAGATGCCTGCGCTCTGGATATGAGGAAGTACCGGATGGAGGGTTCCGAGAATAAGTTAATATGGAAGTCTTAGCCGAATAGATCCGAAAAGTTCCGAGACGATGCAATAATAACATTGACAGAAACAACTAACCTGAAATTTAAAAGCAACGCCAAGGCGAAATGGAAATGTAAATAAACAAATAATATTTAATTAATTACTCTAGTACTAATGGAAAAGGACCACTCAGAAAAGTCAAATATTAGTCCGGAGTAGAGTACCAAAGAGTCAAAAAAAAAATGATGTGCTAATGCAGGAGTAGTTAAATGTCATAAAAATTAAACGTAAGTTGAGTTTAATTTAATAGAATTTTCCCAACTGTATAAACTCATTATTTAACCATAAAATAGGAATTTATTCACACAATTATTAACTATTTTAGGAAATGCATCAGACGCAGACGTAACGAAATTTCAGTTTATATTAGGCTCCAAGTAATTATGCAACTATGGACAAAACAAAAGTCGATCTGAATTTCGGAACATCAAACATTGATAGAGATTATAAGAAGGCTGTAGTTTATATAGTCTCAGAAAAAAAAGGTAAGAATATTAATATTGAATCGAGAAATACCTTTGGTTTATTTATGTCTAACTTAAATGAAAATACCTTTATATGTTACATATTCACAGCAAAAGGAAACACGAATAATAAAATGTAGATTTAAGAGAAAGTATGAAGTGGTGTATATATAGTATCTATAGTCTAAAAATAATCCTATGTATATCTGAAAAGAAATATTTATCAAAGCAACCTTTTTTTTATACAAGTATTTACAGTTCAATATTAATTCATAATATCGACTTTATATCAAAGAATTTATTGGGGTACTAATGATTTGTTTTTTTTTTTACAGCGACAGAAGAGTTATACAAAATACAGGCTCGAATCTAAAAATGCAGCATATCTAGCCAAAGAAAACGAAAATCCCAAGACTTGTATAAAGGACTCGAAAACAGGTTTTCAAAATTAATAAAATTTAATTTATATCTACTCTGTAAAATATATGGGAAATAAATAGTTTGTCTAAAGTGCTATTTGAAGTTTTTCTTATACAGTATATAATTATTAAATTCGGCAAAATTAAATAAATCCAACAATTATATTTGAACTGATTTTTTTTTGCGACATCTATGAACGAACGCTAAACTTATACCATTTACTGAAAATTATTTCTTTATAACTTGAGTTCAGATATAGGTACAAAATTAACTACTTATCGAGAGGTGACACTGTGTGTACCGAAATTTGCTGCAAAAGGTGTTGAATTTATATTTCGCTTAAATATGAACAATGTAACCGCTTCTAATAAGAAAACTACTAAAATCTAAGATATCAAACCAACAAGGCGTACATATTAATCACTAAACTTAATACTAAAGTAGTAGATTATAATATTAAATTAATCATACAATGAAATGCACTTAAAACAAAATTAAACTGTTACAACACAAATTCTGCAAAAAAAATTAAAATTAGATGGAACATGTAACACACATTTAGAAAATTAAATAAAACAGTGTCATATTTATGATACAAGACTTATACGGAGACAAACAAGAAACTAATCTAGACTAGTCTAGATACTGTGTCTGCTGCGATGCAGAATATGTTCCAGACAAGGATCATATCCCCGACGTTGGTGTACGTGGAATAAGAATATTCTATCATTTAATGCCCCTAACGATAGCCAGGAGTTATAGTGTAATTCAATGCCGGTCGTGGTATTAGCCAGCAGAGTAGTTATTTTTGTGATTCCATTTTGTTCATTTGCCCTACACGGTGCTTGCTAGTTTACGGAGCTCTGATGAGCTCTAATAAGAGCGAAATCGCGATTGGCGTTTGACCAATATGGATCATTGTGTCTGCTGCGATGCAGAACATGTTCCAGACACGGATCATATCCTTTTTATGATGTTGGTGAACGTGGAATAAGAATATACTATCATTTAATGCTCCCAACGATAGCCAGGAGTCACAGTGTAATTCAGTGCAGGTCGTGGTATTAGTCAGCGGAGTAGTTGTTTTTGTGATTCCATTTTGAGCATATAATATATATTTATATATATGTTATATCTATTCTCACCAGCTAGTTCATCATACAAGTTATGCCAACCTTGGTTCCCAGACTATCAGATATCACCCGCCAACGCAGTATTCAGAAGCCGAGTTTATCTCAATAACAAAAGTATCATATATCAGCAGGTGCCACTTGTTTACGAAAACAAATCTATACCAAGAAAGCTTCATCAGCAGAACCCACGTCCTGACCCAAGTGTTCAAGAAAGAAGTAAACAGTTCCCACTGAGTCAGCATAACGAAACATATAAATAGTTATTTTCTTTGTATAAAGACAGTTCAGTAAAGTTCAGTCTAGCTTCTCATTTGTTAAACGTCACGCTGTAATTTTGCAAGTTCAAATGTATATATTTTAATTTGTATTTTTCAAGTAATAAAATAATTTTTTAAAAAGTAATTTCGCAAGAAAGTGATTTAACAAACTGGCGCAGTCGGTAGGATCTGAAAACGTCTAACAGAACACGAAGCCCTTGTGCACTCTCACTGTCGACGGAGGATCCCAATCCATTGTTCAGAAGAACCTGTGAAAACCAAGAAAAATACAAGAAGTACTGAAACTCAAGAAAAGCAGAGAAAATCACGACCCGACGTCACCAACTCGCAGTCAATCTACGGATTAGGAACACCTAGTGAAACCCCTGGTAGAATTTGCTGCAGAGAACACGACGAAGTCTGATGTTTCTACTAGTAACGTAAGACTGAATCATCTCGTTATTAATTTTCTTTATATTTTTCAATTTTCCAAAATATTGAATTTTTTTTTTATTCAAATTTAAGGAAATTGTTCGATTTTTCAATTTTGATATTTAGTTAACGAAAAACTGAATTCAAAAACAAGTTTCAAAAATACAAAAGAATATTTTAATTTCAAATTTTGATTATACAGTTAATCAAATTTCAGACAAACAAAACAAAACCACTTGAATTTTGTAGATTTTAGTATTGCTTTAATTTACGTTGATTTGTGTACTACTTTACGTACTGCCAATCAACCTAAATTCTTAATTTTAAGTTCGTATCCTTTATATAATATTGTGTGCCTATATTTGATAATATTGTGTGCCTATATTATTTTATTTTGATATATTGATATATTGAGCAACCATGACTGATAACGGAATACAAAATGTCCCTGAGACACCCGAAATTGAACCATATAAACTATCTGAAATATTTTCAATAATTCCTGAATACGATGGTGATCAAATTTTTCTCCAAACATTTCTCAATGCTTGTGATTGTGCTTACAATATGTCTACACGCGATCAAAAAGATTTATTAGTAATCCACATAAAAAATAAATTACGTGCAAGAGCAGCGCAGCTAATAAGCTCTCGCAACCCTATTTCTTATTTAGAAATAAAACAACTTTTAAATTCTCACTTTGGAGATACGCGAGACTTGTCTTCTTTAATACAAGACTTACAACGTATTAAACAATTACCAAATGAAAGTCCTTTAACCTTTCTCAACCGACTTCAAGTGCTAAATGCAAAATTGCACGCTAACATACAAAAATCTAATCTCACCCCACAACAAAAACAAGCTCAAATAACTCTAATCGAATCCATGTCCCTGAGTACCCTCTTAACTGGTCTTGAACCCCGTATTGGACACATAATTCGTGCCAGTAACCCAAGAGATCTTCTTGAAGCTCAAATACGTATTCGACGTGAACTTCAATTGTCTTATTTTGAATCTCAAAAAGTTTCAAAACCGAACCCACCAAAGCCATTCAACCAATCTTTGAAAAAAACAAACTTCCAAACACAAAAATGTTTTAAATGCGGACGTACTGGTCATTCAGCAAATCAATGCCATGCCAATAACGGACAACCACGTCCCAATTTTTCCCAAAGCTCAAATTTTCAGCGACCCCAGTTTGCCCCGCAAACAAATTCTCTTCAGTCACAAAGACCAAACATGCAACAACAAAGAAGCCCAAATACGCAAACCCCAAATATGACAAATAATCAATCAAATCAAAATAATTTCCAACGTCAACCGAATTCTAATTATTCTCGACCCTCAGTAATTCACAAAAATCCCAATTTTAAAGCTCACTTAGTTAGCACAGATAATAATCAAGAAAAATATTTTAATGACTATTATCAAGACTATCAACAAGACTATCAACAAGATTACCAAGATCCCTCATACTTTTCTTATGAAGACACCTCTACTTTATTCGAAAATGAATACGACAATTTTTATGAGAATCCAGATCCCAATTTAAACTTTAACGAATCAATCGAAAACGATCAAAATTTTCCAATCGAGGAAAATCAAAATTTTCTTTTATCCCCAGATCAAAACCATCCACCCAATCAAGAAATAGATCAAATACAAGCCCAAATAGAAACTCTCACGCTAGACGATATGAATCCCTCACTCAATTTCCCCGAACAACGATTTCTTTAAATCCTTTTCTTGCAATAAATCCTAAAAATCTTTACTATATCAAAGACGCAACAAATACTTTCAAATTACTCATAGATTCTGGTGCAGGTATTTCAATTTTCAAAGAAAATACAGTAAGGAACTTTCCAAATCGTTTCCCCGAAAATGCAACAATTCAAGGCATTACCGAACAAAAACTTTTAATAACTGAATCAACTTTGATAAATTTTAACAACGGTGACCCTCACAAAGTCTATATTTATAATTTAGACATTGATTTTGACGGAATTCTAGGTCTTGACTTCCTAGAACACTACGAATGTACAATCGATTTAAAAAATAAACAACTTATTACCAATTTTAAAACACTACCATTGTATAAAGTTGAAGACAATTATTCTTCAACAAAACTCGAAACATACGAGGCAAATAAAAATAAAATAACTATACAAGGTAGAATGGAACAAGTTTTTAAATTAAAATGTCATCTAATCAATACTGATGCTATTTTATACCGAAAAGAAATAGAAAAAGTACATATCCCTAATGCCCTTGTCCATGTCAATCAAAACGGTGAATTTTTGACAACAATTATCAATGCGAATGCAATTCCAAAAACAATTGATTTCTCAAATATCGAAATAGAACCATTTTCGATACACACACTTCTTAATTTCAATTTTCCCGAATCTTCCGAATTTCAAACTTTAAATAGAATCCCGACTATTAGATCCCAGCTTAGACTTGACCATTTAAACGAAGAAGAAAAAGAATTAATCACAAATCTTTGTGTCAATTTTGAAGACATTTTTTATCTAGAAGGTGACAACCTTTCCTTCACAAGTGAAATTAAACATAAGATAGACACGAATAATACAAAACCCATTTTTACTAAATCTTATAGATATCCCCAAATACATAAACAAGAGGTTAAAACGCAAGTAAACAATATGTTACAACAAGGTATAATTAGACCATCAATTTCTCCCTGGTCATCTCCCGTTTGGGTTGTACCGAAAAAAATCGACTCTAGTAATAAACAAAAATGGAGAATCGTAATAGATTATAGAAAACTGAACGAATCCACTGTTAATGATAAATATCCACTTCCTAATATCTCAGATTTACTTGACCAACTTGGACAGTGTCAATATTTCACGACTCTTGATCTCGCTTCTGGTTTCCATCAGATAGAGATAGATCCCAAAGATATTTCAAAAACAGCGTTCTCAGTAGAAAACGGTCATTATGAATTTAAACGAATGCCCTTCGGACTAAAGAATGCCCCATCTACATTCCAACGTGTAATGGACAATATTCTTTTAGGAATCTTAAATGAACGATGTCTTGTCTATATGGACGATACTATAGTCTATTCCGCTACAATTGATGAACATATCCAACGATTACGCGAAGTTTTCAAAAGACTAAGAAAAGCTAATCTTAAAATACAACCAGACAAATGCGAATTTTTACGCAAAGAAGTAGCATATCTTGGACACGTAATAACTAAAGACGGTGTTAAAACGAATCCAACAAAAATTGAATGTATCCAAAATTTTCCCCAACCAAAAAATCCTAAGGATATAAAATCTTTCCTTGGCTTAGCAGGCTATTATCGACGATTCATTCCTAATTTTGCGAAAATTTCTAAACCACTTACTCGTCTACTCAAAAAAGAAATAAAATTTGACTTTGATTCTGATTGCAAAGAATCTTTTGATGAACTGAAAAAATTGCTAATTTCTGACCCAATTCTTATATACCCAAATTTTAACGAACCATTTCTTTTAACCACAGATGCTAGTGCTTTTGCAATAGGCGCTGTGTTATCACAAGGACCTGTAGGAAAAGATTTACCAATTGGCTATGCATCTAGAACCTTATGTAAAGCCGAAACAAATTATTCAACTATTGAACGTGAACTCCTTGCAATTGTATGGGCAGTAAAACATTTTCGCCCGTATCTTTTTGGCAGAAAATTTAAACTAATTACAGACCACCGCCCTCTTACTTGGCTTTTTTCAATTAAAGACCCAGGTAGTAGACTCGCACGCTGGAGACTTAAACTCGAAGAATATGAGTATGAAATAATTTACAAACCCGGTAAGATTAATAAAAACGCAGACGCATTATCAAGAATTAAAATTAATCATTTTAATCAATGCGCAAAATTCCAATCAAAACTTTCTATTTTTGCGACAAATCAAGACGATGACGAAAATTCTAATAACTCAAATTTAAATTTCGATGATGAAAAAATAACCGAAGATTACAACACATTTGCTAATATGTACGAAACAAAATCTTTAATTGATTATTCAAAAATTGAAACTTCAAATGAACAACTTCTAAATAAATCACATAAAAACATAATAACCTTTTTTCAACAAAAGAATTTAGGAGAATTACAACATGAAATATTAGAAGACATTTTTGAAGAAAATGCAGATTTTTCAATGCAAAGACTAAATATTTTCTCTAGTAAAACAGTCAAAAATCGGAAATATTACATAATTCCTTTGTTACTCGACCCAGAAAATATAGTCCAACATCTTTTCTATATTATTTATACAGGACAAAACGAATTTGACCTTTTGTCAACATATTTTCTCGAAAATAAAATAGACCTTCCTATTCTTGAAATATTTTCTTTTATCTTTGCAGACAAAGATATTAAAATATGTATTTGTCAAAATATTGTAACCATCCCAGATAAAGACCAAATACCAATTATATTGGAACAATACCATTTAGGCAAAAGTAATTTACACCGCGGAATTAATGAAACTTTAAGACGCATCAAAGAAAAATATAATTGGCCCAAAATGATTAAAGATGTAGAAAACTTTATAAAAAGTTGTGAAACATGTCAAAAAATTAAAATATGCCGAAAAAATTTAAGCAACCCTTTAGTGCTAACAGAAACACCGAAAACACCATTTGAACGAATAAATATTGATATATTTGAATATCCATCTAAAAACTATGCTTTGACAATACGAGACGAACTTACTAAATTTACCCAAGCTTATCCAATTGAAGATAAAACGGCAAAAACTATCGTTAATACTATTATTTTATTTTTCCAACATTATGGTACCCCACTACGAATCCATTGTGATTATGGCCGTGAATTTAATAATACATTAATGAAAGACCTATGTGAACTATACGACATAAAAATAACATTTTCAAGTGTAGGTCATCCCCAATCAAACGGCTCTTTAGAAAGATTTCACGCTACACTTAGCGAAATGATAAGAGCTAATCAAACCGAAAACCCACATGAACATCTGTTCAACGTACTTCCGTATGCTGTTATTTGTTACAATAACACGAAAAATAAAACCCACGGTTTTACGCCCTTTGAACTAATTTTCGGACATACTTCTTCTAGACCCCCTGAAACCCTATATAATGAGAAAAACCTCATATCAAAATACATACGTGATTTAAACAATCGTATGCAATTCCTTTATAAATCTGCTCGTAATAAAACGAAACAACAAAAAGAAAAAGCAAAAGAACGTTTCGATCAACATGTTGCCAAACATCCTTATGATTATAAAATAGGTGAAAAAGTATATGTACGTGAATCCCAAATTAAAGATAAGGCTCAAAACAAATTTAATGGCCCTTTCGAAATTCTCGAAATTTATCAAAACTCAGCCCTTTTATTAAATCCCAATTCTAAACAAAAATCTAAAATAAATTTTGATAGATTAAAACCATACTACGAGCAAATTTCTCTTCCAGGACCATCCTCGGACTGTCATCAGTCGTCCAGTCCCAATACTCCATAAGTCCAATTAACAACACGATAGGAGTCTTCTTTCATGAAGAAGCAAAAATAAGAATATCTAATGATAAATGGACATTACTTGTATATAAAGATTTAGAACCAATTAAGGATACAATTGTAAATAATGATAGAATTTTAGAAAACCTTATTAATAATATTAATGAAGACGTACCACGAATGAAAGCATTTAAATCTGAAGTACTAACACATATTAGTCTCCTTAGACAAATATCAGGAGCTGTAAATCAAAAATATACAGAAATAATGGCAGATACTAAAAAATATATTTTTAGAGAAAAACGTGGAATTTTTAATGGTATAGGAACATTTTGGAAAGCAATTACAGGAAACTTAGATGCTTCCGATGGCGAATATTTTAATGACTGTATAGAAAAAATAACACATGATGAATATCAAATCGAAAATCTTCTTAAAAATCAAATTTCAGTAACTACCTCAGTAATAAAAGAATTTAATTCAACTATTCAGAAACTTAAAATTGACGAAGAAACATTCAATAATGACATAATAGAAATACGAAAATCAATACTGGATATTTCTGACGATCTGAAATATTATTCCTCTCAAATAGAAATATTAAATATTTGCGAACTATTAATGGAAAGCTATTCATTTCTTGAAAATTCCTTGAATGATATTATAAATTCAATTGTTTTCGCCCGTTTACGAATTTTACACAGTTCGATTATTACACCTTTTGACCTAATAGAATCACTAAAGCACATATCTCAATCATTGCAGAGAAATAATTTACCTTTGCTAATTCACCCTTCAAGCGTGGCTCAATATCTCGAAATCATAGAACTAAAGGCATATCAATATGATTCAAAAGTAATTTTTGTTCTCGAAATCCCATTAGTAGATCCAGAAAAATATATTCTCTTTCACTTATATCCAATACCAATTTTGGATAATCGAACAGGCCTTCACCACATTCTTTCAATAACAAATAATTTAATTGCGCGAAACGATGATTCATTATTATACATCACAATTCGCAACTTGGAATCATGCAAATCTTTGAGCAGCCGAACACTAATATGTTCCAACATCCTGCCATATCCAATAGACAGTGATGCTGTTTGTGAAGCCCAGTTACTACGATTAATCAATCGCCTTCCAAGAACGTGCCAAGTTTCAGTTATCCTAGCCAAAGACTATCATGTGCAAGAACTTAACCAAAACTCCTGGTTAGTTGCCGTTGCAGACCCTTTACCTGTGACCATTAAATGTGGTTCCAGAGACGTTGTTACCCAAACAATCAGTACCAACGCCATAATCAAACTCCAACCAGAGTGCAGTGCATTTATTGGCAGCACCAAAGTTCTAGCGAAGAAATTTGTAAATACCTATGACAATGTTACCTACAGCAACGTTCCAATCCAAATTCCATTTGATTGCTGCAGTCATTACCCTGAAAAGATTCACATACCAGACTTGAAGCCTCTTCAGTTACACCACATTGATACAGAAAATTTAAATATAGCTCAACATAAATTAAATGAATATTCTGATCAGTTGGACAGACTAATCAATCAACCATTCGTAAAGAAACATATCGGTTGGTTTACGATCCTGACCATAACTCTGATCATCAGTCTAATTATCCTGTATATATTTTGTAAATGTTATAGAAGAAAACCTAAAAACCTCAGTATTGGAATTGTCAATGCCAATAGTGATGACTACCCACCTTCTCCACCAAGGTCCAGAACAAATTTCGTACAATGGAGAAGAATATTTCCAAAAAGGCGACCAAATATACGTGTTGGTGAACCAACAGAAGAATCTGAAGAAATAGAACTTAACCTGAACAAACATTCAGCTTGAAAGTTGCTTCCACGCATCAACTTTCATCTTGATGGGGGAGTTGTTATATCTATTCTCACCAGCTAGTTCATCATACAAGTTATGCCAACCTTGGTTCCCAGACTATCAGATATCACCCGCCAACGCAGTATTCAGAAGCCGAGTTTATCTCAATAACAAAAGTATCATATATCAGCAGGTGCCACTTGTTTACGAAAACAAATCTATACCAAGAAAGCTTCATCAGCAGAACCCACGTCCTGACCCAAGTGTTCAAGAAAGAAGTAAACAGTTCCCACTGAGTCAGCATAACGAAACATATAAATAGTTATTTTCTTTGTATAAAGACAGTTCAGTAAAGTTCAGTCTAGCTTCTCATTTGTTAAACGTCACGCTGTAATTTTGCAAGTTCAAATGTATATATTTTAATTTGTATTTTTCAAGTAATAAAATAATTTTTTAAAAAGTAATTTCGCAAGAAAGTGATTTAACATATATATATATATATATATATATATATATATATATATATATACAGGGTGTTTTTTAATAATGTCGTGGACATATTTCAGGATGTGAAAGTACTCGACAAAATAGGAAAAAATGCCAATATATACATAGTCAAAAACGCACCATTTTCGTTATATAGGGGTTCAAAGTTTCAATTTTTTTCTCGTTTTTTGTGTTTTTTTCCAGTTCCTTCTGAGACAATTAGTTCAAATTTAGAACATGTATTATTTGTAAGAACCTCTACGATAAAATATCAAAATCGCGGATGGTTGTATACAGGATGTTACATTTTTTTTGCACCATTTACAAGTTTATCTTGCGGAACTTTTTTTTGGAGCACCCTGTATGAATTCTGATATAAAATTTAAACTCTTTGTTCATTTCTTTAGCTCTTTCGTATTTTGCATTATTCTCGGATCTATCACAGTTTTCGACTTTGCAATAATCGATGCATTGCATCGACGGCATGTAGGCGAAATTAAGCAAAAAATTAAGAAACGGGTTTTATTTTGAATCAACCGACATGATAATGAACAATCAGATAAAATTATTACAGTTAAATCAAAAATAAAACAAAATTATAAAAGTTGTTGAATATGTCCGCTTCTTGCCAGAATGCAAGAATAAATTCTTCGCTTCAAGGACTGACGGACTCTGTCAAATATTCCAGGAGTATTGCGAATGATGTCGCATGAAGCTATTATTCTGTTTCTTAAATCTTTTTCCGTCTGTATTGGGGTCTGATACACCAACGTTTTCAGGTGTCCCCCAAAAAAGAAATCCAGGCTATTCAGATCTGGTGATCTAGGGGGCCATAGCTGAGGCCCCCTCGCCCTATCCAACGGTTGCTAAAATTATTATTTAGGAAATCCCTCACCTCTATGCTGAAATGTGCTGGTGCACCATCGTGCATGAACCACATTTGATTTCTAAGAAGAATTGGCACGACTTCTATCAATACCGCGAGTTCGTCTTCGAGAAATTGACGATAATATCGTCCGTTTAGACTTACTGGCAGGAAAAATGGACCTATCAAATAACCTCCAATAACGCCGGCCCATACATTTACTGAAAATTGTTGCTGGAATTTATTTTCATGTATTGAATGCGGATTCTCTTCTGCCCAAAAATGATTGTTATGAAAATTACGTATGGCATTCCTAGAAAAATTTGCCTCATCGCTAAATAAAATCTTGTTAAATGGATAATGGATTAATAAGATTAATGGATTTTGGTCTAGCATTTGTAAGAACCACAGGCAAAAATTTACACCGACTGGAAGGAAAGTCACGTGGGAGAAGAGCATGAATCCTTTGGATGTACTAAGGATACATTAAGTTATCTAATAAAATTTTCCATACAATCACAAATGAAATGTTAAGTGTTGCTACAATTTTCCTCTTACTAGTAACAGGATCATTTTCTACTGCATTCAGGACTGCTTTCTCGACTTCAGGAGTCCTAACCTTCTATTTACCCCTGCTAAATGAATGGATTTCTTGAATGATCCATTTTCACATAGCCGATTATGTACCTTTGCAAATGTTTGTCTATTGGGCACCATGCGATTTGGATATTTCTGTTCATAGAGTCGTCTGGCTTCATAACAATTGCCGTTGGCAAGTCCATAAATGAAATGAATTTCTGCATATTCTTGATTTGTGAATTCAACCATCATTAAACAACTCGAAACAACTACGGAAACGTCAAACAAAAAGATATTTCTTACAAAATGTCAGATTAAAGAACAGAATTAACAAATGACCTGCCTCAGCCTACTACCTTTTTTTCAAGTTTCATTATTTAGCCTACACTTAATTTGCATCTATAGCAATTATTGCAAATAAGTCGAAAACTATGATATATACGAGAATAATGCAAATACGAAAGAGCTAAAGAAATGAACAAAGAGTTTAAATTTTATATCAGAATTCATACAGGGTGCTGCAAAAAATGTGACACCCTGTATAACGAAAATGGTGCGCTTTTGACCATGTATATATATATATATATATATTGGCATTTTTTTCCTATTTTGTCGAGTACTATCATTCCATGAAATATGTCCACGACATTAATTAACACCCTGTATATATATATATATATATATATATATATATATATATATATATATATATATATATATATATATATATATATATATCATATATATATATATATATATATATATATATATATATATATATATATATATATATATATATATATATATATATATATATATATATATATATATATATATATATATATATATATATATATATATATATATATATATATATATATATATATATATATATATATATATATATATGGAGCCAATCAGGGCGCCTATTCTTTTAAACGCCAAACTAGCCTTTGTGCTGAAGATCAAATATCTAAGTACGACCCTAGGCGCTAAGTTAACCTAAAAACCTTTACCTGGAAAGAAGAATACAAAAAATATGCATCTCATACAGGCAGTTTTGCACAACAGTTGCTAAGCAAAATTGCCATTATTATATTAAATTTGAATAATGATATACCAACAATACACCAAAGAAAAAATTACAACAGTATTTTTAACATTTGTCAATTTTGATTTTCCCGTGCAGAATTGTTTAGAGATCTGTCAAAATAATTTCAAACTATAGTTGGTTGTGAACTATTGTTATCGTGTAGAGTAAAATACTCTCCATTGGTATTTGTAGTAAAGAAATAAATACATGTTTTTAGATTTTAATAATAAATATCATAAATTAAAATTTTAAGTAATCTTTGGTAAATATCAGCTTAACCTTCTTAATTAAAAAAGAATACTATTCCCCTGCACATAATTGCTACTTGAGTAGATACATATTTTTTAGAACATTGCTAGGCTTGGCCAGAATGATGCACCTGAGAATTTTATAAATGAAATAAAAGAAAAAATTCGAAATAATCTATTTCTTTTCTGTCAAAAAGGTAAAAAGGCATCAAATTGGGCTTGGTTACAAACAGTTTTCATAAAACATTATCCCGGCGTCCTATTCTGAAGTATGAAAACTAATAATTTGGATGAATATAAAAAGAAGCCGCGAGGTGGAGCATATAGAAATGTTGTTAGTTCAGGTAGCAAACCTCTAAAGGAAATACTGTATTCTAAAAGAAGCTACAAGAAGTTCACACGTTAAACGTGCCATGTATGCTTGTGAGCGACTTATTTTCAGTATTAACTATAAAACTTACTTCCATGGTAGAAATTTACAGAAGATCGAAACTCCAATGAAGATGGTAGTTTCTACTTTTTTAATACCAATCGACTTGAGAATCAGACTAAGTAATTTTTTCCTGACTTATATTACATTGTACTTTACTTTTTTATTATAATTCTATTTATTTTGAAGTTTTCAATTTGTCAATGTGTCATTTTTCCAAAATTACTAAAATAATATGATTTTTTTTTATTTAGGCCAAAAAGGCCGTGTTTATATCATAGTCCAATGGTATACAAGTAGAAATCGTAATGATTTGAAACACGAAGTATTAAAATTAGTTTGTATCTACAAGCGAACGTATCTGTTAAATAAGGGGAGGTGTGGGGGTTAAAAATGGGAATTGGAGGGCAAACCCCCTCCCAGAGCCAGTTTTATCTACAACTAAAACAAAGTAATGACCTTTTTTTTGGTTGTCCATATTATGATTTATCTTGAAAAAAGTGTTTTTATTCTAATTTTGTAAAGAAACTTTTTGGTTGTTTCTCTAAATGTTTGTTTGTAATAATAATACAATTCTATTGTATTTTATATATTTTAATGTTTTTGTAATGTCATTTAATACGTATTTTTTAATTCTGACTTTATCTTGACGTGTAAAAGCATTTTGTTCAGCAATATTACTAATAATGAGTATGAGAATGAATATGTACAATCAATTAGATAAAGAAAGAGAAATGAAGACTTATTATTGCTCAAACCCCCCCCCCCCAAAAGCAATTTCTACATACGCCACTGATACAGGTTACGAGAGTAACTAAAAGGTTACTATTCGGACAGATTGATTGAGCAGGGCATAAACCTGGATTTTTCATTCATAAAAAATGACGGCTCGCTCTGCCCCTGTATTCCGGAAACTACTATTATTATAAGACATAGGGGGGGGGGCTAATATATTACAAACTTACTCTGTTTATAAGGTCAATATAACTACAGTAAAAATGGTAACTATATATAATCAAGTTTGAATGTTACATTGTCAATTACGCTTAACAATACGAACAATGTTGCTGGTATTAGATAATATACATTATCAATTTATTAGAATTACATACAACAAACAAATGCCTATCGCAGATTCATCCTTTTTCTAGTGAACTAATAATATGTGTGTTTGTTATTATTAAAAGCATATTAATAATTTTAACAATATAGTGTTTCATGAATGAAATCATAAATTGTATTTGATTAATATTGCATGAAACCGGCAAAATAACGAACTCCCAACAATAAACTTTATGTAGCTTACTATATTATTAACATAGAAATGCAATGGTGTATATTGCCAAAATAATGACTATATTTACTAACTTTTCTCTGGTTTCGGTTTCACAACCGACAAATCTCACCTTTCCTATATTATTATGCCAAACCACAAAATGTGTTTGTAAAACAGTTTTTATTTTTATATTTTTATCGTTTTATAATAAATAAGAATATTTTGTCACAGGAATAAATCCTGTGAATTCCATACTGCTTCAAACAGTTCATTATATGTCTCAAAATACACTGAGAAAGGGTTGCAGGTCTAAGAATTTTAATTACTTAGTAAAAATTATTTTATGTTGTGGTCCATTAAAAAGAAAATGTCATGCTGAACGATTTTGCAGGTTCTTTTTATTGTAATCGTTTCCAGATCTTCACGTTTCGGAGTATCTAGATAGCAAAAAACATGTTTTCTCAATTCCGTCTGTCTGTTCACGGAATAGTTAAAAAACTACTTATCTGGCTTCAAATTTTGACCAAAAATTAAGGGTCGTTTGGGGATGAAATGATAACATTTTGATAAAAATCGAATATGATGGAACAAAACATGATTAGTAAAAAACTATTGATCCAACTTACTTCAAGTTTTGCCTTAAAAAACTATTTATTAGACTGATTTCAAAACTTGTGCAAGAATTAAGTGCAGTGGCGGCTTCTCAATAAGGCCTCGTGGCCGCGCGCCCCTCCTGAAAAATGTTAACATAAGACACAATTGCAATTCTTAAAAATTTAATATTACTTAATATAAGATTATGCTATTTTTTTGCCCCAAAAGACATCAGTTTCTATTTCTAATTACCCGACATCGCTGGTCGATAGTTTTTTTATTTTATAAACTGTGTCTAACTATAATAATTAAAGGTGTGTCAATATGAATGCTGTACACAATTTTTAGAAAAAAAATCGACTCATTAGAGGATAAGTTAAAAATTAAAGAGCTTGGCAGGCCTTTGCCCGATCTAAATTCACAGGTTTGTGAACGAAAGGCCGAAAGCAGGTCTTTTACACGCCGGTTTTTTAAAGAGACTTATAAAAAATAACTGGATATGTGGATGTGAAATAAAAAATTTATTGTATACTGTTTCCCGTGTTTGCTGTTTTATAAAGCCGACTCTAGAATTGACCTTAACTGGGCAAGGAAAGGAATAAACGATTTACACCACCTTCCTGAAAAAATGAGGAAGCACGAGTCATCTCGCGACCATATTATTTCTTGCACAGCTTCTGCTCTTATGATATTCTAGACGTCACGCTACAAGTGTGTAGGGAAAAAATTTCTAACCAAATTGCAACGGCAGATTTTTTATCAATTCAAGCCGATGAAACCACCGATGTATCAAATTATCGTCAAATGTTTATAATACTAAGATATTTTATAAAGTATCAATCCGTGAATATTTTTAGGGATTTATAGAGGTTAAAGATAAAACAGCAACCGGGTTAAAAACTTGCATTGAAAATGAAATTGTCCCCCTAGTTTCAAAGACTCCCTCAACATTTAGTGCACGGAATTAACAATTTTGAGGAAAAAATTATCGAAAAAATGTATTTCCATGAAGGATCGCAGAGCGCATTTCAATTTTAAAAATTGACGTTATACAATGAGGGCATAAAGTCTGGAAACCTTGAGATATGTCAAAAACTATAGAAGTTGGGTAAAAAAGTTTCATATAAAAGTTGTATAGTTCCTTACGATTTATGATTAAAAAAATGTCTTGAAATATACAGGGTGTTTTAAAATCAAGTTACACGCCAAAACTTCAGAATCTCTAATGGAACACCCTGTATATTATTTCATTTTAAGAATCTACATGAAATTCTGATCATATTTTATTAAGCATACCCTATCCCTAAAGTCAACTGTTTTTGAGATAAAAAAATGAGAAAACTGTTTTACAAAATTTTTTTAATAACAATTAACAACAATAGTCTAAAATTCTAAATGATGCGTTTTAACGTAATAAATGCTGGAACTGTTGTCCGTTCACTTCCTGACAATATCCTAATCGATTGATGAACTCTTGTTGTAGATTTCGAATGAAAGTAGGTGGGATTTGTCGGATTTCATCTCTTATACGATTTTTCAGCGCATCGATATTAGGAGGTCTGTTCAAATAAACTTTGCTCTTTAAATATCCCCACAGAAAATAATCTAGGGAAGTTAAGTCCGGGGACCTGGCCGGCCATTCGTAGAGACCACGATGTACTATCCACCGGTTAGGAAATATTTCACTGAGATACTGCCGAACAGGTAGAGCGTAGTGAGGTGGTGCTCCATCTTGTTGGAACCACATTGCTGCAGTAGTAGTAAAAGTAGGGACCTATAATTCTATCTTGAAATATTCCAGCCCAAACATTGATTTTCTCAGGATATTGCGTATGAGCCACTTGAGCCCAATGGGGATTCTCTGTAGACCAATATCTACAGTTTTGTCGGTTGACAGTACCATTAAGAAAAAAGGTGGCTTCATCGGAAAATAAAATATTTCTACAAAAGAATGGATCCAGGTTGCACCGCTCTTGCGTACTTTCGCAAAACTCAAGTCGGCGGTCAAAGTCGTCTTCATTTAATTCATGGATTAATCTTATTTTGTAGGGATGATACTTTGCCGTGGGCAGAATATTTTTTACCGATTATTGACTAAGGTTTAAATCTAATGCTACTTGACTTGTAGGTAAATGTGGATTTTCGTTATAACTGAGTAAAACATTCAATTTCATATCATCATCTAGTTTTGGCCTACCTGTCCTGGGAAGATCTTTTACACAACCATGATCACGAAATTTTTTGATAATTTTGCTAACTGTGGATATTGCAATTGCTTGTCCTCGCTCGGGATGCGTATTATTAAAAAGTTCACATACTTAGTCAAGATTTCTTTGGCGATCTCCCTATCCAAACATCATAAGAATCTCTATTCTTTCTCTTTCTGAAAGCATTTTTATCAGGAAAAAAGTAACTCTCCAACAATATGTTAAAAATTGACACAGTTTATTGTCAGTACATGACAGTTTCTATCGGAGTTCTAAAATAATCCTCCAGGTTTCACTATGCATAGGGAAATGAGTTAATTTTGTTTAAAGCCAAATTTCCATTTTCTCATTTTTTTATCTCAAAAACAGTTGACTCTAGGGATAGGGTATGCTTAATAAAATATGATCAGAATTTCATGTAGATTCTTAAAATGAAATAATATACAGGGTGTTCCATTAGAAATTCTGAAGTTTTGGCGTGTAACTTGATTTTAAAACACCCTGTATATTTCAAGACATTTTTGAATCATTAATCGTAAGGAACTATACAACTTTCATATGAAACTTTTTTACCCAACTTGTATAGTTTTTGACATATCTCAAGGATTCCAGACTTTATGCCCTCATTGTATGTGTGTATATTGTTATAGCTCGGTTTATTGCATTTGCCTCCTTAGACAGTAAGACAGTTACTAGTGAAATGACTTTTATTGACTATAAAAAATATTTATATTCCTGCTCTTTGAAAGTTTTGAAGCTCATTTTGGAGCAGATTTTAGTTTTAATAATTTATGTTATATTTGTGTATATATTATGTTTACTTTTTTTACCTTCATAGACATCATTAGTACCTAATGAAGTGACTTTAACTTACATTATAAAACTATTCTTATTCCTGTTCTTTTCAAGATTGAAGCTGATGTTAAGGTAGGTGAGCTAGTGAGTACTCGTGAGCTTATATTTATAATTATATACCAATTTTTATAATCTTGCGCGAGTGCGCCCCTCCAAAGTCAAACCCCACGAGCCGCCACTGATTAAGTGTGATATAGAGATGAACTGGTAAAATTGTGATATGAATTCAAGATTGCGGAAAAAATGGCGGCCAAATAAAATTTTTGTCTGTCTGTTCGAAGCATAGCTAAAAAACTATTTCCATGATTACCTTTAAATTTTGAAAGAAAATTAGGGGTCATGTAGCGGAACAAAATGGCAACCTAGTGACATATTAAAAAAATATATCTAACAAACTAATTATCCAATTTACCTCAAATTTTGCACAAAAAATGCAGGAGTGTTACTAATAAAATATTTTAGAAAACAGCCTCAAAAACTATTTATGATTGATTTCAAATTTTGCACAAGAATTAAGTGTGATATAGAGATAAATTACTCAAATGTAGCATCGAAAGAAATGGTTAGATATTGTTACGAATCCAATATGGTGGAACAAAATGGCGCCCAATAAAATTGTTTGAAAAAAAGACAGTATATGTGTGTCACACGTTATTAGTCTTGGTGGAAAAAAGGTCCATTACGAGTGAACTACCCTGTCAAAGAGATTTATTGATTTTTCTATTTCTTGAATTTCCTTAACATGCAAACTCTTTAATATAAATTAGAAGAGCCTTTATTTACTTAGGACATAAAATAATATAACTGATTAAAATTAACACATTTGTGACAAAGCAGTGCATATTTGTTGCAAGATTCGTTCAAAGGCCCAGAAGCTATAAGATGATGCTCGTATTTAATTTCTTAACGTTGTTATTCGCATTAGTTATCTGATTCCGCTTTTGAAATTTGTATCTTAACAAATAACGGAGAGAAATCATTTACAGTGTTAAGTTAGATTAGGTTGGATAGGTATTATTTTTGTGATTTTTATACTCGTTTATAAATCATAAATTCCCGGCTAACCAATGGTCATATAGGGTGTACCAGGACAATGCCCCACGTGGTCAGGCAAATTCCAAAAACTTGCCTAACGTACCCTGGCCATGAAGGTTATTCTGGACCTAATTAAGACCATTGTAAGAAAAAAGTTTTTGTAAATATATGTCCCTAAATGCACTATTTTTGAAATAGGGGTGGTATTAAAGTTTAAAACGGCTCTTTGCCCTAAGATTATTTCTAAACAGTTTTTAAATAAATTGAAATTTAATTTAAACATTTTTGTCTATTACTTTATTTATTACAAAAATTATAAAGTCACACGTCCCTTTGATTACAAGTCAAATAAGCTTTGAACTGAATCTAAAAGAAACATACGTTTAACTCGACCATTTATTTGATTTTTAGTTATTTAGAGACATAAAAGGCTACAAGACACATATTTGAACCGTTATTTATACTATAGAACAGAATTAAAGGAACTCACAAGTCTGTAAACTCTTATATGATATAGAATGTTTAAAAAAATATTTGTTTATTGTAAATATTCTCAACACACTAAACTCTTTTTGGTTCATCACATTTTTATAGATCAAGTAATAACACTTGACCCTCAGAATATCTCCAACAACAAAGTTAAAGGACGACAATAATAAGAGTGGAAAATCAGAGAGAAGGGAAAACAAATAAATAGCAGCTTGGAAAGACCGCCAGTTAATAAAAGTTGGATGTAAGATTAATAGTCACTTTTACTACTAGAAGATAAATAAAACAGGGAATAACCCATATAGTGGATGTGTTGTAGGTCAGGAGTTGACCTTTGTTGTATGTAGCGGCCACTTCATATCATTCATGTTCATGTAATTCCTTGCTAATTTTCAGTCAGTACTTGATCGGAAAACTCTAGTACGAAGAGACAGTACATTTAGAGACAAAATCGCATATTTTAACCAAATGTCTTTAACGACGGGTAACGTTTTTTGGAAAAATTCTAAAAAACTTAATTTGACGTATACAAAAAAAATTGATCTGCCAGAAAATTTAAGTAATGCCGAACTTTTAAATGATTATTTTTCAAACTCTATTCTTAACTCAAATAATATCTCTCAAGACAGATTAAATTATAATAAATCTAATAAACCTCAAAATCTAACTTCCGAGTTGAATTTTAACCTCATAGACGAAATAACTCTTCATACAATTTTAAACACTAACTGGTTAACAAAATTAAACTTTTTTCTTGCCACACGAACTAAATAAGGTACACTATATAAAACTTTTTACGCTCAATTCAAATATGTTTTCAGATTTTTTCCATCACGCATAGTTTTATAGTGACAAGGCCTTTAATTTTTGAAATATATATATATATATATATATATATATATATATATATTTTTTTTTTTTTTTTTTTCATAAATAAGCATACAAGAACGTCAGTTGAACAATAAAAAATTGTCCTCAAAATGTAGTTATGTGGCATTTTCGCTTGTATTTGGCTTCAGGTATATCCCTCTTGAGTGTCCAGCAATAGTCTGTCAACATACTGGGACTCCACTTCCCCTGGTAACGCTTTTCCATAGTAGAGATATCCTGATGGAATCTTTCTCCATGCTCGTCACTGACTGCCCCAAGATTTTTCGGAAAAAAATCCAAGTGTGAGTGCAAAAAATGGATTTTTAAACTCATGTTACATCCCATTTTTTGATAGCAATTTAAAAGATCATTTACAATTTCCTGATAGTTTTCTGACTTGTAATTTTCCAAAAAATCGGTGCAAATCCTGGTAAACGATAGCCATGCTTTTTTTTCAAATGCATTGAGTTCTGAAATAAATTTGTCATCCTTAAGCAGTTCTCTGATTTGGGGTCCTAGAAATATACCCTCTTTGATTTTTGCTTCGCTGATTTTAGGAAACTTATTTCTTAGGTACGCGAATCCATTACCCTCTCTATCCATACCTTTAACGAAATTTTTCATTAAGCCAAGCTTAATATGCAAAGGGGGTAGTAAAATTTTCCTAGGCTCTACAAGGGGAGGATTTACAATGTTCTTATTCCCTGTAATCAAAGATGTTCTTTCTGGCCATACTTTCTTTGTGTAATGGTTTTTCTTGTCTCTGCTGTCCCACTCACAAAGGAAACAACAATACTTTGTGTAACCAAGTTGCATTCCAAGTAGAAGCGCTACAACTTTCAAATCACCACATATGGCCCACTTAAAGTCTTTATAATTAATTTTGTCCAACAGAAGCTTCATGTTGTCATATGATTCCTTCATATTGGTAGCATGAGCTAAAGGAACGGACGGAAACCTGTTTCCATTGTGCAGTAGAACCGCCTTCAAGCTGACTTTGGACGAATCGATGAACAATCGCCACTCATCTGTTTTATATTCATGCTCAAGTTCCCGCATTACAGATATAACATCATGACAGAACACTATCCCATCTTCAATGGAAAAGAAGTCACTGAATTGCTGGTGACGACTACGATAAAACGAAACTTTAGTTTCCTTCGGAAGGAGATTCTAATTCTTTAACCTAGAACCTAAAAGTTCGGCTTGCTTCTTAGACAAGTTTAAATCTCGTACAAGATCGTTCAGATCCCCTTGACTTAACAAATGTGGCTTATTTGAAAAATGACCTGGGTCAAATAGCGGATCAGATTGCAAATTTGTTTCTGCCCTGTTTACTTCTAAAACATCTTCCGACTCATCATCACTCAGGATCATATGCTCCGGAGGCTGTGATACAGGTAGCTAATCACTGTGAGGTACTGGTCTTATTGCCGATGGTAAGTTTGGATACTTGACAGTGTGTTTGGATTTTGATGTTATTCCAGTTATATTTGTTAAACAGAAATAACAATCCGAGCTATGATCTTTAGGTTCTCGCCAAACCATAGGAATAGCAAATGCCATATGACGAGTTCCTTTTGCCCAGGCTGTGAGAGTTTTAACACAAGTAACACAACAAATATGGGGGGCCCAAGGTTTATCTTGATCTCCTATTTTACAGCCAAAGTACTGTTCGTAGCATTTTTTAATCAGAGGTGTAAATGAACGTTTTTGGAATTTAAACGTTAACTCACCGCAGATATAGCAGAGACTGTTTGGGTGATTTACACAATTTCTAGGCATTTTGTGAAAACACGGTATTTTGGTATACACCAAAAATAAAACACAACTGAATAGTTCTAAATTCCGGATTGCACACGAGACACGATAAACGCGCTTGGTAAAGTCTAACAAACGACTAAGCCGTTGGACTGATTGACCGTCATAGGTGTATAAAATGGCTACGTGTCGTCGGCAGCAGCGGCGGCATAGACTATATTATATTACCTGTATAATAAAATGTTCTCTTATCTGAACTTTATTATGCTAAATATATAATAAAAACAGGTAGTGTACTGCAAAATTAAGTATTTGTGCACTATATTGAGCTGCTACCTGTATTATAATTTAATATACTACCTGTATTATATTTTATACTGGAACATAAAAACTGTGGGTGATAGAAAAATTCTAAAAATATATTTGGTTTCAGCGCTCAAAAAAACACCAAAAACAGGTAATTTTTTTCTGTGGCAAATTTCTTGTTAGCCAGTGATATGAATTCTATGGGAGAAGATGAAATATCAATTAGAGATTAGAAATTATGTTTCCCATATTGTATAAAACCCCTTGTAAACATAATTAGTATTTGTATATTAGAAGACTGTTTTCCAGCTGTATGGAAAAGGGCTTTAATTATACCAATTCCTAAAGTAACTGATCCGAAGGAACCTAAAGACGTTAGACCTATAAGTATTTTACCTGTAGCATTTAAAATTTTAAAAAAACATGTTTGTCGACAAATAAATAATTTTGTAAACGCTTTCAATATCGTACCAAGCTGTCAACCCGGATTTCGTAAAAATTTTAGTACAACGACTAGCATGATTGAAATGGTTAACAGGATACGACTAAATGAAGATTCAAAGCATATTACCTGTATACTTGATTTCAGCAAAGCCTTTGATACTATCAATCACGACATGATGTTTGCGAAATTGCAATACTTCGGATTCTCAAAGAAATCTACCAACTTTTTGAGTTCTTATCTCTCAAATAGATCTCGCTGTGCATCATTAAACACAAATGGTTATATAAGTAAATCGGGATGTCTGCCTCTAACAACCGGTGTTCCCCAGGGTTCTATATTGGGTCCCGTGCTGTTTTCTCTGTATGTTGCGGATATGAATAATTGCATAAATAATTTCAAATTACAACAATACGCAGATGATTCTCAAATATACTTGCCTATTCCTATATCTCCAGTAGAGCAATCTCAGGAACAGTTTAATAGTGACATCAAAAATATGAACGATTTTGCAAGAGATAATAATTTAAAATTGAATGCTTCAAAATGCAATATAATTGTTTTTGGAAGTAACAAAAGTACTATCAGGAGCATTACAGATAATTTTAAAATAAAAATAAATAACACTTATCTTCCGGTCGTCAAAGAGACAAAGATTTTAGGTGTAACTTTCGACTCGAATCTCTCATTTGATTCTCACATTAAAAATAAAATAAAACTAGCCTATACTCGCTTAAAAAAAAATTATATAATCTGAAAAGCGTATTGCCTTCAAAAACCAAATATTATCTCTGTAACGCTTTTATTTGTCTTTGTTATATTTATATCAAAAATTACAAAATAGTTGTATGCGTTTTTCTTATAATACGCAATATAGAAATCATATTACGCCATACTTGAATGAAAATTTTATCCTAAATATGAAAAATCGTAGAAAATATCACATGTACAATCTTATTTATAAGATCTTGAAAACTGGACAACCCCTATATTTAAATGTTTTATTCGCCACTTGTTCTCACTTTCACAATACAAGACCTGTAAACAGATTGATAGTGCCACAACACTAAACAACCGGGTTTTATTAAATGATTTGGTATTAGAATTTAAATTTCGAATATTCACTGGTAGGGTGTTAAATATTTTTGGCCCTAAATATGATTTTGGAAGTGTTTAATGTTGCAGATTCCTTTGCCTTGTTTCGTAATTATGTGATATATAATTTTTAATATTTAATTATAACATATATTTACAAACAGACAATAAACATATACACCTAACATTAAGAGTATTTTCTGAGTATAACATAGAAGAGTGGTAGAGTCTAGGTTTTTTTTTTAATTATCTTCAAAATATTATTTTGAATAATATTTAATGGCTTCAGAGTAGTATTGTACATTCCCCCCCAAACAAGTATACCATATCTAATTACGGACTTTTCGGAAATTTCTCTTAGAAGGTCGTGAGAGAGAAAAGCAATATAATTTGTTTTTTTGAGATTTAGAAAAAGATAAAATGAATCGAACCATTTTATTTTAATACCAGTTTCCGCAATATGTTTCACTATAGTCACCAGTAGATAATAGCGCTGTATCGTCTGCATAGGTCAATATAGATCCTCCTATGTCTGACTCCTTAAGTAGTGGGTTTATGAAAGTTATAAAAAGTAGAGACCTAGGACAGTGCCCTTAGGAATGCCCATTTTAATAGTACGTGTATCATTAATGACATTATTTATCTTAACAGCCTGGTGTCTGTTTGAGAGGTAAGATGAAAAGACATCCAACGCGGTACCACGAACACCATGTTTTGAAAGGGTATCCAGTAAGGCATTGTGCGGCACCGTGTCAAAGGCCTTTGCCAAATCAAGAAACATAGCCATGGTTTCTCTATTAAGATTCAGATTATTTGTAATTTCAGATTTAAGGTGATTCATAGCATCAGTTGTACCCATTCCGCTTAAGAATCCATATTGTTTTTTTGACAATATATTGTTACTGTCAAAAAAAAAGCCAACTCAG
Organism: Kuschelorhynchus macadamiae; assembly: GCA_030620095.1. Classification (NCBI taxonomy): domain Eukaryota; kingdom Metazoa; phylum Arthropoda; class Insecta; order Coleoptera; family Curculionidae; genus Kuschelorhynchus; species Kuschelorhynchus macadamiae. The sequence continues at coordinate 302,831 of JAUTXW010004195.1, read as the reverse complement.
CTGGTTTTCAAGAAAATGTTTTGATTTGGTTGTACAATCACATAAGAAAAAAAGAGTTATCTCCAAAATTGCCTCAACCCTGGGAAGGACTAAGCCGAATAATCAAGACATGATGTATCGGATTTAGAAAAACCCTAGAAGTAACATGAAGGTAGTACATTTAGAGAGACTGGTGAAATATCATGGCCAAGACGCTGATCGAGGCAATCAGAATTAAGAGTGAGATAGTGCGACGGTGTTGATGGTGGTCGCTCAAAATCACCCGTCCTATCATAAACGTTCGTGTGCGTTCAGCTAGAAGTAAACAAACACGTCACCCTATCAGCCTCGAGATCAGCGCTGGGTGTTCTGGAAGATTGTCGAAAATTTCCACCATATACAAGTCGCCGTTTCTTTTTTTAGGGTCTTAATAGATGTGTTAGCGCAACTCTTATTATTTGCATTGTACAGAGTATTTAATAAAAGTTAGTGTTATTTGTTTCTAAAAAGTGGAAAAATTGATCGTCCAGTTGTCCGCCTTCTCTTGCCTCTAGCATTCGAAGGCGGACATTCCATTTTGACACGATCTAACCATGATTTTTAAAATCATAGTGGTAATTTAGAACAACTTAGTAAGAAAAGAATCCATTTAATAGTTAGAATTGGTTCAGATACATGAGTTTTATTGGATTTCAATGCTGTTATCTAGGACTTTATTAATTTTCTGTTTCAAATAATTATTCTTATAAGTGCATCATTCGACTGTGGGACTAACTTTAAACAATACGATTCCGAGGACAATCGAAACAAAAACACTCATTACAACTTTGTAATCAATGACGAAGTAAGTTCTAACATCCTGTTATCGGCAATATTAATCCCTAACTACCGTTTTCTCAAGAAAGTACACAGGTTGAAATGCTCGAAACTTCAATAAGGAGATTTTTTACGAGATATAAATTTCTTACATACAAACTTAAGTCACGTTTTACTGGTAACGACCGTCATGCTAAGTTGAATTTATATTCTTAGCCGAAAAATAACGCGAAAAAAATTATTTGCCGATGAGAATGGGTTTTCGTAGTAAAAAAAAACCGTTTTACAGTAAAACTTTCCGATAGCGACCATCCTCTGGGAATCAAAAGTTAGCGGTTAAGCTGTTTATAGGAAAACATACAAAAATTTAAACGACTGATGTGGATTTTATTCCGTATTTTAATCAATAGTTTTAATTTACTAAAAAAAAACCAAAATTATTCGAAATGTATATGCATAAAGATATATTGCATATTTTGTAAAATTTTTTGCTATTCTACATATATCTTTTCCGGCCAAAAACGTTTGATAAAAATGTGTGAAAGCGCATTTTTATCGTGCATACTTTGCCAAAATACCTGTGGGTCTGCAGCCGGAAACCACCGGAGCCCCAATAGGTGGCGCTAAGTGTTACACTTAGCATGTAGTACTGTTCCAGTATAATTAACGTTTCGTTTTCGATTTTGTCATATCGAGCAATCTGTTATATCAGATCTTCCTAGGTACAAGCCTGCCTGATGAGGGTTGAGGCCCAGAAATCATGATCGCAGGAGGGTACCCTGTGACATAATCAAAAGCAATTGTTCTTGTAGGCCGTGTTGCACCTGCAGAAATTATATATTTTTGCTATTCTACATATATCTTTTCCAGCCAAGAACTTTTGATAAAAGATGTGTGAATATATATATATATATATATATATATATATATATATATATATATATATATATATATATATATATATATATATATATATATATATATATATATATATATATATATATATATATATATATATATATATATATATATATATATATATATATATATATATATATATATATATATATATATATATATATATATATATATATATATATATATATATATATATATATATATATATATATATATATATATATATATATATATATATATATATATATATATATATATATATATATATATATATATATATATATATATATATATATATATATATATATATATATATATATATATATATATATATATATATATATATATATATATATATATATATATATATATATATATATATATATATATATATATATATATATATATATATATATATATATATATATATATATATATATATATATATATATTTCTCCGGTCAAAAATAATATGTAGGGGAATGAAACAAAAATGTATGTTTGCTAAGTACAAACGACCGTCTTTCTGCCTTTGATTATGGTAAAGTGTAGCTCAACTTCTACGATCGATTTATGCGTCACTATCGTGAAGTAGGCTTGGAACCCAGCTTAAATGCAATCAGAGGCAAAACGCAATGGACAGATGTTGATCTGGCGTCACCTGTGTATGATCGTTAGAAATAACTCCAATATTGGTTTCGGCGAAACACAACAGTGTGACACCATCTGTACTATAGTACGTAAAATGCAATATATCTTAACAATTATGGGAAAACATTTGCTGATTATTTCGGTCGGAAATAATATGTAGAAAACTAAAACAAATACGGATATTCGCTAAGTGCAAACGACCGGTTTCTGCCAAAGTGGGGCTCAACTCCTACGATCGATTTCTGGACCACTACCCTCCTCAGGTATACTAGGTATAGTAGTCTAAAGGTTGTGAAACCAAAATAATAAAAGCAATGAAGCCAAACAGATCGATTTTAGTAAACATTCTACATAGTCCAAAATTCCGCAGGTACGACAAAACAAAAATAAAGTTGATTAAAAAAATGACCCACATTTATTTTCTGTGGCAAGCCCGCAATGACAATATAAACCCAGTAGTTCTTAGACTTAAAGCATTAATTCCAGGCGATACGGTAGAATGTATTTCAGATAATACCAGTAAAACACTAATACGATCATAAATAAGTTACCATCGGTGGAAGAAATATATTGTAAAGACCGAATCGATGCAAAAATATGAAGAAATCAAGGAGTATATGCTGGATATACTCGAAAGACCATAGTTAACGTATCCCAAAAAATGTTATCAAAGACAGAAGAAGAATTGTTAACCAGGGGCCTTAATTTTCAAGCGGCACCAAACCATACATCAGTTTTGAAAATAATAGCAGCTGTCGAAACCATCAACATTCCTCAGCCTGAAGCAGATGGATTTCTACAAATAAATAAAGACCGTTTTGGATAGAAAGACACCAGGGAATGTATTCAAACAAGAAGCGTCTCCAGAAAGACAGTTATATAAAGCTTCTTCCTGCAAACAAAGAAAATGCTACAGGGAATCTACAGAATTGAGTGCAGTTGATAGCAATGTATACAGGACATAGAAGAAATATAGTGTCTACATCCCGGACAGGATAGGCAGCAGTTATTGCCAGATTACAGCGAGCCACTCTTACTCTATGACTGGCCAAAGATTCCCAAACCGAACATGTCTCTAAGACCAATTACTAGCTCCAGGGCCTCTCCAACAAGTGCTTTAGCCAAATACTTGTTACAGATTATTCATCCTTTACAAAGTAAGACCAATAAATGTTCCGACACGTGAATTATTAGGCAAAAGTTGAGGGAAGACGAATCACTCTTTGAACGACATACGTAAATATCCAAGCTGGGATTTAAAAAATTCCGATGGTGCTGTTTTAATAAGTACAGTAAAGAAATAACGTTATAAACTTACCAAAAGGGAATATTGCCCATTTTTTTGGCTATCTAAAATAACAATCTTATTTCGGTCCTGTTTTATCTAACCGCAAATAAGAACACCCTCAAGGCCTTTTTGACCGCCTTTATAAAATGAAGGAAACGAAACAATGACATTCTTTAACCTGCGAGTATCTCGATTGCTTAAAACGATGTTGCTGGAATTTTTATATGCCCTCAAGGCAATATCGATATTGTCAAGTCTAAACTATTTAGTCAAAACATTCTTCACATACTTATCAAGGAATAAAGGATAACCACTATTTTTAAAAAATCGATAGTTTTAAATTTAAAAAATCGAAAATGAAGGATATATATGTATTTCAAAAACTGGAATTTTAACTAATATTTAGATATTTTATTAGGTCGGCATTTTGTTTTGACATTAGGAATGGTACTAAAAATTTAGCAGTTGATCCCTGTTTAACACAGGATTTTTGTGCAAAATTCCAAATCATATTGGATAAGTAGATTCTTAATAACGATTACATTTTGTGAGAAACTCTATATAAAAATGAAAAGGTTTTATATGCTTAGCGATAACATGAACATGAGAGGCATCCCAGTTTTTCAAAACTAGCCGCTTAAAAAAATACAATTTTGTCTTTTGGGGCTGTTTCCTATCCCCAGGGCTACCCTCTATAATATAAAAAAATATATTTATATAGAAAAAATAAAATAAATATGACCTCAAAAAACTAAACGCTTCGAAATTTTTTTTTTCGTTTTCAGGGGGCAGCTTCATCTTTCTATCCTAAATACCTTTATATAAAAATAATAAATAACCCTCTTTGTAGCTTTCTTTATACTTCTTCAGAGTTAACATGTCAACTTTCATATTGAAATTTGCCTCCATGTTTAAATAAGCAATAAAACCTGTTCATAACTCTCAAACTGAGAGTTTCGACTGAATAAATAATTCGGTATTATGGAAATGAAAAATACTTTTATAGCAAATCCACTGAGATATCAGGAATCAAAGTAAACCATTTCAATTTGGAAATGGAAACAATTTTGTCTTCAGAAATAATGCATTAATGCAGCAAAGGAAAATAGGGGCATAGATATTTTAAGAATATAGTTTTCTACCTTCGAATAGTTTCTTGCGTTAATTCGACAGGGAAAGGCAAGTATTGACACGTTTACATTTTTTGCAATTTTCACTCGCTTTAGGATCAAATTGACTTTTTGTTAATAGTCCATTGCTACACATAATATTCATAAGTCAAAGATATACAGATATTGCTGTTGTCATCTCTATTAATAACAATTAGAGCGCTATACGTAATATCGGTTTTTCCATAAACGAATTTCAAATGTTTTAGCTAGATTAATGATGGAAGGTTTTCGTCCGAGCTTATTGTCGTAGTTTTTAATTAAAGCTTCTGAACTGACACGTGACAAAGTCGAGTCTACAAATAAAACATTTAAAGATATAAGACCTACTAATATTTAAAAACAGAAATTCCAGCAGCCAACGGCAAGATTGCTGTTATAGTCAAAAGCAGTGTTATCGTGCGGGTCCTACGATTTATTAACGACAAACTTTTTAAGTTTGTTTTTCTTTTATTACGTGTAATCATATCCTCCACATGGAATCCGGAAGATGAATTAGATAGACCTATGATATTTTCATATTAAAAAAGAGGATAAACATATAAATACCAGCACTTGCAAAAATCTTTGAGCGATGTCACTTCAAAGTCAGATTGACAAGTCAGTGACAAAATGAGTAATAGAAAACAATTTTCGGGTTTTTTGCATCCACAAGCGAAAAAAATGGTATTAAATCTAATAAAATATTACGAAAATGAAAATTCACCGGCCAATATCCAAGAGACAGTAGCAAAAGCTCTGGGAATCGGTATAAGGACTGTGCAGAAAATTGTGAAATGTACACGAAAAAAGCCAAAGACAGAAGACTTAAGTGACAATGTAAAAATGGATGTTTGTAATGCAATTTACGATTTATGCACATCAAAAACTAATATAACCCTTCAAGCTTTAAAAGTAGCTTTAAAAAATCGAGGCATATTGGAAATTGGACTAAAATCGTTGTCAAAATTAATAAAAATGGTTTTTGATATAAGAAGGACTGTAATCGAAGATTTTTATGCGAGTTGCCACATATAGCAAGTCAGCGTATCCAGTTTTTAAAGAAATACACGGAAAATGTTAATTCAAAATTTAGAAAAGTGGTATTTTTAGACGAGACTTGGATATTTTCTAATGGATGTGGTTCGAGATCTTGGCGGGACGAGTCTGTAAAAAGTGTCAAGAGAAAAGAGGGATGTGGGACGGGAAAACGGTTCATCATTTGGCATGCAGGTTCTTCAACAGAATTTCTCCCAGGTGCAAGTTTACTGTTTTCCTCAACATCCAAAAGTATGGACTACCATGATAATATGAACTGTGAACTGTTTGAAAAGTGGTTAAAAGAACAACTGATTCCAAATTTAGATGCTCCATCTTTAATCATTCTGAACAATGCATCTTATTATTCAAGAATCTTAAATAAACAACCTACTTCATCCTTGAAAAAAAGTGATATTTATGACTGGCTAATAAAACAAAAACCAAATCTTTTACCCAATATGCTGAAACTAGAACATTTTTTAATGGCAAAATCTACTAAAAAACCAAAAATATATGCCGTAGATAAAATATTACAGGAAAATGGACATGAGGTTTTACGACTGCCGCCATACCAATGCCAGTTTAACGCAATAGAATTAATATGGGCTGGGGCAAAATCATGTTACGAAAAACACGTGAACGATGGTCTGATGATCAGATGAAGTGCAAATTGTTTGGCAAGATTCATTAAATTATATTACGCCGGAGTACTGGAAGAAATCTGTGGAACATACGGAGAAATTAATATGGGATTGGTGGAACTGAGAACGAGAAAAAGCCAGTGATGATGATATTTTTTAGTCTATAATATTAAAAAGTTTCTGAAGGATTATATTAGTCTTTGACGTGTATAAATCATAAATTGCATTATGAATATCCATTTTTGCATTGTAACTTAAGTCTGTTGCCTTTGGATTTTTTCGTGTACATTTCTTAATCTTCTTCGGAAGTAAATTATGTTTTTTTTTCATGCACAAGTTTCTCTACATTCCTTATACTGATTCTCAGAGCTTTTGCCACTGGCTCCTGGATATTAGATAGTGAATTTTAATTTAAAAATTTTTTTATTAGATTTGACACCATTTTTTGGCTTACTTTTTTAGTACATTTGTAATTTTGTAGGCAATAAATAAATAATTATAGAATACTTGTTCTAATTTTAAAGCGTGTTTAAAATAAGTAAATTTTTTTATTAATTACAAGACAAAATTTGATATATAAAAATCGGTAAAATCGCTTTACTAGAAACTCGGGGCTAACGAAAAATACAGGCTCTATATATATATATATATATATATATATATATATATATATATATATATATATACATTTTTCCTGTTTTTCTGTTTCCGTATAATTTTTCTCATGTTATCTGTTGCTATATGTTGTTTATGTTGATAGCTATGTTACTCAAGAAGTTTGTTTGTAATATTAATTTTCAATAATGGTTTTAATTTAAAATTTGGCAATAAATAAATATAGAATAGAATTAGGGCTATAGTTACACGAACAGAATTATTATCCATTCCATGGCTTCCACAATAGTTAAGAAATAATTAAAATTTTCTGTTAAATTGCGATTTTCTCTGTAAACATTGAATTAAGGTATAGAAAAAAAATATATATATTTATATATATATATATATATATATATATATATATATATATATATATATATATATATATATATATGAAAAAGTAGGTATTTTTATATAGGTTAAGAGCAAAATAATTCCAAGTTGACCTAATTTTTGCGTAGGAGTTCAGGTAATGCCATTAGTCCGTCTCCTACTTAAGCAATTTTTAAGCTACATTTATATTTTTCTGATACCAAGAACTACAGCAATTTAGCTTACCTTTTCGATTTCTGCTCGCGATTTACTCATCAAGGAAGTTTTTAAGTGTTTTTTATCTAAAAGTGCAACTCATAATATTTTTTGAATATTTAAGACTTCTAAATTTTATCTGAACAAAATTAGTGACATCGTATGTTATATTCTGACACAACAAAAACCTCTCGATTAATTAGTTCTAAAATTTAAACTCTACCTTAACCAGTCGAATTATTAACTTTGTCCAAACTCTCGATTTCGACTTTTGACTTGTCCTTAGTTGAACGAATAACGTATGAGCAAAGAAATTTGATAAGTAGCTTCGAAAATTTCGATTTCTATAAAATTTTCTTAGACTAACTGACACGTCAGCTCAACGAAACTTAGGAAGTCGAGACATTAGAACCTGTGCAAATATTTTTGTATGTATGTAATTTGTTTCCTTAGTAAAACAATTCTCGGAAAACTCACTATTCTGAAGCGATTAGAATAAATTGGTTTTAAGTACTTGCCTTAAATTTTATTAAACCTAACACTTTCATTTTTTCTAATAATTTTAATATTTTAATTTCTAAAAACAATCAAGTACTATAACTTTGGAAAAAAGTTGTAAGAAAGGAAGAAAATTAATTTTTTTGAAAAATCCAGAAAGCATTTGACTTAATTTTTGGAAAAAAATAAAAAACAAAATATAGGACAAACCTATATATATTCAAAAATATTATTAATTAAAGTTTTTATACCCTACCTGTGTAGAGGATTTTTGTTGTTCGAATGACATTATATTGAATCACATTATAAGTGAACCAAGAAATAATAAGTTTACTCTTTTAACATTTGTTAAACACTTTAGTGATAATAGTTTGTGCAAAAAATATACTGGTCCTAGATGAAAGTCAATCAGGATATTTTAACCAACAGGTTTTTAATAAGACACATTTTAGTGCATTATTAAAAACTTTGAAAAATAAAAAACTGCAGGTCCCGTGAAAGACTATACTTAACTTTCATAAAAGTGAATTCGGACAATTGCCAGTGCTTGACAAATACCTAGTGATTAATTTTGGCACATTTAGGTTTAAGGTATCCAATCAGTGCTGAGGTTTACTAGTTTTTAAGTTAAATGACAGAATTAACTAATTCTATAACTTCGGTTAGATTTGTTGATAACTACAAACTATATTTGGGCAAAGTCAAAACTTTCATCTTTGTTCTCCTAACACAACATACTTTTTTCTCGATCAGCGACCTTTTCCCTCGCTGAAAGTCCATGCCGCTCCCTAACATCTTTGAGGCAGATACCCAAATTCCAGAGGGTGTTCGAGTTAATCGTGGCGGAACCTTTGCAGTTCCACTAAACTTATAAACTCCCCCGTACAAGATATAGGACTTATATTACCAATAAATTTAATTCCGAACAAATTAGGAGCAACCAAAATAGTATTAATTTATTAATCGTTACTGCAAATTCAATCTGGCAGGAAGTAAATCCGCGCACAACAAAATGGTGATTAAATCCTGAGAATTTTAATGCCTAAACTAACATATTGGATTATCAAAGACTGCTCAGCCGGCGTCACTTACCTGAGTCAACCGTACATTCAGAAAGATTACGATTATTATTTAATTCAATGTATTTACTTAAAATCAGTATAGCAGTAAGTAAGTGTATCATACATTTCGTTAATAATAACATCTTGGACTTAATTATTAACCGTTTCTATATAACTTAACCCAAAACTAGGACAACTAATTTAGATTTGAAAATACTACCTATTTACCGAAGCCTCCATTCACCGTAGATGCAGAAACCTTACGATTAATATGTCTGAGTAATATGGAAGCCTTCCTGTTTATTGACTCAGGTGCTTCGTCAGGCAATATATATATTACCTGCATGTTTATTGAAACTAAAAATAATAAAATAGTACAAGAATGCCTTAATAGTAAAACAGAGGCGAGTTGTTACATACATTATATTATTAGTGATAATACTCAAAATAGCTTTAAACTACTCTCTGAATGATCATCTCTAATCGTTTATATCCTAGGAGTTACCGATAGGACTTACGAACGGTCAAAGAATGGAAAACAGAATTTGTTCACCTCACAATTTATTTTTAATAAACTAAAAAATAAAACAAAATAAGGTATTACAAAAAATTAAAAGATATTTTCTAATTACTTTATTCAACTAATGTCCTAAACAAATGGGTCCAAACCAGCATACATTTCTATTTCGTAATTTAAGTTTTTAATTTTTTATTTCAATTTATAATTTTTTTTTGTTGTCCAGCTCAGCCTTTTAAACTTTAGCTAGATCATTTCCACGGTAAGAGTCTGTTACTTTCCTCACAACTCAAAAGTTTAGATCTGGGACCTAAATAACAAAGTAACATTAATTAATAATATATACTGAGTATTATTTAAGAATGTCGACAAACTTCAGGGTGTTATTCCTTACTTAATTTTAAAACTAAAAGTTCATGTAAACATGGACCCGCAACGATTTCATTATCAAGGTACAGGGGAGTTGCTAAACTTTCTTTAGCTGTAAGCAAGACTAGGCTAGGTTTTGCACCAATGAAGCTATTTTGAAAGAAAATACGTACATACAGTTATCAAATATATATTTAAAAATCTACTTTTCTATACAGTGGACTAGAATAATTTATGACCCTAACAAGACAAATTATAAAACAAAAAAAAATCAACTGATTATGCATTTCGGACACGCGATAAGGTATATATGCAAATGTATTTGTATTTTTTTAACAAATTCCATTGTCATTAATACCACATCAGCAGATAAAAATTAATCTTTATAAGTCTCACGTTAACGAAGTTATCACAGAATCTCTTTTATTTCAGTTGATAGGTAGGCAAACAATTAACAACATAGTTTGCAAGATAAAAACAAACGCAATTGGAGAGAATACAATTTCAATTAAAGACTTAAAGCTATGTTTCTCTTACTGTATAAATACCTTAATTAACATAATAAATACTTGCATTTTAGAGGAGGAATACCCGGGCATATGGAAAAAAGCTATAATTAAACCATTGACAAGGTATCAGAACCCCGAGAATTTAAAGATCTTAGACAAATCAGCATTATATATGACCAAATAATTTCTTTTACGGACAAATTTGCTTTAATTCCAGAATGTCAGTTAGGATTTAGAAAACATTTCAGCAGATCATCTTGGTTAATATACAAAATGACATTAGAAAAAGCGAAGAAACAAATATTCAACCTGCCTAATTTCAGCAAGGCTTGGGTACAATAGACCACAATATGTTGTTGGCTAAATTACATTACTGTTATTTTTCTCAGCAATCAGTGACTTTTTTCTTAAAAACCGGCATTGTTGTGTAGAAATTAACAATGACTCAGTATATACAAAATCTAACTATAAATCAGTTTCTTCAGGAGATCCCTAAGGTCCTCTGCTCTCACCACTATTGTTTTCTATATACGTTTCAGATATGAATAAGTGTATAAAACATTCAAAATTACAACAATTCGCCGATGATTCTCAAATCTATTTGCCAATCTCAAAATATGCCCATAACTTAAAGTTAAATGCATCCAAAGCATAAGCCCTAATTTTTAATTCTAGAAATAATACCAATTCCCCTGCTTAATTAGGTCAGAAATTTAGGCATTATTTTTGATAATTCGCTAAAATTTGAACTACATATTAATAATAAAGTTAAAATGGCATATTTGCGTTTAAAACGTATTTACTATCTGAAACGTTTCTTTCCCTGAAAAACCAAATTCTTATTTGTGATAGCCTGGTTATGTCATTATTTGACAATGGTGATCTGGTTTATGGTGATTCTATTACAGGACAATTTTCAAAGAAAATCCAAAAAACATAAAATTCATGCATGCGATTTTCTTTCAACATTCCATATAGAGAACACCTAATGCCGTATCTTAATAACAACATTCTTTATATGCATAATCGTCGGAATAATCATATGTACTTATTCATCTACAAAATTATTAAATGTGTATTACCCTCATCACACAAGAAACACAAGATATTTCAAATTACACCCCACGCATCGGTCTGCTCTTCTCAAATCTCTCAGTTTGAGGATTTTCAAAACATATTAAGACTTTTCTCATGGCTTCCCATACACACAATGTCTAAACACAATCAAGACTTGATACGAGGTATATTTTTATATATATATATATATATATATATATATATATATATATATATATATATATATATATACCCTTAAAAATTGCAAACTTATTTATTTATAAATTCCGCTGTTCTCGAATTCGATTAATTACAGGGAATCTATTCGCGATAATCTAGTAAGAAAAAGATGGTAAATTAATATGCTATTTTTGCGGGATGAAAATGGACTTCTGTTTAGTTTTGTATCAGAGAAAACATAAAAAAGCGCATGCTATCACTCGCGTATCATTGTCAACATTGCGATTGCTGCATTTCTGTGCTACTTTTTTGTTTTTTTGTTTCTTCGGGATTTTCGACGTGCGGGAGGACAGCGGTGCAGGGCGTGACTAGTGCAAATAGCCCTCGAGTAACCCTATTGCCTTCCCCTTCTCCAGATTTTTTTTCCTTCTCATATAAATAAATCAAATTATGTTAGTTTTGTTTACTAATTTTCAAATTTTTAAATAATATTAGTTAAAAAAAGGATTTAAAAAGAGGGCTGTTTCCCACTGATACAGTTTATGCTGTGGATCAGTGGTATCATTTTACACAATCGTCCCCTTTTGTCATTGAAAACATATATGATAATCAGTTGTAATTTTTCTTTTGACAAATAAATGCTGCTAAACTTTTCTTTAAATAAGCTTTTATTTATTATTTTTATCAGTTTAGTAGTGACCTTTTAGAGTTATGAGAATAAATCAATTTACACTCTGCATATATTGCAAATTCCGATTGACATTTCCCTAATAATTGATGGAGAAATCATTATTTCTTTGCCATAACGAGGGCCTTATCCGCATGTTACAAATATTGAATCATTGCGGTCAATTTGGTTAGCTATGTCAGATTACATAATGCCATGAATATGAACAATAATTACTTAGCATTTGACTACATTTCAATGTTAAATATGCTACACACTGCGCATAATGCTTTCAATATATGTATTTCCTCTAAACGTAGGAGCAAAAGAAGGAACGCATAAAATAAATATACCTGGATTAAGAAACAATATAATATGGGACATATGTATCAAAAAATTACATTTTATAGGTATCTTCTTTGCTGAGACATGCAATATAGGGCTGGCTGAAAAACTAATATGATTACCAAATGTGCAGCTTTTTAAACTTACAAGTACACGGTATGTAAGAACAAGCAATATTTCTGTAACATTATTGCTTCCCCCGTAAGCAGGAAGTATTGTAATCGTAGAAAAATCACCCTCCAAGATCTTTGCTTTTTAGGGTTTCTAGATTCCGAAAAACATTATTTTCCGAACTCCGTCGTTCTGTCGTTCGGTTTGTGCGCGGCATAGCTCAAAAACGATTACAATGTAGATTACTATGCTTAAAGTTATTAAGAAATAACTATACACAAATTGTGTTATTTGTATGTGGAGGAACTGGTTACGAGGAGAGTTCAGGGTAAAGGCGAATTTATAGATTTCTTAACAATTTGTGAGGCCGCCATATTCATTTTTACCAAACTGGTACCATTTGATTTGAATTCTGAGCAATATTTAAAGTCAATCGGATAAGTCGAAGGATAATTTTTGAACTATACCGCACAGAGACCGAACGCAATTGCAAATCAAAATAGCGTCTAAATGAAATGCTAACATATTCGGTAAAATCCGTTTTTCATTGAATTAAACATATTTACTAATAAATAACTTCTTGAATTTATTCTCTTATAGGCCTTGTAAATGAAGTTATAAAAAATAAATAACAACGATACGAAAATAAATTAAAAACGCATTTAAAAAATTCGTATTCATAATCCATCTAGTTGTTTACTAATAACTAAAAAATCGAAGTAAATTACAGTTTATAGGATTTGCATAAAGTTATTATCAAATAATATTGTGCAAATATAAACTGAAGAACTGTTAGAAGATTTTTGAAATTAGAGACAATGAAAAGTGGAAAAAGTGAAATTCGAACCCACAACCTTTGTTTCGCCGGTATAACGCTCTACCGAAGTAAGCTATCTAAGAACCCAATAACAAACGAGGCTATATGATTCTCCTGACCAACTGCATACTTGCTCCATTTTTCAACGCCCCACTAATCGGTATCTGTCTCGCTTCATACAAATTGTGTCCGTGTGTGTTAAAATTTCTTAATGTACGTTAAGCAACGTAAGATGGGAAAATCCAAGTAGGGAAAGTGATTGTCGTGATTTGTTAATTAAGAAACTTAAACCAGAGAAATGTTAGAAGATTTTTGAAATTAAAGACAATAAAAAGTGGAAAAAGCTTGCCCTCGAGTAGGATTCGAACCCGCAACCTCTGTCTTGCCGGGAAAACCAAGTAAGCTATCAAGATATCCGATAGTAAACTGGCAAAGCGAGGCTATATAATTATTCCGATCCACTCCAGACTTGCTCCACTTATCACTTCACCACTAATCGACATTGGTCCTGTACGAATGATTATGTGGGTAAAGGCGATATTACCGTTTTTTTATAAATCATGAAAAAGGTTGTCGTTCATCTTTGACCATAAGCATGTTCATGGAGAAGTTGTTACAAAACTTTTTTTTCTTACTGCTTGGAGTTTTTGGGTATTACTTAAACACAGTTTTAACTTCATACCTGCACCTGTCGACGAGTTTTACCAGGCATTTCGCAATATTAAATTTAACGCCGTTGGATCCGATAACATTACACGTTCAATGCTTCACTATTGCTCGCCATTTATTATCCTCTTTGTCGCTCACATCCTCAATATTTGTCTCGAGCGCAACTACTTCCCAAATGCTTGGAAAAACTCAATCGTTTAGCTAATTTCCGGTTCTATCTAAAATTCTAGAAAAGACCAATCTGTTAACGAAAATAAAATAATTCTCGAAGAACAGTCAGGATTTAGGCATTATAGTACTCCAACAGCACTTTCTGACATTTTGGATACAATTGATGGGGAGTTGGATCATGGCAAAATATCAGCATTAATGCTGTTGGATTTCTCGAAGGCCTTTGATACTATCAACCATAAACTGCTATGTTCAAAACTTAAATATTTTGGTTTTCAATAGTCCGCTGTTGACTTCATCTCATCTTATATGGGTAATCGAAGCGACAAGGTTGCATTAAACGGCGATGTATTAACATTAAAACCTGTAATATCGGATGTGCCCCAGGGCTCAATCCTCGGATCACTTTTATTTATAATATCTTCCGCTGATGTTCCTAGAGGTATTAATAACTGAGCCTATCAAGCCTACGCCGATGATACTCAGATAAGTTGCAGTTTTTTATACAATGGGTATAACATTGGTGAATTTTTACTCAATGAGGAGTTAAAAAATATAAATAAAGTTTCAGAAAAATAAAATTTACTTTTGAACTCTAATAAATCTGTAGTTATGTTTTTGATGGGAATAAAATACCAAACATCGACAAGGTCGTGCAGATTCGCACTGAAGGAGTTTGTTTATTAATTAAGAATATTAATTGGGTGTTTTAATCGACACAAAATTAAAATTCGTTAATTAGGTTAATGTTTTTGTACAAAAAGCTTCTCACTCTCTTAAGAGGTTGTATGCGAACATGCACTTTTTGACAAAAAAAAATGATTATGTTGTCAAAGTCATTGGTATTATCAAATTTCAATTATTGTTCATTTGTTTACGGTCCATTCCTCAATATGTCAGAAAAACATAAAATTCAGATGGCACAAAACTCTCATTGTCCCGTTGTCGTTCTCTTCATAAATACGACCATATATCCAATTAACTTCGTGGGCTAAAATGACATAATATCAATAATAGATGGAACCTGTTCTGTGCAGTCACTGTTTACAAGATAGTCCTTCTGCAACTCTCTCTTTTCTGAATGACTGAAAGACTGATTCCTGGGGTTCGTACCCACCAAAGGGATACCCGTTACAAATGCCTTTTAAGAATCCACAGACACTCGAAGAGTGTTTCAGCTATCAAGCTGCTCATGTGTATAATAAAATAAATAATGCATTTAAATTATTAGCGCCAAAAGCATTAATTCATGTTTGTAATTTTTTTCTCTCTCTCTTAAATAATTGTAACTTGTGTGCTATAAACTGAAAATATGTAATTGTGCAACTTTGGATATGTCTATGTCATTTCACTATGGTTAGATTAGTTTTAACGCAGCCAGGTAGGGTTAGATGTTTAGAATAGCTAATTAAATAAACTAAAACTTGGCCTTCTTTGACTTGTGCATAATATTAATTAATTTTTTTGCTTTTGTTCATAATTATGCTTTGTATTTTTATCACAAATAAAAGCCGATTTATTATTATTATTTGTATTATTATTATATTTATATTATAAATTTAACTATATTACCTAGTCTATATTTTTAAAACGTTAAGCCAGATTTTTCAGCAAGTTCGAGAGAGGGTTGTACTGCACCAATTTACATGATTTTTTTTTGAAATGATCCTCTAGTTACCGGGACCTTTCAACACCATTATTTTATTGATTTATTGCGTTTTTTTTCTATAAAACCAATATGTTTTTCTTTAATAACATTTCTCAACGAATACGCCCCATATTCTTAATAGGAATAATAAGGGAAAAGGTAGAACAAGGGCCGGGCCAGCTACTTATATATAACAGGACATTATCAATAGTATACCTGGAAATTATCTTATTATCTACTTTATTATTCGGGAGCTTTGACATGAATGTTTAAATAAACAGTCCACAAAAGCTGTAACCATATTTACTTTGAAATTAGACTTCGTTCAGATTTTGCCCATTTGTCAAAGGTCAAAGCCAATTAATGTTTAATTAATGAGCTGATGACAATGATAATCTTTTGGCTTTTATGACTAAATTATAACACAAAGGCTTGAAGGTACGACAACAATCAAATAAATAAATGTTGAATTACTGTGGCAAAATATGGAATCGGCAAAGGGAAGCCGAATATAATTATGTTATATTGACTAGGTAAGATCTGAATATTAGAGAAGAGGAATCTAACGTATTCGTATGAAACCGAACTATGAAACATATATTAATGTTTAATGCTAGAATTATGTAAAAGGTAGCTTCTCTGTTTTATCTTGTTTTGCTTCGACCCAAAATAGAGAGAGCAATATAAAAAACTTTTTCCTTGCCGTGAACGCAATTGTATAATAAAATCTTGTTGTCATTTAAGGCTTGGTATTCTAGAATGTTCAGATAAACTAATTTAAGCAAAACTGATAGTCAACTAAAAAGCCGGTCAAAATCTAAATATTAAATATCATGTTCAAGTATGCTCCCTGGAGTTCAATTTAATTTAAAATTTATATTGCTACACTTTTTCGTACTGGTGCATAATTTCTTTATAAATTAAAATTTAAAATAAGTTAGAAAGTCTGTATACGTTATACGTTTTGTTGAAAACAGAAAACCATGTTTTTATATTAATAAAAAATGTTTTGAAAAAAATATTTTTAAAAATAATATATTTGCGAGTAATTGTGTAATTTCACATAACAATTATATAATTTAGGATCACATAACAATAGGATTAAGTGCGGTTTACATCAGAGGATAGTAGGTTCGATGCTATATCTAATAAGAGTTGTATAGTTGGACAGTATTGATTCCATTCCAACGCTGATCATTTCTTACAATTTTAAAGCAGTGAAGTCGTCTCAGAAAATTTGTAAACAGTCGTTTACAATAAACCTTACGGATTTATTCGTAGATCTACAAATTTTTAAGGCTAAATGCTTAGAATTTACGGATTTTTCAGATCTTACGGGCAGACCTCCTCCCTATTTTGTGTCAGTTAATTATGGTGCTGATTTCTACTATTAATTACCGATTACGCTAATTACAGGGATATAACCAATGACATACCGTATCGCAAAGTCCTGGCACCTATCTAAAATGTTGAAAAGTGTTACCAAATTGTCCTTCTATCGCTCATGTTATTATTTTTTTTGGCTTTACGTAAAACTCATTTAGCCACGATTTGTTATGCTATTTTATCAATAAAGTAATTGATCATATTTTGCGCCAATTATAGCACTCGTATGCACATTTACTTAAGATTAACCTAATCTAGCCTCAAATAGAACCCAAAACCCACGATAACTCAAGGATAGGTAAACATAGACACACACTTCTCACCCTGGGTCCAGCTCAGGACGTTTTTTAGACAAGACAGTTAACAGGGAAAGAAAACAGAAGAAACAAAAGCTAACTAGTGTTCTAATTCTAAATATTCTAAGTCTAAACTGTTACGCTGCATCTTTTTAAGTACTCCAAGAATATACTTTCCAATTTTTGACTACATTTTTGCATTAATACTGAGTGTGACATTGGCAGTAATTTTAATTGACCTGATTTTGAAATCACATAGGATACAGCTTGTGTGTTAAGCTTGCAATTGAATGAACGGTGATTTAGATCGTCGCGTCGTAGCTTTCATTATCACAAAGGCTTAGACGATATTTGCATGCCCAACCAAGAATCGAAAATAAGATACACATACATGTCACATCAAAGCCTTTTGGATGAGTTCAGGATATATTGATATATATGTATTTTGTTTATTATTATAAAATTCTTTCCGAATCCTGATAGTTTTTAATTCTAATACGCGAATACATCAGAATAAGGGATATCATTAATTATAATTCAGAGGAACATGCGATGTTGCAACAATTGGATGTTTACAATGTAATTTTTTTTTTTAGGGATAACAGTACAAATTGTGAATCCGACAAAATTTTAACCTTTTTTTATGTGATTATTAATGTAAATATACTCTAGCGATTTTAATATTGCCGAAGCCTCAGCTGTATAGATTTATGCCATAGCATTAAGGTAAATGTACCCTTCACCGACCACCTAAGCTTTTTCCTCAGAAAAAAATTAATATTAAGATTTGTAAGTATAAATTCTATTTTCTAATATTTTTAGTCTGAAGTTTAAAATATTTTCAAGAAACAGAGAGTAGAAAAATTGATCTTTTTATTGAAAAAAATTTTTTTTTTATCTGAAATTTCTGATATGTACACTTCACTGACCGTTTCTGTGTGATGTTCTTATTACCGACCATTTTGGCTCCTATTACAGACTGTTATTTTTTATGCAGAATATACTGATGATACTAATACTTACCTTGATTTTTTAGTTTAGTTTTATTTAGTTTTTGTAGTTTGTGTTAGTATAATGCAAGAAATTATAATAAATCAATTTTTACAGAAAAAAAAACATAACATAAAAAGGATTCAACATTTCTAAGTTGAATCTAAGTAAAAAAAACATAAACCCTTATAACTATGTTCCTTTGGGAACAAATTGCTTTCTTAACCCCTCTTAAGTTCTTCAATTTCACGTACACAATAAATGCTTCGCCGGTTAATTAACTTTGGCGGACTTATTTTGAGTACAATTTCATTTGAACTGTATGTAAGTATATTATCCTTCTCGGTCCACTTTCAATTAACACCACTCTTTGCCATTGTTTATACAACTATACCATTCGAACTTAAATCAAAGATCAAACCAGGAAAATATTTTTCTTCATATATTACAATGACATGCTTTAACTTGCTATCAGTCTCATTTGTCTTATTATTTGTGTCATTATTATTTATCGTCATATTTGGTTTAGAATTTTCAGCTTTTCTCACTTTTTTCGTTTGTTTCGTTGGTTGTTGTTTTTCTCTATTTTTTCTGTTTTTCGCCCTCTCAGATTTTTCTTATTCTTTCAACTGTAGGAGTTTTTGTGTTGGAAGGTACAAGAGCTTCTGGAGTTTTAAATTGGTTTTTTCTTTAGTGTTTGATATAGATATTTTTTCACGCGCATTAGTTGTCTCTCTAATGCCTTTGCCTTCATGGTTGACATACAGGCATCAAGAGTTTTATTGTCAACGAACTTGCATCTAAAAGTAAAGTATAATAAGTAAAAGAAAACAATTGGTTTCATATATTTTGGGACATGAGTGACACATAACACTTACTAATTATAAGTACTTACCAATTAAGAGTACATTGGTAATCGCTAACAATATTGCACTTAACAGATAATTCTTTTGTATTCAGAGAGAAATCTTTGTTAGCAAGGTTTGGAGAAACGGTAACTGGAGAATTAGGGGCCGGATGGACATAATTATCACTTTTTTACGGGGTCTTGGAGCTAAAAAATAAATGTAATATAAGTAAACTAAAAATATTACGTTTCTTTTTTTCTTTTCGAAATCCAGAAGTGGTAAATTATTGGTTAGCGTAGTATCGTGCGCAGTAGTAACATCATCATTTGGAACAGTAGCTAATGTGCCTTTTTCCTTTACTATTTTCGAAGAATAGAATAAACTTTTATCCTATATTGGACCACTCCAAATCGATCCGCTGTTTTGACATTCTTTAGGTTTCCTTTGATCCAACTGTCGTTCGATTTGTGATCAAGTAATCTGAATCTGATGCACAATCAGTTAAAGTCTGTTTTGGCATATTGTTTGTTGCTACTGGAAGAAGTAATTTAAAATTATCAATATTATTTGGTTCAAATGGGAACTGCAAGTCCGAAACCCCCATTAATTTTTTAAAGAGCTATACATTGCTCTAAATTTTGGCGCCAAATTTCGACCGACCGGTCGATAATAGAAAGCCAAAATCTTGGGCGTACGTTTTACCGACCATTGGTCGGTCATAGGAAACCGATAAGAATTTATAATATGGTATTTTCTATTTTTTGGTATTTTAACGTTATTTTTTTTTATTTATTTAATCGGACAATAAAATACACAATTAATAATGCTTAAATCTAAACAAAATAGTTGCCTTAATTGTGTAGAGGGTACCTAGATGAAAGGATCATCTGTATGTACCTCAATATAAATCTCACATAATTACTTAATTGTAAAGAAAATAAATGTGTAATTATACATTTGTATATAATAGCCTGGCATATATAAGAACCTAATATATACAATCAGAATTAACTAAAGAACATTAATAAGGCGATTTTTATTATGAAAAATAAACGTCCGACATTCTATGATAAAATGTTTCATATTTACAATTTTTTAAATTTCATTAGAAAGCAAATTATAGATCTTAGGTGCTATAACATCAGTAAATCTCTAAATCTCTGATTACCATCACATTTTCTATAAGGAACTGATAGCATTTGATTAGTGTTGTTTCTGGTTAAATAACAGTGATCAATGTAGTTCTTGTTGGATTTAAAGCAAAATATACAATTGGCCAATAAATACAAAGATCTAACATTTAAGATACCTTCATTGTAGAGGAGACTAGTTGAATATAATCTGTTTTTAAAATTGATTACTTTAAGAATGTAATCCTGAATTACAGAGTGGACATAGAACATTATCATAAAGCCCCCCATACAATTATGCCATACCTTAACAACGACTCCACCAATGATTTATAGATCAATCTTAATATTTTGGCAGTTAATATATTTCGAATAACATAAAATGTATGAATTAAGCTTCTCAATTAGTTAGTTAAATTATGAATATGTTTTGACCATTTTAGATAGTTATCTATAGTAACTCCGAGATATTTTGTTGATACGGTTTCTTTTATAGTAAGTCTGTAGTCATGCAATGAAATTGAGTTATAGTGGGGACGATTTGCTTCGGTTAATTAAAAGGCAGTATAGACAGTTTTTGTATTGTTAAGAGTTAATTTATGTTTATCCAGCCAGTTTTTTACTTTCTTCGGTCCTGTCATAACTTTGGTTTTTACGGACTCCCAAGTATCCCCCTCAAAAAGCATAACAGTATCATACGCATAAGAAATTTTTCACCGATTATATTTGCCTGATAATAACTTTTACCTGCTAGTTAAAAATGTATGCTAGAAATTAATTATATTGTAAAAATTATAAAAGCAGCAACTTGCTTTAAAATCTATGGCCACCATAATGTGGGTTATTTTAAAAAAATTTCAATATTAGTATTTAATACTCATTTAGTTTTAATAAACATGTCACAAACTAGCAGAAAATGACTGTTTTACCGTATTGCAGCTTCTAGTAGGAGTTTTAGTGTAGCAGTTAAGGTCAAATATAAAACAAAAATTATTTTTTCAAATACATATATTTGCATCTAATAAAGATAATCTAAGCAACTTAATTATTCGATAGGTGGATTTTATTATTTTTGGTATTTTACTTACTTATTTACCTACTATAAATAATTGTATTAATAATTGGCATTACATCTTTTAATCATGTTCCTTGTTAGATTTATTCTACTCTATATTGTCCAAGCAAATGGGGTTCATCGACACACGAATTTTAAATGCTGTCTGAAGATACATAAATTTCCATTCGGATAAAATGATTAGGCAATAACTGTTTTCCAAATCAATGTGGTGGGACTATTTTGTGTTGCGGACATCATTCTAGGAATATATTCTGGTCCTCGTCCTTTTGGGACGCCGTAAAATTGCCTACTTTGGTGTCTCTCTATCGACTTTCCTTCATATATGTAAAACATGTTTATTTTATATACATATGGTGAAGAATATAAGAGAGGGGAAAGTTTATATTCACATGCAAAAATTGTTAAATCCAGCCAGAGTTCATTGATAAAATATTTTACAAATATATTTAACTTTCTCGCTATAAAACTTATGCACATTAATTAAATGGGACATAAAGTTAACTATACATCGTTTCTGGAAAATATTATGAGTTGCAATTTGTAGATATTTGTGTATTCTGTAGCGCTAAGTTTAAATCGCTACACCACAACTTAAACTCATGTTTAAAAAACTTGGAGAAACTATAAAGTATTAACTTTATGATTATGATAGTTCTTTGCAATAGTCATAACAGAGGTTACAATCGAATTTTTGCTCTTTTTTTTTCATACATGCAGTATATCCGAAATTGGTAGGGGATGTTTTGGGGTCTTGGAAAATATAAGTGGTAGAAAGATGGTCAAATGGAGAAAGTTGTACTCCATT
The DNA here is from genome assembly GCA_030620095.1 of Kuschelorhynchus macadamiae. Classification (NCBI taxonomy): domain Eukaryota; kingdom Metazoa; phylum Arthropoda; class Insecta; order Coleoptera; family Curculionidae; genus Kuschelorhynchus; species Kuschelorhynchus macadamiae. The sequence goes on along the minus strand of JAUTXW010004195.1, from coordinate 280,014 downwards.
CAATTGTTAATTCAATGCCGGTTTGATAACGGCTCCATCTTTTTTCGTTATTGATATGTTTTGAAAAAACTGAGAGTTTGCTTTTTCGAAAAAGTGCTGTATTTTTTTTAGATCACAAAACTTCTTCGAAAATTCAAACTTTGTTTTTTCAAAATGTCTCAAAAACCGGACCATCTTTCTATCCCTTATAGTTTCCAAGATCCCAATACATTCCCTACCAAATTCGAACACATACTGTGTTCGAATTTGGTAATATCGACTTTAAAAATTATTGAAAGGATTGAATGACAAGTTTCAATTCTAGTTTATTCAGTTACTGTATTAATTATTAATTAGTTACTGCACGAATAAAACGGACTGCCAATTTTACACGGTGTGGCAGGTGGCTAATCCACCTCATTCAAAGTTGACAATACTATAAAGCCGGACTAATGTTTTAATTTAATAATATTATTAAATTAATAGTTATTAATTGTTTGAAACAAAATAATATTTTTAACTCCATAAAATCAAGATCCAAAGTTGCAGAAACCTGAATAAAACAAAAACATAATTGTTTCATCTAAATGAGTATTTAAAAAAATAGAATAGTAAAGTATACGTTTCTTAATATTTCGAATGATATATCATATTGAACTTATTTGAACATATGAAATGCATTATTATTTTTTGAATTGTTTAACAATTTGGTATTATCAAACATGAAAAAACAAAAAGAAATATTTTTATACAATTTTTATTATAAGCCTTTAATACATAATTTTTGGATATTCTTATGCATATATAATTGCATAATAATTACGCAATTATTTAAAGCCTAGATGAAAAAAGACGGCTTCAATTCTGAGATCATCTAAGTGTGTTAGGTATATCGCTGCATTTGCCAGAAATGTAGTTGTTAATACCCCAAGATAATTCGACGGAAACTTTGTAAATACTGCCGCAACACAAATGTTACTGCGAAGTTTTTCCCAGGTATGTAAAATCTGCGAGGTTATATGATAACTGAAAACATTCCGGCCTGCTCCGTTATGCAATTTAAGTGTTATGTTTTGTATTTCATGTTTGTATTAGAGCATTAGCTACACAAACTTCGACATAGCAAGATCAGAGTTTGGAACGAAGGCTACGAACTTTAGACCAAAATATGAGAAAGTCAGGACGAATATCACGAAGAGATATTGAAGATGTTCTCGAAGAAATACGCAACGCCCGTTGCGTAACTAGTTCACAGTCACTTTTAGTTATACGATGTTTTGGTAGCTTAGTACCAGATGAACTTCCTGAAGTTAGAACAAAACTTTTTCAAGAAATATGAAATACACTAAATAAACTGAATGTCCCTATGGATGTTTCCCATTACGACGCACTTCTCAGAGTTTATTTAGAGAATGAGCATCTTTTTATACCTACTGATTTTTTAAGCGATAGGGAAAGTAAAGAAATTGAACCTAACAGGGTTAACCAAAGATTAATCAAAATACAAGAGTTCTAACCACACTACACCACAACTTGTTACGTTCTGGACGCGCGTTTCGCTAACCAAGTTAGCATCATCAGCAGATGATATAAACTAAAGTAACTTATCCTAACCGAGACTATTTATAGGTAAATGTGGTCACACTTGGTTGCATACGACTGCACCGTTGTCAAGTAAACAATAGAGGGGACTATAGGGAATAGGCCCTCTGTCTTTATTTAGTGCTTTCTTACCACATTTAACTATTTCTATACTCTCAAATGCATCCAATAATCTATTATTAGATACATTTTTAATCAACTTAAGATTATTTATTCCTATTCGGTGATTGTTTTCCAAAGCATATTGGGCAACGCTTGACTTTTCTGTTCTTCCGTATCTTAAATGTGCCATGTGTTCTTTAAAACGAATGTTTATGGAGCGTTTAGTTTGCCCAACATATTTTAGATCACAATCATTACAGCTAATTTCATAGATGCCACTCCTCTCCCTCAAGTCGACTTTGTCTTTGGGGTTTCCAAGGAGATTTTTTAAACTATTCTCCGTTTTGTAGGCTACTCTAAAACCTACGTTTTTAAATACTTTTTCTAGACCTCTCGTATATCTGGGATCATATGGGATTACTATGAATTTATTGGAAGCCTCAGGTATTTGAAGAGTAGTGACATCTTTTAACATTTTCTTATGCTTATGTCTATTTACTAGTTTATGTACAAAATTATCATTATATCCATTACTTTTAGCTATATTTTTAATCCGATTCATTTCGTTGTTAAAACGTTCTTTACTTAGTGGAAAATTGACTAACCTGTGAGTTAAGAAATGGAATGCTGCCATTTTGTGTTGACGGCAATGAAATGAGTCAGATGTTATATATCTATCAGTATTAGTAAATTTCCTATAAATATCAAATTCTAATTTATCGTTATTTCTAATAACTAACGTGTCGAGAAAAGGTAATTGCCCATTGTTCTCCTTTTCGTACGTAAAATTAATGGAAGGATATTTATTGTTTAATGTTTCTAAGAAAGTGTCCAAATTTTTTGTTTTAGTATCAAAAATAGCAAATATATCGTCTACGTATCTATACCATACCCTTGGGAAATACTTGAGTTCTTTTTTGAATTGGGTTTCTAATCTGCCCATAAACAAATTTGCAAGGAACGGAGATAAGCAATTGCCCATCGCAGTTCCCTCTAGTTGTTTATAATATTTATTGTTGTACTGAAAAAAATTTTGATTCATACATAATTTTGTGAGAAGTAAATACTCATCAATAATTTCTTTCTTCAAATTATTGATTTCAAGTAGTTCCTTTAGGTACTCTAAAGCTAGTGGTATGGGTACACTAGGAAACAATGAGCTTACATCAAAAGATATTAAAATTTCACCTTCTTTTAAGTGAACATTCTTAATTTTATCTAAGAATTCTAACGAGTTAGTAACCTCAAAGTTATCATACGAGATATTTAATTTGCCGAATTCTTCTACTAACCAATTTGAAATATTGTATGTTGGTGATCCAACAGCTGAAACAATAGGTCTCATGGACTTCCCAGGTTTATGAATTTTGGGAAGGCAATACAGTTTAGATAACTGTGGGTTACTATGTGTTAGTTTGAATTTTAGTTTATCGGACACAAGGTTTTTACACTGTTTTAAAGTACTTTTTAATTCTGTTATCATTTTTGATAACGGGTTTTTCTCAATTAAATCATAAGGACCAGTTTGAATCAAATTGTCTACTCTTTCAAAATAATCTGTTTTGTCTAGTATAACAACCTTATTTCCTTTGTCAGCTTTTAAATAAAACCATTCCTTTTTCTTCGGTCCCTGGATAACTTCAGTGTTTTTACGAGAAACATATTTTGACTTGTTGTTAACAACGTTTTTTGAGATTTGATTTCTGCAGGCCTCCCTAATGAATCCCTTAGTTGACTCTGGCACGTATTGAATGGAACTTTCGATATTCCCTATAATAGTTGGTAAACTATTTTTTACTGGAGGCTCTGCAAAATTCAAACCTTTATTCAAAAGGGCTATTTCTCTATTATCAAAAGACTGAGAAGAAAGATTTTCTACAATGTTCTCGACTTCCGAAGAAATTTGTTTTTGTGGTTTCAACTTTCTCAGTTTGTTTTTAAGTGAACACATTTTCTTCAAAAATTTGGCATCGATAACTACGAACATTTTTCTTTGGAAATCTAACCACTGTTCAAATTCTAAATTACTAAGCTTATAAGTGAGTTTTTTAAATAATCCGTATGCTTCAATTTCACGCATACTTCGTTTGCTATACAGATTTTTAATTTCTAAATCTAGCCACCGTGAAGCCAACGGAACAAAACCTTTATTGTAAGTACTGTACTCCCAAAATTCATAAACCTGGGAAGTCCATGAGACCTATTGTTTCAGCTGTTGGATCAGCAACATACAATATTTCAAAATGGTTAGTAGAAGAATTCGGCAAATTAAATATCTCGTATGATAACTTTGAGGTTACTAACTCGTTAGAATTCTTAGATAAAATTAAGAATGTTCACTTAAAAGAAGGTGAAATTTTAATATCTTTTGATGTAAGCTCATTGTTTCCTAGTGTACCCATACCACTAGCTTTAGAGTACCTAAAGGAACTACTTGAAATCAATAATTTGAAGAAAGAAATTATTGATGAGTATTTACTTCTCACAAAATTATGTATGAATCAAAATTTTTTTCAGTACAACAATAAATATTATAAACAACTAGAGGGAACTGCGATGGGCAATTGCTTATCTCCGTTCCTTGCAAATTTGTTTATGGGCAGATTAGAAACCCAATTCAAAAAAGAACTCAAGTATTTCCCAAGGGTATGGTATAGATACGTAGACGATATATTTGCTATTTTTGATACTAAAACAAAAAATTTGGACACTTTCTTAGAAACATTAAACAATAAATATCCTTCCATTAATTTTACGTACGAAAAGGAGAACAATGGGCAATTACCTTTTCTCGACACGTTAGTTATTAGAAATAACGATAAATTAGAATTTGATATTTATAGGAAATTTACTAATACTGATAGATATATAACATCTGACTCATTTCATTGCCGTCAACACAAAATGGCAGCATTCCATTTCTTAACTCACAGGTTAGTCAATTTTCCACTAAGTAAAGAACGTTTTAACAACGAAATGAATCGGATTAAAAATATAGCTAAAAGTAATGGATATAATGATAATTTTGTACATAAACTAGTAAATAGACATAAGCATAAGAAAATGTTAAAAGATGCCACTACTCTTCAAATACCTGTAGAAAAAGTATTTAAAAACGTAGGTTTTAGAGTAGCCTACAAAACGGAGAATAGTTTAAAAAATCTCCTTGGAAACCCCAAAGACAAAGTCGACTTGAGGGAGCGGAGTGACATCTATGAAATTAGCTGTAATGATTGTGATCTAAAATATGTTGGGCAAACTAAACGCTCCATAAACATTCGTTTTAAAGAACACATGGCACATTTAAGATACGGAAGAACAGAAAAGTCAAGCGTTGCCCAACATGCTTTGGAAAACAATCACCGAATAGGAATAAATAATCTTAAGTTGATTAAAAATGTATCTAATAATAGATTATTGGATGCATTTGAGAGTATAGAAATAGTTAAATGTGGTAAGAAAGCACTAAATAAAGACAGAGGGCCTATTCCCTATAGTTTAATATTGTATTGTTTACTTGACAACGGTGCAGTCGGGTGCAACCAAGTGTGACCACATTTACCTATAAATAGTCTCGGTTAGGATAAGTTACTTTAGTTTATATCATCTGCTGATGATGCTAACTTGGTTAGCGAAACGCGCGTCCAGAACGTAACAAGTTGTGGTGTAGTGTGGTTAGAACTCTTGTATTTTGATCTATCTTCCACCACAGGTTCCAGTGTTAGGACTTAACAAAGATTAATGTCAGGATGGTGATATTAATGGAGCCACAAAAGTTTTGGAATATATGAGAGAAAACAAATGCCTGTTAATGAAAATGTATTTAATACCTTCATTTTTGAACATTCTCAAGCAGGGTAAGTGGTTTTAACAAAGTCAGAATTGTAAGATCTCACAACTTTTTTAGGAAGGGCATACTGAACTCATCCAGACATGATTTAATATATTATAAATTACAGTTCCATCTTCAGATAAAACTATACCTATCCGTTTGCCAACAAATTTATCATTCCATAAATTTGGGTTTACAGATGAGGGTTGAAAAATTTACATTTAGGGGAGAGGCTGACAAAGTATTTATTATTATTTCAGTTCCGGAACGCATTTGGCGAACCAATAAGTCTGACGGCACGTAGTCTTTTTGCGAAAAGGTTGAAATGTGTCAGTCTAATTAAGTAAATGTTATATATATATATATATATATATATATATATATATATATAATGTTTCCTGAAAAAGCGGCTTTTAGCCCTTCAACTAGTACTAGCAAAATAAATAAACGAACTATATTTGATTAAAAATTTCCACTAATTTATTTCCGTTTGACAGCTGTTTCGACACACTGTGTCTTTTTCAAGAACCAACTTACGACTAATACTAAAACAAGATTTTTTAACAGTAATAAAAGAGTCTACCTACCTAACCCTAGCAGATTTTAGCTATAAAGATTTAACAGTGAGGAACCGTTTAGGTCCATTTGATCGTTCAATAAAATATTATGGTTTTCCCTCTTATTAATTTCTAAACTTTCCAAGTAATTTAACTAGTAACTTTTATTGGCTGAATGCAACGTTTTAAATTCATTATTAAAATTATAATTTGTTCCTAGTAAATGTTCTGTATAATAAGAATCAGTTTTTTGTTTAATATGTGTTGTGTTCTTTGATACGTTTATAAAAAGATCTACCCGTTTGACCAATATATACTTTTTTGCAAGAACCACATTTTAATTCATATACCCCTGATTTTTGGTCTTTATTTGTATTAGACTTGTTATTCTTAATATATCTACCTAAAGTATTATTGGTACAAAAAGCTACTTTATGATTTCTTTTTAAAGATATTTCTCTATTTCAGTGCTAATTTTTCCGGTATATGTTAATGTGTTAAACTTGATATTGTCTTTTATATTGAAATTAGGATAAAAGAAACTGAGTGCTTTTTTATATTGTTTTTTATTTACGACTTATGGTTGCATGACAACCATTATTAACAATTTTCTCCAAAAATTTCGTTCTCCAATTATTCTAAAAATATTTTCTTATTCGTGGGTTAGGAGAAGGCTCAAACAAAACACACTGACTAATTCCTGTGCGACGTTTCGTATCTTTATTGATACTTTTTCAAGCACTGGAAACAGAACACAGCGTAAAAATTGAAAAATAATAAATTAACATTAAAAATATACCTGAATTGTTAGTGTCGTCGTGTCCGCACTTTGCCCATGATTCCTAGATGTGACGTGAAGGAAAACATTTCACAACAAAAACACACACACACGAAAACAGTTCTCTAATCAAAACGTAATAAGGCTACGTGTGGTCAAGAAAGTACTGATTTGTGCGTGTTCCGTTGGAAAAGAGACAGTTTTTTTTTTCTCCAATTGGTTTTACGGTGATATTAAGAGTTCCAACTAGATGTTATTATATTAGACTGTCCTGAATTTTTAGCGAGCAAAGTTCAGGCACAATTACACTTTTATTTGTATAGTACAAAGGAAAACATTAAAACTAAAAGTAAATGTTTGTATACTTAATGAATAGTTACAAGTGTAGTTAATAGTTAAAACAAGACAAAAGCAAACAAAACTTGAAGTTTAGTTATTTAAATTTTACGCTGTGTTCTGTTTCCAGTGCTTGAAAAAGTATCAATAAAGATACGAAACGTCGCACAGGAATTAAACAGTGTGTTTTATTTGAGCCTTCTCCTAACCCACGAATAAGAAAATACCATTATTAATTGCAATCTGTTTTATAATATTAAGTTCCCTGTTAAAATTGTCTGTTGACAGAGGTACATTAATTAAACGATGTACAAAACTATGAAAAGCTGCCATCTTATGTGTGAATGGGTGGTTTGATGTATTATGTATTGTTATATCTATATAGGATGGTTTATGATAAATTTAAAAATCGTGTTTATTATTAATGTTCCTGATGTTTAAATCTAAAAAGTTTATGGACTTGTTTTGTTCTAATTCTAAAGTAAATCTTATATTTTTATAAAATTTATTAACAGGATTTAGAAAGAGGTTAAGCTGTCTCTCTGTACCTACGAAACAAGCCAAAATATCGTCAACGTATCTGTACCAATAAATAAACTTGTCTCATACAGGGTGATTATCTATTATTTGTTATCAAGAAATATTTCAGCTAAAATAGGACTTAACGGGTTATCCATTATTAAACCTTCTTTACTTAAATAGATGGAGTCATTAAATTCAAAATAATTTGGATCAATCTCTAATTTTGCAAAACATTTACTAGAAACAAATCATAATTTTAATAATGAATTTAAAAAGTTGCATTCAGTCAATAAAAATTACAAGTTAAATTACTTGGAAAGTCTAGAAATTAATAAGAGAAAAAAAAAATTTTTATTGAACTGTTAAACCTTTATAGCTAACGCTAGCTGCTAGGGTTAAGTAGGTAGACTCTTTTATTATTGTTAAAAACATTTAGTTTTAGTATCAGGCTTAAGTTGGCTTTTGAAAAAGACACAGTGTGTCGAAACAGCTGTCAAATGGAAATAAATTAGTGGAAATTACTAAACAAATATAGTTTGTTTATTTATTATACTAGTGATATTGACTTTCCATCAAGTAACGGCTAAGTCGATAAATTATTTCTTCAACTAGTCTTTTTGCAAATAAGCTAATTTTGCATGATACACATACGTCATAAGTACATTCACTATTGTCTCTACAAGTTATCAGAGTCGCTTCTCTTGTGTCGCTTCTCTATCCTTTATTACAGATTATGTTTTCGTGTACTTATAATCAAAAGCTGTGTTGAAATATCGTATTGTAACTCTCTATTTTACACCATGTAGGTTTATATTTAACTCCTATACATGTTATATATGAGATATAACAAGCAGACCAACGTTGAAACTAACTATTACTAGTCGCTCTTAGCTATCGCCTAAAAGTATTAAAAATATTTACACGATATACAATACAGAAACTTAGATTTGGTTGCTAATTTAAGCATAAATAAACCAAAATATTATTACTTAATCAGATATAATAAGTTCATTCTTAAAGCAACTTATTCTGAAGAACGAAAACACCTTTTATGTATAGTTTAAAAATGTTAAAGAAACTAGTTAGTTTAAAAACAACCTGGAGCAGGTAATCGATTAACTAAGTGATTTATGGATGAACTGACATTCTCGATAGGTCATTTAAAAAGTTTCGCAAGATATTTTTCTTTTTAAAGAATATGATCCAAAATAAGCATAAATAAATAAGAGTAGAGAGTGTTCCGAAAAATGTTTCAATTTCTGTGAAATATTTGAAAACGTATGTTGAATTTTCCTTCGTCCATACCCGTCACAAAACCAATCGATGCACTGGAGCGTCTGGTGAATAAAGATTAAAGAACCGAATCGAATCGGGACGGAATAAAATAAGCCACAGGCAAAATTAATCAAAGACAATCGTTTAAAAAAACAATCGCACAAATCAAGAATTAAATGACTGCACCCATTCTAAATTTAAAAAAATATAATTGGTATTTCAGAAACTGATTAGTAAAAAAAAAATATATAAGATTGGAATGAAGTAAGGAAACTATATTACTAATGAATTTACTTCCTAGCAAAAACAAATTTCAACACTAGATACAAACATTTTGTTTTTTTTTTATATAGTAAGAAATATAAACAAAACGTATAAAATTGAATAATTTTTACAACACTTATTCTCAGTGGCGGCTCTTCGATAGGGTCATTTGGTCAATGAACCCCCAAAAATATTTCGGAGAATAAATTGTTCGTTTGACCGTCCCTCCTAATAGTTATTTAACGTTATAGTTATAAAAAGCGAACCTTGGGAAAAGTTAAATACGCTACACTATTAGCCGCGCGCGGCGGTTCGAATGGTCTCGTTGCGTTCCTTAGGCATAATAAAATACGCTATACTAAGCTAAGCTGGGCAACGCGAATTGCCCTGATTACCTTAAAGCTTGACGAAAGTACCCGAAGATTTCACAGCTACCAAGCGGCAGCCGAACGTGATAGCAAATGGAATATGAAATCGCGATTTGGGTCATCAGCCGGTCTCTTCTCATAATTCAATCGATCGGTCGCGGCATCAAGTCGGTATGCGGCAGTTGAATTGTTCAGAAGTTGCGCGGTCGATATTCTAACTCGATATTGTTTCGGACGTTTTTAATCGATGGAAATTTATTTATATACTGTTTTTATAATGTATATTTTTTTATTTTTATGATCCACGTGTGAGTTGGAAATATATAGGAAATAAAATGTTGGTAATGACTAGTGCAAACAAATAAACAACTAAAAAGTGCTTACGAACTTAATTTTGCAAAAATAACCAATTTCAAGGTGGTTTATGTTAGAGTTGTGAATGTAGATGAAATAAAATGTCGATAATGCAAAAAATTAAACAACTAAAGAGTGCTAACGAACTTAATTTTGTGAAAATAATCAAATTCAAGGTAAGTGGTCGCAGTATACGACAAACTAAGACTAAAGACAAAAATAAAGAGGTTCATCGAAACTTTTGCAAAAGTATGTACGATTTAGTTAACTGGATATGTGGTGTGAAGTCTCTAACTCATTTTACTGTTATGTTTGTTTGTTGTTTTCCAAGGACTCGTCGGACTCATTATGATGCAAAACCGGTATTAAAGACTTGAAACACTTAAAACAAAAAATAAAAAAACATGCGTTTTCTGCAGATCAGAGTCAGAAGTGTTAATATTCGCACAGCTTATAGAAAATCCCTTAAGAGATTTTAATGAAAATGTATCCAAAAATATATCTATATTTTAAACAGAATTATAGATTGTGTAAAATTTTGTGAGGCATTAGAGCTGGCACTACGTGGCCATGATGACACGGCTTTGTCTGAAAATCCAGGGGTTTTTTGAGGGCTTATGAATTTTGTTGTGGAGTTGGGCAAGGTACACTACCCGCTTTAGCAAGTTAAGTATCGAGAAATCGTTTATAAAAGGAATGTGCGTGCAATTTTAACGAACGTGTCATTCAGCATTTTTCCAATTCTAAAGAACGAAGAGAAGACCTGAACTTTAAGAGAATTCAAAGCTCAATTTAAAAATAAGATATTTATTTTTATTTTAAGTATACCTATTTTTAAATTTGTTATTGACCTCCCAATATAATTCACCACGAGCCGCCACTGCTTATTCTGTAGTTAAACAGATGACAGCCTAAAAAAAGGAGAAAATAAAATCAACGAAAGGAGTGTTTTCAAATGAAAATAACTGGGAAACAGATCTGAAATGAAAAATTAGCAGAGTCGAGTACGGTTTTTCCTTAAAACCAATTAAAAAACGTAGAACAAATAACTTAATATGAAATTGCACATTGTAAACATCAATATATCACTAAAACGAAGACTTTTTATACAATTTGTGTTGGCTGGCTACCTTGTCAACTCAAGCGAACAACTGATCGATTTACCACGCGATGGAAGGGAAGCGACCGACGTATTTAGGTGAGATAAAAGTTTTTTGCCATTTATATGTATTGGAGTTTAAAAAATAATTATTGGAATTCTTTGATTATCTAAAAATTGGGTATTATATTGTAATAGATTCTGCTTAAATCATTACAATCCGATTTTGAATTAATGCTGGATTTATTTTTTATAATTTCTTTGGACATCTAATATTTTTATGTCATCGAAGTTAGACTTATAACCTTCTTCAAAATTATGGGAACCAAGTGCTGTTTTTTGCGATTTATCTATATTTGTTATATAGCAGTCATATCTGAGCTGATAAACTCTTTTTTTAATAACTGAGAGGTTTTTCCTATGTAGTCTTTCGAACAGTTGTTACATGGTATTTAGTATACTATGTTCCCTTTTTTATCGGGTTCAGTTTTGTCCTAGAGCTTCGAAAAAAGCTGTTGGCCTATAGTTTTTGTATTATAGTAAGCTATTTGAGAGTTAGTGTCAGACAATCCCCTTTTTAAAATTTCAGATAAGTTTTCGATATAGGGTAAGTTAAAGACTTTAGTGTTAGGTATTTGAGTACCGCTTATGTTAGTAATAGTTGTACTTGGTTTTTGCTGAAGTATCCTATTATTACATTTTTGGATAACTAGTTTGGAGAAGTTTTTGTTTAGGGTGTGTTAAATTTTTTATTTGAAATTTCATGTTGCTTAATCTGTAAATTTTGTCTGAACTGTATTATAATGTTTATTTTTTGATTCAATGGATGTGACGAATTGTAATTTAAAAACCGATCGGTACTAGTTGGTTTTGAGTACAGATCAGTCATTATTTTGTTATCTTCCCGAATAATTAGTAGATCTAAAAACAAAAGTCTTTATTCGGTCTTTTGCTCAATGGTGAACTGGGGGTTGGAATTTATACCATTAAAAATATCTTGAGTCACGTTGACTTTATTTTTCGGAACTGCAAGTACAGTGTCATCTACATAAATAAACATAAATGGAACAGGGAAATCTAGTAAAGATATAGCGAGTTTTGCTATGTAGTGCATCGTTAAAGAAGTTAAAGTGGGACTGATTGCGTACTACATAAGAGTTTGTAATATAGTCCGTTATAGACATTTAGAAGTATTTTTAATTTGTTTACAACATTTTCCAAATTTTTAAAGTTGTAATGGAATAAAGGGTTTAAGTTTTTAAAGATTTCGTGGACAAACTTAGAAAGTTGGTACTCTGAAGGGTCTATGCATGATACGATTGGTCTAAGTGGAGTGTGATTATGAATTTTACTTAAGTATAATATAGTTTAGGAGGCACTAGATTATTGATTTTTAATTTATTGTATTTCATAAGCTCTATATAGTTTTTGTCAAATAAAGTTTTCAGTAAAATATTATTTTTGTTTTTAAGATTCGGTAGAGTCCTTATTAAGCTTCACATACGTTTTTGGATCGTTGATAAGTAATATTTTTTCATGATTTTTGTACAAAAGAGTAGTAACATTACCTATGTCCGCCTGAGCCACAACAAGATCTGGGTGTTCTTTTAAAAACCTTTCAGTTTTTTAAATGTTTTTGAGTTTGTATTAATTTTTTGTGTTTTTCTTTGTTTAAAAAGTTAGTTATGATGGTGCATCTGCAACAGGTAGATTCTTTGTCAATGATATAATTATTATTCTTTATGCAATATCCTAGATCAGCAATTAAATGTGAAACAGGGAGCTCTGCATATATCGAAAACTTATCTGAAAAATTAAAAAGGGAACTGTCCGATACTAACTCTCAAATAGCTACCAACAGCTTTTTTCGAAGCTCAAGGACAAAACTGAACCCGATAAAAAAACGAACAGAGTATACCAAATACCACGTAACAAATGTTCGAAAGTTTACATAGGGCAAACCTCTCAATTATTAAAAAAACGAGTTTATCAGCACAGATATGACTGCTATATAGCAAATATAGATAAACCACAAAAAACAGCACTTAGTTCGCTTGATTTTGAAGAACATCATAACTTTAATTTCAGTGAAATATGAATATTAAATGTCGAAAGAAATTATAAAAAAAGACTATTTCTTTAAATGTCCCATATAGTAAAAAAAATCCAGCATTAATTCAAAATCGGATTGTGATAATTTAAACAGAATTACATTATCACTAATTTTTAGGTAATCAAAGAATTCCAATTATTATTTTTTAAACTACAATAGACATAAATGGCAAACAACTCTATCTCACCTAAAAACGTCGGTCCCTTCACTTCTATCGTGTGGTAAGTCGATCAGTTGTTCGCTTGACTTGACAAGGTAGCCAGCCAACACAACATTTATAAAAAGTCTTCGTTTTAGTGATATATTGATGTTTACAATATGCGATTTTGTTTTAAACTTATTTGTTCTACGTTTTTTAATTGGTTTTGAGGAAAATCGTACCCGACTCTGCTAATTTTTTAATTCAAATGTTTCCCAGTCTGTACTTATTTTTATTTGGATACCAATTTACAATCCTTTAATTGATTTTATTTTCTCCTTTTTTAGACTGTAATTTGTTGAACTACAGATAGGTGTTGTAAAAAATGTTCAATTTTATACGTTTTGTATATATTTTCTTATTTTATTAAAATAAAAACAAAATGTTTCTGTCTAGTTTTGTATTTCGTCTATATGTGTCTATTTCGAAATGTTTTATTTATTGTCGCTCTGATGAAATGATGATTGAAAAAAAAAACAATTAGCAATAAAAAGTAGCCCAAGAAACTCGTAAATTTTTGTCTGTTTATATTTATCGTTATTTTATTGACTTCCCCTCATATCAGACATTTATAAATGGAAACTTTAACGTTTTTTTTTAATTAAATATACACCTTGCATTGTTTTTCTATCACCAAGCTGTCAATGATGATTTCTATCAAGCTGGAGTGTACATAATTTCAATTACTACTAGTTTCATTTATAAGTGACGTAAGCGAAATTTTAACTGGCACTCTGTCTATAAGTAAATGCATCCGATGTAAATCCAGGTATGTAAAATAGGAGTAATATACAACAAAATAGGGCAACAAACTTTGTTCAGCAGTGTATTGTGATATGATTTTAACAAAAAAATACACAAATTGGCATCTCTTTTTCTGGTTTGGAATAAAATTATCAAGGGCTTCCAGAAAATCGTCATACGTTCACACATGTGTTTCAAAGCTTCATTTTTTAACGTCCCTACAACTAAGTATTTTTGTTCAAAATAATATTAAACAGTTAGATTACTCAGTAATGAATCACAGTTAAATCCATGTCAATAAAAAGAATTGCATTTTTTTCCGCCGGTATTATTAGAGTATGCTATGGATCGGCATACCGCCCTTAAAAAGCAATTTGGATTTCCAGCGGCTTGCAAATAAATAAAAGGATGATGCCGCCAGTCTTTTTGTATCAATCAGCAATAGCACAAGCGGTCGGCTAGATAGGGCGTTTAATTAAACACAATTTAGAACATGTCTTATTTTGTTAGCCCCACCCTTGACATCATCCTAGATCGGCCATTAAAGCGTCCTGTTACTCCCACATATATTTCACTAAATGAAATGTGGCTTCTTGTATTTCAAAGATTTTATAAAGATTTCAAATAATGCCCATTCTTGTTATGTGTGTTGAACATTGCACGTATTTTGGAACCAAAGCCAAATAATTCGTACTATTTTGTCTACGATGTCATACATGAAGGGAACAATAACACTTCCTAAGCTGACTTATTGTCTATTTTAACCTGTTGAGACATCCTTCTTTAATTATAGGATACACAATACAAAATGGCGAGTTTTCTGATATTTACAAAGGATATTTTTGTTTAAAGAAGTTGAAAGAACATATTTTATTACAGATCACATCGATGCGGTTATAACCTTATAGACACGTAAGCTTGAATAAAAGCCTTTTAAAACCTACAAACTGAATTCATCGTTCAAAAAAAATTCCCCTCAACTCGCATTTTACTCTAAATTTAACAAATTGCAATAATGCCCTTTATAATATTGCTTATAGAACGCTATTGAATTTTTAATATCTTCAGAGAAACTATAAAAGATGATCATTTAATAAATATATTTTTCTCTGCAAAAATAAATTTTGTCTGGACTGAATCTTTTGTTTTTCGAAAGTCATAAAAAGGTAACAGCCGGTGCTGCTGTTAATAAAAAGATGGACGAGAACAAATTAAGATTTTTAAACACAGAAGGTTGCGCCATTTGAAACTGTCACAAACTCAATAAAAATTAAACTGCGCCACGTAAACTCACCCAAGGCTTTAAAGGTATGCTCTTTTATAATCTCTTAGATTAGCTTCGACATTAAAACGGTAAGTAAATTTAAAAAAAAAGTTACTTTTTACTATATTCTTATATTGCCTTAAGGAGAGGTACTTCTTGAGGCACATTAAAAATCCTAATTTTTCCTTTTTATTATTTTTAATTGTAATTCATGTCTGTCGGCACTAATGAATTAGACAAATTTATGCGAATTAGCTTCATTATAGTTGTAGACTTTATTTGAAAAAAATCTGAAAACGCTGCAATGTTGAGATAAAAATGTGTTAAATTTTAATAATATTACTTCCCTCGTAAAAGTGAAATATTGTAATCATGAAAAATCACCCTCCGTGTCAGGGTCCCTAGATGCCGAAAAAAACATGTTTTCTCAATTCCGTCGGTCTGTCTTGCCTGTTCGCGGCATAGGTAAAAAACTACTTACTTAATAACATTTTCCAATAATGCGAAACAAAATGGCAGTGTTAAAAAGAATATTACTAAAAAACTACTTATCCAATGTATCTCAAATTTTGCTCAAAAATCAAGCATTTTGTAGTAATCAACTGCTAGAGTTTTGGTACGGATTCAAGATGTCGGAATAAAATGGCAGCTTCATAAAGTAGTTAAAGATTCAGCCTGAAAAAACTACTCGATCGATTGATTTCAAATTGTGCGCTATAACTAATTGTGGTATAGAAACGAACTAGTAAAATTATGGTATTAATTTAAGATGGAGGAACAAAATGGTGGTCAAATAAATTGTTTGTAATCGTGAAAAAATCACCCTCTCAGGTTTTACGTATCTTCACGTTTCAGCGTCCCTAGATGTCAAAAAATAAGTTTTATCAATTGAGTCGGTTTGTCTGTCTGTCATTTCGCGGCACAGCTCAAAAACTAATTACAAGAAAAATTAGGATTTTTAATGTGCCTCAAGAAGTACCTCTCCTTAAGGCAATATAAGAATATAGTAAAAAGTAACTTTTTTTTTAAATTTACTTACCGTTTTAATGTCGAAGCTAATCTAAGAGATTATAAAAGAGCATTGACTTACATTTGTAGACAAAAATTAAAGCTCATATGCGGATGACTTGGTAATATGTTAGTAAAAATCCAATATGCCGATACAAAATGGCGGCCTAGCGAAACGTGGGCCTAATAAAATATTTTAAAAAATTAGCCTGAAAAAACTACTTATTAGATTAATTTCAAATTACGTGAAAGAATTAAGTGTGATATAGAGACAAACTGGCAATGTTGTAGTACGAATTCAAGATACCGAAATAAAATGGCGGCCAAAAAACCAAATTTTAAATTATGCCAATGATTCATAACAAGGGAAGTTCCGGATCAAGGAAATTTACCGATTTTTTTCACTAGTAATCTCCCCCGAAAATTATTTGCCAGAGGACGAATTTTATGAAAATTTTCTCGAGTCGAAGACGAGGGAAAATTTTCTTAAAAAATTCGTCACCGAGGAAATAATTTCAGGTATTAATTCATGCACGTGGAAGATTCGGTAAGAAAATTTCAAACCAAAATTTATTTTTAATTTTCATCTCGATTTTCGTGTAGCTTGATGGCAAACGACATATTGTTCAATTATTGTTTAGTAGGCTGTAAATGATGAAAAGTCAGGATGACAGACCCCTTTATGATTTAGTTTACGGTGGTCTAGTTATCCGTATATTATATAGTATAGTTTTGGTTATTAAAAAAAACATTTTTTTTTAGGTTTAAAATTAAACTTTTCCTAAAACTTTAGTACAGTTAAATATTTTGCACTATCTTTAAAACATACTAAAATTTTATTTTTATTTAAGCTTAATTTACTAAAATTCAAGGAAGTTTATTTTATTAGGTAAAACTTGCCAATTTAATTAACTAGCACCAACCTACGGTCTTCAAGGAGTTTTTCTTACCTAGAAAAAAAACTAATTTCCGTAAACTTTACTAACGAGAAGTATACTTTATCAGATTCAGGACATTTTAAAATTGAAATTTTGTCCTATTTAATATCAATAAACTTGACGGAACTGCATGAAATTTATCCTGAGAGTACATTATGCAGGTATTATGTACAGGGTGACCGGATTTGGTTGCAAAAGCAGGGTATCTCGCTTATTTTTAAAGATAGAACCTTGCGGTTTTTACGAACCTGAGCTATTTTTTTGTAAAACTCATGAAGCCGTAAACAAAATTTTCATAGCCTTCTTCGTTTATGAGATACAGGACGAAATAGAAAATTTTGCATTTTGGGACCCCCTCGTATCTCGGTTATCCTTTAACTTAACGCAAAGGGAAAAATTGCTGCTTATGCAGTTTTTTACGCTGGATCTAGTGGCGTAGTCAAATTTTTCATTTGAGTTATTTTTTAGATATGACCCAAAGTTGTGTTTTTTTAAATGGGACACCCTGTATATTTGTCCAGAAATTAATTTGTCCTTTTAAAAGCTTCTCAAAAATATTAATGGTATGGGTCTATTTTAATAAACAACAACAAAAATCTTAATTTTTATAATTATCATCCCAAATTTTGCAGTAGGCCATGCAAAACAATGCTGCCTTTTATTTAAAGTCGTTAACAATATCTACATCCTAACAATAAATCAAAATAAATATGTAATTAAATCTATTTATCAAAATATGTATTGATAATTTCGCACCAAAAAAGTACCACCTACCTAGATTTATGTAACACAAGAACAAAACAGTAATAAATTATTATGTAACAAGCCTTTCAGGAAAAATCAACTGTCGTATAAGAACTACAGTAACCAAGGAAATCAAAAGATCTGTTCAAACTGATTTTCATTTTGTTCTATGCATGCTTCGCACAATTTTCTTATTCGTTTTGGGGAATTAAGCAAAATAACGGGATGATTTTGTAAATAGCGAAAATTTTCTCTTATTGCATTTTCTAAATCTTGGACATTATCATAGTGGTCTTTGTAAATTCTATTTTCCAGATATCCCCATAGAAAGAAATCTAAAATCGACAAATCTGGGGACCTAGGGGGCCATCTTATAGGTGCATTTGTTCCGATCCATTGATTGGTAAAATTATTGTCCAGAAATAATCTCGTCATTCCAGAATTGTGTGCAGGAGCACCGTCCTGTTGAAAATAAATTTCGTTAATTTGCGCTAGAGGAACATCGTCAAGTAATTCAGGTATAGCTGCCTCTAAAATTTCTATATAGCGATTGGCTGTTAGATTTCCCTCAAATGTATAAAATTTTATATGTGTTCCTAATATGAAGCAGGACACATTTAGACCAAACCTGTCCTGCTGTCTTCTGGGAAACATTTGGTGTTGATTTTCCAGGGACCAGAATCTACTATTGTGCTTATTGAGTATACCAGAATTACTGAAATGTACTTCGTCTGACCATATAATCTTCCTTTCAAAATCTCTAACCATATCGCATCTTTCTCGAAACCAATTGCAGAAGACTACCCGACGCTCTGCGTCCCTTGGCTGTAAGTGCTGCACGAGCCTAAATTTGTATGGGTGGTATTTGTGCTTTTTTAGAATTTCTTGAACTCTAGTTTCTGGAATCCCTATGCTCTTTCCACTGGCCCTACAAGAGTTTGTAGGGTAAGCTTCTGCATTAGCCAAAACCGTAATTTCCTCAGCCTCCCGATTTTCTTTATTATATGTTTTCGTACGAGGTTTGATAAATGATCCGTGATTAAGTAAATTCTTTTTTATCCGGTAAAAAGTGGATATATTAGGTTGCCTCCTTTCTGGATATCTAAATAAAAATTAAGCAATAGTATTTCAACATACCTAAAAATTAACTATTTACCTGTTAAAATACACCTCAGAAGCCGCTTCAACATTTTCATTACTTAATATAAAACAAGCTAACATATCGTACTTTTCATAATGTTCGAAAGTTTGGTTTTCTTCCATAATAATACAAATATATTTTTACACAATAAATAAATACAAAAAACTAGCGCTATATTTTATATACGCGTACAAAATTGGGAAATGTCATTTGCTTCCAAAAAAACAAAACAAAACGGCATCGTTTTGCATGGCCTACTGCAAAAAATTTTTGTTATTGTTTATTAAAATAGACCCATACTATTATATATTTTTGAGAAGCTTTTAAAAGGA
This sequence comes from Kuschelorhynchus macadamiae, assembly GCA_030620095.1. Taxonomy (NCBI): domain Eukaryota; kingdom Metazoa; phylum Arthropoda; class Insecta; order Coleoptera; family Curculionidae; genus Kuschelorhynchus; species Kuschelorhynchus macadamiae. The sequence continues at coordinate 260,463 of JAUTXW010004195.1, read as the reverse complement.
CAAATCAATTTCTGGACAAATATACAGAGTGTCCCATTTAAAAAAACACAACTTTGGGTCATATCTAAAAAATAACAACTCAAATGAAAAATATGCCTACGCCACTGGATCCAGCGTAAAAAACTCCACAAGCAGCAATTTTTCCCTTTGCGTTAAGTTAAAGGATAACCGAGATACGAGGGGGGTCCCAAAATGCAAAATTTTCTATTTCGCCCTGTGTCTCATAAACGAAGCAGGCTATGAAAATTTTGTTTACGGCTTCATGAGTTTCACAAAAAATTAGCTCAGGTTCGTGAAAACCGCAAGGTTCTATCTTTAAAAATAAGCGAGATACCCTGCTTTTGCAACCAAATCCGGAGACCCTGTACATTATTTAAATTATCATATTAATTAAGAATGACAGTGACATTGACACCGAGCAACGTTATGTGAAGATTTTTTTTAAATGGATAATTTAAAGAGTTATACCTTATGTAAGTTTTGTAAGAAGATTAACGATGTTAAAATAAACTAGAGAACATTGCCTTGCCTAATAAAAGTAGTAGAAAATGCCGCTGTCTACTCTTTCCAAAAAAGTCTCTTTGCGGATGTCAAGAAAATAGTTTATAATAATAATAATAATAAACGGCTTTTATTTCCAAAAAAAATAATAATATAATGAAGAAAAAAAATAACTATGTATAAGAGAAGTTTTATAAGAGATGGAAGTAGAACACATCTCGGCGAAGTCTAGCCTTTTGGCTACTCCCACTCAACCAAGGATGAGCCCGTCAAACATCTCTAGTATACTAAATCTATATTGATTGTATGCTTAAATGACATACTAAATGTCTTTATAATGATTACTTATGCAATTTACATTTGTTTCTACCAAGATAGATTGTTAAACTATAACAAAAAAAAATTACAAGAGCTCATTAAAAACAGAGTTTGTATGCTGCAAAATGTACACAGTTGATACACACTCTTACCTATTATTTAACTGCTCATTGAGTAGGTGATTTCGTAGTTTGTATTTGAGTTTATTAAGATTATAACGCTTAAATTCGTCTGGCAGAGAGTTGTATAAGTTAATAGAATTATACGAGAAACCTCTCTTAAAAATGGCTGTTTTATGCTGAGGCATTGTAAATTTGTTTTTGAACCTGATATTCCTGTCGTGAACGTGGCGCCGAAAAACAAACTTCTGATGCAGAATATTAGAGTTCTGTGTGGTATTTAAAAGTTTATGTACAAAATTTCCCAAGTGATGTGTTTTACGGTTACTCATATTAAGCCAGTGGCATTCTGAGATTTTTTCGGAAATATGATGATATTTACGAATATTAAAATTAGTCTGCAACAGGCGTTTTGAACTTTCTGTATTGTATATTTATCTGCTTCATAGAGGCAAGAACCATAAATAAAATCACAATATGTAAAATTAGAGAGAACCAGAGATTCACAAAGCAGTTTTTTTAAATTAAAGTTTAGGAAATGTCTATTACTGTATATTAATTTTAAAGAACAAAATGCTTTTTTAGCAGCGTTTTTGACGTGTTCATAGAATCTCAAATCCTCATCAATAAGCAACCCCAAATTCCGGGCACAAGACAAGACACAAACATTAGGGGACATTACTAATTTTCAAGTCTTAGTTTTCTTTAACAATATCTCTTTTATTTTTTGTACCCAAACAAATAACTTTAGACTTTTCAGAGTTAAGTTGTAGATTGTGTTCCTCTGAAAGTGATTTTATTGTTTCTGTCTGTATTTATATTCTGACTGGCTTCTGGAATGTCTGTGTGACGAAAAGAATAATACAGTTGTGTATCGTCTGCATAAGCTTGAGTTCTGCAGAAGGTGGAGGACGTTATGTCTATAGTATAAATAATGAAAAGTAAGGTAGACAAAATAGACCTTTGAGGAACCCCAGAATGTATACGTATACTACTAGATTGTATATTTTGATAGCAAATTTTTTGAGATCGGTTGTTTAAAAATGAGTTAATAAGATTTAACAAGTTATTGTCCAAACCATAATATTTTAGTTTAGCACATCAAAGTTTATGATCTAGAGTGTCGAACGCTTTTGAGAAATCAAGCAGAACAAGTACACTTACCATCCCTTGATCATTAGCCCTTATTTTATCATCCAAAACTGCAGTTAGTGCGGACGCAGTAGAAAAATTTCTGCGAAAACCGTTCTGAGAATCGGGTATTATTTTTCGGTCCGTAAAATACTTATAATTCTTATGTCAGAATAGCTTTGGGGTTGGCTTATTTTTGCAAGGGGTTTTCCCAGTGCAATTTTCTATAACTCAGGTATATAGCTGTTTTCAATTATGCTATTAATAATATGTAAAATAATATGATCTATATGTAGACTACAGAGTTTTAGCATTTTCATATTAATATTATCAACACCTTCTGCATTCGTCTTTATAATATTTAAGCACTCCTGTATATCCTTTATATTGGCCAGTGAAAAACTAAATATATTTTGTGGGTTAAAAATATTATTGTTGTAAAAAGTAATTTTGTTATTACATTTGTTTGAAATGTTTTGTAGAAAGGAAGCAAAATATGTATTATTATTTTCTAGATTAGAAAGATTGGTAGGAAGTGTATTTGATAAATTATTACAGATACTCAGGTCTTTTAGGGTTCTCCATGTTAAAGACGGATTATTCTGTCTAGTAATATCGACGAAGTAGTATTTTTTTGACGTTCTTATAGCGCACATTATCCGATTTCTAAGTGTTTTGTAAATTCGATTTTCATCAGTTCTATATTTTTTATATTACAATTAACCAAGGAGTTTTAGGTTTGGTTACCCGAGCATTTCTCAAATAGATTAATAATGTATTTGTTGAAAATTGCTATTTTATTATCTAAATTATATTCTGTAAAAAGATGATGCCATTGTAACTTATTCAAATCATTATAAAATTGTTCGTGATTAAAATTTTTAAAACAACGATATTTAATAGTTTTGGGTGGGGGTTTCTTGATTTTGAAATTTAATTGAATATATACCAGGTTATGATCGGAAACACCTTCGAAAGAGATTACACCTGACTTCACCATGAAGTCGATATTATTTATAAAGATAGGATCGATTAGTGTGCTAGTTTCCTCTGTAACCCTGGTGGGATCCTCTAAAACCTGTAAAACCAAAGTTAAAGAAAGTGTTTACAACCGGGTTGTTCAGATTAAAGAAATTTACATTAAAATTTCCCACACACAAAAGTAAATCCGCGCTTGGGAAAACGTTACTTAAAATATTGTCAAAATCTGAGATATTGTTGTTAACGGGTGTATTCGGAGGCCTATAAAAATTACCAAGTACAAAAACTTTATAACTCATTTTAATGTTTATAAATAAATGTTCTAATGACCGGGTGATTGGAAAATTGAATTGTATGTGTTCGTAATGTAAAGATTTTTTTATATAAGCGCCCACTCCGCCCCCTCTACCAATTCTATCCTTACGAAGGAAATTATAGTCGGGAATATGTATCAGATCGGAGCTTATTTGTTCAGTTAGCCACGTCTCAGTGACCATAATAATATCATAGTTATGAGGGTAAATAATATGTGAAAAATCATTGAAACCTGTGACTATGATCTTAAAAAAATCCTAACGACAAGTAGTGAATCGACATAAATACAAAAAAAGAGCACAAAAGAAATGCATTCCATGCATGTAGCCCATGAGTTAATAATAAGTACCTATAAATTTATATTTATGTAAATAGCATTATCAAGAATCTTCTTTCTTGGACCGATTATCCCGAAGTAAGCGGAACAAAATAGTGTACAAATATTATATCTACTTCCTGAAATATAAACATTTATGTGAATCTGATGAGTTGTATACAACTGAAGCACCTCCTGACTCCCCATTAAGAAAGTAAGAAGTAATACAAGAATTTAAGAAATATTTTGATGCCTTAGCTGGTAGATTAGAATAATTCGTTGTTTATCTAAAGTAAATACGTAATATATGTTATCGACCATATAAAGTTGTTTTATTATTGAAAGCCCAACCTTTGGAATAAAATATCTAAACAATAATGGAATAATGTAAATTTTCTGTCTTATCACATGACATCTGTCAAAAAGATTTCCGGTGTAATCACCTCCAGCTTACCTTAGACGCAAAAAATTTCCGGAAATCCGACCCGTTGCTATGGTAACGTTGAAAAATAAAGGCATCTGATTGGCTATAAAGTACAGGTATGAAATTTTCTTTAATATCTATGTATGTAAAAAATTAATTTATTTTAAAGAGGTCAAGTTTTCGTTTTTTTTTCTGGATTTTTACCAGTTAAAACAAAAAATTTTAGATGTATAAATAATATGAAACGATACCCAATATTTAAAGTCTGAATAATACCGAGAGTAACCTACTTTATTTTATATGATCATATTATATTAAAAACAAACAAAATGAAATTCTAATTTTTCTAAAAATCTCAATCAAAACCTCTATTAAGGAAACCAATTAACAAGAAATAATTGTTCTTATTTAGTTTTCTGTCCGCTCTAAATAATCTCCAATTTGCGTATTAATTAATTTCTACCCAATTAATTTCTATCCCATGTATTAACTTACATTTAAATAGTGACTTACGAATTTCAGACCTACTGACCTATTATCGTCAGTAAGAATTTTTTCAGGGGCGTGCGGTGAAATTTTAAGGGAAGGAATTTTTAAAAACTCACCTATTTGTAATGTAATTCGATTCTTCGATCATTTTTTGCAAATTCGTCAATGACGTCATCATAAAAACGTCGATGCTCCGACGATTTTGAAGAAGTTTATTTTCAGTGGACAACAGCGATGTATGCGAAAGTCTCTCCTGCCCCGTTGAATTTAAGTATTGAAAAATTGCGTTCTACTGATGAACTTGTGGCAGGTATTGTCAATACTAATTCACACAATTTCGATACTTCGGTGTAGGCATCTTCCAGCTCCATGTCTTTTAAAAATTGCATTAGTTCCTTAGCGTTTTTTTTTGGACTAATGGCATCAGTTTCGTAAATCACTTTTAGTTCAGATCGCAGTAACACTCGGTCGAAGAACTGGCCATAATGAAGAAGAAGAGATTTAAACGCATCTTCTGGAAAACTTTTTCCTTTAAATGCATCAAAATTGCAGAGCTCGAGGAATTTAAAATCATTTAAGCCAATAAATCTATAGTTTATTTGTTGCTGAATTTTATCGATTATTTCATAAAAGAGGCGTCTGTATGATGTTTGAACATCTCCCACCTTGTCTGTTCGAAGACGCTTGGCTTGTGGCTCTACATTTAACGTCATCGTTTTCTCCCAAAATAGGTCAAAGTCATATTTTGTCTTAACATGGACTTAAAATCAACTACTTTTTTTTAGGCAAAAAGCAATATAATTTGTTTTAGTTTGTAATATATTAAAAACATTGTCCGAGAATGGAAATATTTCTGAAAATATGTTCAACAAATAATTAAAATTAAAATCTCGTTTCAAACAGTCCAAAAACCCCTCGAACTATTTATTGCTTCTGAGTCCCACGTTTCATTATTTTCTATTATATTCTTATATAGTTCAATCAGTGATTTACGATTTTCAGATACTGTTAACACAAGTCTTCCATTATAGTTCCACCTAGTAGGAGCTACTTTGGGCAATCGTTTGTGGACAATGGAGTCCAAAGCTCGTGTACGTTTTGTTGACTTGGAAAAAAAAGCAGCCATGCCACTTAAAGTAACGAAAAATACTTTACATTCTTTAATGTGATTGATATACTGGGATAAAACTAAATTGAACTTATGAGCAACACAATGAACAAACACAGCACAGGAAATTTTCTCGAACTTTAGCGTGCAGGGTCTGCAAGCCCTACTTGCCCTGCCATCTCTGCAGCTCCATCATAGCTTTGAGCAACTAATTTTTTCTCTCCATTAATTCCTTTAGTAACGTTATATACTATGGTATATAATGCATCTGCTGTACGATTTTCGGACACATTCTTAAAACCTAAAAATCGCTCTTGAATACTTCCGTCTGTTTTAACGTAGCGTATTACTATAGATAATTGACTAAAATTAGTGATATCAGTTGTTTCGTCCAGAACAATAGCAATGAACCGCGCCTCGCCAATCTCCTGCTTAATTCTTTTTAGAATAATGGTTGCCACAGTGGAAATTAAATCATTCTGGATTCGATTCGACGTTCCGCGAAAAACGCTAGACTGCTCTAAATGATTTTTTAAGCAATCATCATATTTAGCCATTAAACTAAGTAAATCTTGAAAATTTCCTCTATTTGAAGAAACCCTTGTTTCGTCATGATCTCTAAATCCGAATTCGTGCTGTCCGAGAAAACAAACAACATCGATAATTCTCCTTAATATATGCCTATTTTTATCGACTAGTTTATTGCGTTGGCGGTGACTAATTTCCAACTGTTTATTAAGGGCGTCTTCAATTCTGGTTTTGCCGAAGACTTTTTCTTTTATGACGGCCTGTAAATGCGCTTTGGACATAATGTGTATTTTTACAGCTTTATGGAAATTGTTTAAATCGGGAAAACCAGTTTTACTCCAAAGACCTTTTTCATTTTCAAAAAGTAAACATGGCCAACAAAATAATTTACTTATATTTTCACACCCCGTTAGCCATTTAAATTGTTCGTATTGTTTTTCCGGATAAAAATGTCCAATACAGTTTTTCATTTTTGTGGTTAAATTTTTCATAGGCGGTTTTGTCCTTCCTTTGGAAATTATTTGAAGTTTATCAGCAAAGTTTGATGTTGAAAATCCCTTTATTATTAAGACACACACCACACATTCACACACACTCTTCTTACTAAATTCTCCAAAATTTTCAATGTTATTACCGACAACCGAAGTTGACGGTATTTGCATATCCACGTCGGTATTATTCTTTCATATCGCACCATGCACGACGCACGCGACGAAATGCAAAAATTGCAAACAACTGGTGGAAAGTTCAATAACCTGGCTCGATTCACAGGAAATGAAGCATACAGGACTTGGCTGCAAAGAAGCTAGCGGCCCGCATAGCTTCTATTCCATTTTCTATTGTCGCTCGGTCGGAGTCAAGGCCGCATTTATTATGGGCTTGATAATTAAGATAATATTTTAGCATTTTTAATATAAACTAAATTAATGGTTTCCTATTTCAAAAATTACATTTTAGAAGATCTTCTGTAATTTTTTTTGATGAACTGCACGCCCCTGATTTTTTTAAATATAATACTAAAAAAGAAATACCAGTACCTACCAAATAAAATTTAATAGATCAGAGGTGACAGTTTTGCATAATAACTCCTCTGTGGAAAAAATTACACTGGCCGACAAAAAAAAAATTTTTTGTTGTAACACAAAAATTCAGAATAGCATAATCTAATAGAATGGACCTATCCAAATACAAAAATGACAAATAGAACGTTGTAGCACGTAGGGTTTTCTTGTTAGAGTTGTAAAACCATATCGAATGTTACGACACTTAATATCTATAGAAAAAATGATTTCAGAAAATTCTTAACCCTGTTTATTGACTATGTTTACAGTTTTCTCCTATTAAACATACCATTCATCTAAGAGAAAAGCAAACGAGAAAAATAATAACTTAAAACAATAATTAAACTTTATTTTTTCCGTTTATGAAGTGTCCTATCTTTTCTCTTCAAAAACCAGCAGTAGTCACCCATTATGGCTGGATCCCATCGTCCTTGGTACCGAATTTCCATTGTTCTGATATCTTGGTGAAACCTTTTACCTTGCTCGTCACTAACAGCTCCCAAATTTTTTAGGAAAAAATGACAGATGGGAATGGGGGAAGTTAATTTTTAATGACATTCTGGCACCAAGCACTTTATAGGCATCTACAAGTTCATTAACTAATTGTTCAAAATTTTCATCCATATTGTTGCCTAAAAATCCTCTTACTACATTAACAAATGAATTCTATGCTGTGAGTTCCTGCCTGGTAAGCTTTTCCGTAAAATTGACATCGTCCAGCAATTTTCTGATTTGTGGCCCAACAAAAATGCCTTCTTTTAATTTGGCATCACTTAACTGGGGAAAGACTTGTCTTAGGTATTTAAATCCATCACCATCTTTATTCAAAGCCTTCACAAAGTTTTTCATTAGCCATATTGTGAAGAGGAGGCACAAGGACATTTTTGGGATCAACAAGAGGTACAAATTTAACATTTTGAGATCCCGGTTGAAATTCGCTTCTTTCTGACCAAATTTTTGTTACAAAATGCTGATTTATTGCACGACTGTCCCATAAAAAGAGAAAACAGCAATATTTTGTAAATCCCCCTGAAGTCCCACTAAAATCGCTATAACTTTTAAGTCCCCACATATCTGCCATTTATACCTATTGTAGTTTATTTTATCCAAAATCGTGCGCATATTTTCATAATTTTCTTTCATTGCAATTGAATGGGCAACTGGTATAGAGGGTTTTAAATTTCCATTATGCAATAACACAGCTTTTAAGCTATATTTAGATGAGTCTATGAATAAGCGCCACTCACGGGGAGAATGTTCAATATCAAGTTCCTGCATTAAACTGTCTATATCAGTACACGCGCACAACGAATTTTCCATACTGTAGAATTCAGAAAACATAGCATTTCTTTTTCTGAAATTCGTAATTTTTGTTTCTTTGGCCAATAGGTTTCATTCCTTAAGACGGGAACCCAGAAGTTCTGACTGTTGCTTGGATAAACCCCAAATCACGTATTAAATCATTTAATTCACTTTGAACAATCAAATGTGGATCGCCGGGAACTGGGACCTGTGGTAAAAGTGGGATCGGTGCATTGTTCTTCTGAGCTGCCTGATGATGCGTTATCTCCATTATCTTCCAAATCATTAGCTTGCCAATTTAAAGGCGCAATCGGCACTGGCAAATTTGCATTATGAACATTTGCATTAAGAACGTATGGCAGATTGCAAAGTTGGATATTCTATATTGTGCTTTCCCTTTTTGGAATAACCTTCAGTCTTTGTCAGGCAAAAATAACAATCGTCAGAATGATTGGTGGGTTCTCGCCATACCATTGGAACTGCAAAAGGCATACTTTTTCTCTTTCCCTTCATCCACTGCACCAATGATACAATACAACTAATACAGCACACATAAGGAGCCCACCGCTTATCTCGATCCCCAATTAACACACCAAAATATTTTAAAGTAGGCTTTTTTTACATTTTCGGAAAATGGCCTGGCTTATAATTTCACCAGAAATTCTCCACAAATATAACAAAATTTATCAGAAGAAATTTTGCAACTTCGGCGCGTTTGACTCGACATTCTCGTCTTCACATACACAAGAGTGATGTTTAACATTTATTTTATGTCTAAAGTTGTAAACAACCCAGTCTAGGTAATTTTTCTGTTATAAAATGGACCCATTTTAGCCGCCCCACAATAAAATTGTTTACCTGCCAATATAAAAGGTTCTAATTAGGCTATTAAAAAATGGTAGGTATTAGTGCTTTCCGAATATTTTTTTTATTATTGGAGGGTATTTCCATTGCGAAAATAACGAGCTGGCCTGTGTTAGAAACATCTTGTCGGCCAGTATTATTTAACAAAGCAAATTTCAAAAAGAGATTAGTGACGAATGAAAACAATAAACTATAATGAAAAACAAAAAGTTGCTGCTAATTTTCAAAAATACCTGAACTATAAAATATTTAAATCTTTTCTAGTTACTCTAGGAGTTCAAATATAATGTTCTAATTTATTATTGTGTATTTTTTTCGAGCTAGATACTCTCACAAAGAAATAAATCATAACAAATCCTTTAAAGACCCAACTGCCTAATGCTGATGTACAAACACTAACTAGACAAAAGGTTCAATATTTATCTCTTGAGAGCTGCTTTAAAGTTCTCTGCGTATCAATTATTAAGGAAATCGTCAAGTTGAGAAGAAACATGTGTTTGGCGTTATGAAATTTATTGAACTTTGATGCTGATATTTAACAACTTATTCTTTCAGTGTAATTATTACGATTACTATTATAATTATTGTTATTTTAGGTTTTCACAGATGTTCTGGATTAGTATTTAGGCAACTTCTTGCATTAGAATAATCTTTCTCTTGCGCCTTCTGCTATTTCTAGATCTAGCAACAGGACCGCATTACTCATTTGGCCCGGGCCTATGGCCTATCGCCCCCTTACTGCGACAAAATCGTTTATATAATGACATATCAGCTGTCAATCAGCAAAGATCATGGTTTTTATTATTGTACTTTGTATTTGTATTGTATTATTGGTGGAATTGGTCGAAGGAAAAGAGAAATATCTCAAGGGCAGGGTCTCTGTTCGAAACCTTTTAGCTAGTTGCAACATTTTATAAAATCAAAGAGAACATCTCAAACACAGGGGCAAAAAGTAAGATAATGATCAACGTAAATATGGCAATCCTGCAACAATCAATCGATAAATGAAACTATCGGCCAAATCAGTAGTACTAGGAGAAATAGGACATACATCTGGCAACAACGAAATCTTGAGCAGAATTGTCAATCTAGAACCATGACAAATAACTTAGAAAGTGCAAACGTTAACTACGTATTCCATAAAAACAAATAGGGAAAACTACAGGCAGCCCAATCTGAGGCCAAAATATTGAGTTCACGTAGTTGGACATCAAAAACAAAATTGCATTTCAAAAGAAAGGCGTCAGCTTTCCAGGTGAGTGTAAATATTAGTTTTATTGCTAGTGATATATAAAAATATTCTTTTGCAATTAAAATTAGAAATATTAATAATGTGCTGTTTTTGTTTTATATAACTCAACGTCGCTGAATCTAACTGCATAAACAGCAAGGAGTCCAAAGAAAATCAAAATAGCCGAATTCAAAACAATACCAAGTAATGGAAGAAAATTTATAGAAACGTGAGTTGTCATACATATTTTGCTAATATCATTCTTCAGTTTTGTAAGCAGTGCTTGAATAAACATCGGAAAAAAAAACATCGTTGTTTGATTAAACCTAACAATTCAGAAGTAGCGATAAAGAAGTTTTGTTTATGAATAAAAAGTGGTATAGTAATATTAATTCGTGTGTTAGTTTAAACGAAATAAAAATTAAATAATATTAGTGCTGTTGCGCGAGTGTACGCTAGCTGATGGTAATAAAGCTCGCATAATTTATTTAATTTTTTATGAAAAAAATTAAAACACATTTCATTATTTATTTCTGTTTCAAGTGCTGTCATTAACTTAAAACAAAATCCTAATCAGTCGACTTAAATTAAATAAAAACTCCTCTTCTGTGATTTTTTAAACCCTGCATATCGTCATAAAAAGCACATACAAAATCAGTAACGTCTTCCAGACCTTCGATATATTGCCCCATGTCAGCACATAATTTTTGTGGCATCCGGTACATAATCAATTTTCTTTATTAATGAGACCTTTCTGAGCTCTTTATTAAGGAGAACTTTGTGAGCTCCACAGATGAGGTTTTTGCCACGTCCTCTTTGTCTAACCAATTTCCATTTGAACGGAATCATTAACATCTTGTAATTCAAAGCTTCCTTTCGAATTGGTGCATTTGTGGCTTTTATCTTGACTTCCGGAGTAACCAAAACTTCGGAAAAAGAATCTGTCAAGCTACTTTGCTTGCTATTTGCTGCCCTAATTTTGTCTCTTAATCTAGCAATTGGCAAGTCTTTTTGTCTGAAGAACTTAAGACATCGTTGCTCCCGTCATTATTTTTAAATCATAAAAAAATTAAATTAAATTCCAGTTGATCTAAAGCCATTGGTTACATTGACGATAACCATACATTTCCCCCACACTGGGGTAAAAAGATGTTGAAAAATCTTTCCTTGTTTAAAGTTCGTGTTGGATTATTTTCCCAATATCATAGTTCTTCATTCCAGTGGTGTTTAAAAGAACGAAAAACAGCCTTGTCCAGTGGCTGTAATTTGTGCGTTGTGTTACTTGGGAAGTACATCAAATGGATGCTCAATTGTTCAGCTCTTTCTGCTATAGAAGTATCTAAATGACAGGAATCACCTTCAAAACTTACAACAACTGGAGGGGTAAACTTGTAATTTGCGAAATGTTGTAACCATTTGACTGAGACCTCTTGGATCATGCGTCCCTATGAAGTCATGTGGACCTACAGATCCACTTGGCAAGCCATCTTCAAAGTTAGTTTCAGCCTCTTTCCTTTGAGGAGAATAATGGGAGGTGTCACTTGCCCATAACATTGCATTTGCGCAGAGACATTTTCCCCGTGTTCGTGAGCAACCTCGTTGCTAGCGTCATCTTTAATTTCACAAAAAAAATAAGAGAGATGCCCCGCAAAAGTGCCGGAAATAATATTCACTGTACAACTGGCTAAAGCAGTACTACAGCAGCAGATACATAAAGAGTGCATTTTAAACATGTGTAAAATTGAGAAAAATGTAATCGTTTCACAGAAGTGTGTCCAGTGTATTTTATTAGATAATTTTCAAACGCCAAATCTTTTAAGATAATTTCAGAAGCAGCATAGATGCATTTTTCTGCTTTCTAGTTTTGGCCGTTTCAATTTCTGCTAACTTGATTGATTTAACTTGAATATTTAAATTCAAATAAATATAATTCATTTGAATTAATAAATGAGAACAGGTCGTAAGCAATATTGTCGCAAGCTTATCCGCATTGTTTTTAGTATTTAATAATTTCTTTCTATTGTCCCTAAAAATATTGGCATAATTTGCAAGTTATGTTACATTATATTTAATTAATACTAGCGCTCAAAGCTGCACAATTTAAAAAATGCTTCAATATTGTCCATATAAAAGAATTTTGGAATTAAATAAATCTATATATAGTACGTTTATTTCCCTACTCAGAGCAATTATACCCTATAAAACAAATAGCTTGCTGCAGATATACTTTACCTATACCAGCATTACAGATTTATTCAGAGTTAAATGCCAAAAAAATGCACTAAATTGGTTGTTAAAAAAACTAAAATATTACTGCAATTCGAGTCATATTTTGTGCGTTATTGGCTAAAACGTATATGTATTTGCATATTACAAACGAAATTACTGGAATATATACACCAATACTTTAAAGGGTACCAGCTTCACACAACGATTAATATCCTGGTTAAAACTGGCATTTAGCACTGCGAGAGTATAGTATAGTTCACTATGTTTGCTGGTTTAGTTCGTGACAAGTATAATATGGGTAACGTTCCCAGGGAAGATGCCAAAGTGTTCCAGTGGGGCCTGGGTGCTCTATCTCTGACGGGTCAACCTTTCCCTTTATTACAGATTAGAGAATACTAAAATGTAATTGCCTACTTGAGTGCGAAAAACGTGTTTTACGCACGCATTTGCGAGCAGAAGAAAACTGAATTTGAGCATTTTCATACTTTAATTATTTTTTCTTTCGAGTTAACAATAATACAAAAAATAAACCTATATCTACTAACGAATTACATGAAAATTAAATGTACAGGGTGTCCGGATTTGGTTGCAAAAGCAGGGTATCTCGCTTATTTTTAAAGATAGAACCTTGCCGTTTTCACAAACCTGAGCTAATTTTTTGTGAAAGTAATGAAGCCGTAAACAAAATTTTCTTAGCCTTCTTCGTTTATGAGATACAGGGCGAAATAGGAAATTTTGCATTTTGGGACCCCCCTCGTATCTCGGTTATCCTTTAACTTAACGCAAAGGGAAAATTTGCTGCTTATGCAGTTTTTACGCTGGATCCAGTGGCGTAGTCATATTTTTCATTTGAGTTGTTATTTTTTAGATATGACCCAAAGTTGTGTTTTTTTAAATGAGACACCCTGTATATTTGTCCAAAAATTAATTTGTCCTTTTAAAAGCTTCTCAAAAATATTTAATAGTATGGGTCTATTTTAATAAACAACAACAAAAATCCTAATTTTTATAATTATCATCCCAAATTTTGCAGTAGGCCATGCAAAACAATGCTGCCTTTTATTTAAAGTCGTTAACAATATCTACATCCTAACAATAAATCAAAATAAATATGTAATTAAATCTATTTATCAAAATATGTATTGATAATTTCGCACCAAAAAAGTACCACCTACCTAGATTTATTCAACACAAGAACAAAACAGTAATAAATTATTATGTAACAAGCCTTTCAGCAAAAATCAACTGTCGTATAAGAACTACAGTAACCAAGGAAATCAAAAAAACTGTTTAAACTGATTTCCATTTTGTTCTATGCATGCTACCGCACAATTTTCGTATTCGTTTTAGGGAATTAAGCAAAATAACGGAATGATTTTGTAAATAGCGAAAATTTTCTCTTATTGCATTTCTTAAATCTTGGACATTATCATAGTGGTCTTTGTAAATTCTATTTTCCAGATATCCCCATAGAAAGAATTCTAAAATCGACAAATCTGGGGACCTAGGGGGCCATCTTATAGGTCCATTTGTTCCGATCCATTGATTGGTAAAATTATTGTCCAGAAATAATCTCGTCATTCCAGAATTGTGTGCAGGAGGACCGTCCTGTTGAAAATAAATTTCGTTGATTTGCGCTAGAGGAACATCGTCAAGTAATTCAGGTATAGCTGCCTCTTAAATTTCTATATAGCGATTGGCTGTTAGATTTCCCTCAAATATATAAAATTTTATATGTGTTCCTAATATGAAGCAGGACACATTTAGACCAAACCTGCCCTGCTGTCTTCTGGGAAATATTTGGTGTTGATTTTCCTGGGACCAGAATCTACTATTGTGCCTATTGAGTATACCAGAATTACTGAAATGTGCTTCGTCTGACCATATAACCTTCCTTTCAAAATCTCTAACCATATCGCATCTTTCTCGAAACCAATTGCAGAAGATTACCCGACGCTCTACATCCCCTGGCCGTAAGTGCTGCACGAGCCTAAATTTGTATGGGTCGTATTTGTGCTTTTTTAGAATTTCTTGAACTCTAGTTTTTGGAATCCCTATGCTCTTTTCACTGGCCCTACAAGAGTTTGTAGGGTAAGCTTCTGCATTAGCCAAAACCGTAATTTCCTCAGCCTCCCGATTTTCTTTATTATATGTTTTCGTATGAGGTTTGATAAATGATCCGTGATTTAGTAAATTCTTTTTTATCCGATAAAAAGTGGATATATTAGTTTTCCTCCTTTCTGGATATAATAAGCTAACATATCGTACTTTTCATAATGTTCGAAAGTTTGGTTTTCTTCCATAATAATACAAATATATTTTTACACAATAAATAAATACAAAAAACTAGCGCTATATTTTATATACGCGTACAAAATTGGGAAATGTCATTTGCTTCCAAGAAAACAAAAGAAAACGGCTTCGTTTTACATGGCCTACTGCAAAATTTGGGATGATAATTATAAAAATTAGGATTTTTGTTGTTGTTTATTAAAATAGACCCATACTATTATATATTTTTGAGAAGCTTTAAAAAGGACAAATCAATTTCTGGACAAATATACAGGGTGTCCCATTTAAAAAAACACAACTTTGGGTCATATCTAAAAAATAACAACTCAAATGAAAAATATGACTAAGCCACTGGATCGAGCGTAAAAAACTGTTATTCAACATGTGATTCAGCGACCGTTGAGCTCTTCCAGCTACCATGTCTCTTCAGAGTAGTTATATTTGCTTCAGTATTAGCTAACCTAGTGTCCGAGTATCTCCCGAAACAGTGTCCAGTAAGTTTTGTGGGTTTGGAAGACGTAGAAAGCTAGGGGTATTATTACGTATTTTCTCAAAATTATTAGTGCCACCACTTTCCTTTCTAGTAGAAAAGAAATTAGCTGCTGGTGGGGTGTATCATTGACTTATTTTTTTTCTGTAAAGGTTAATATAACTTACCTCTTCCTTGTTGAGATCACACACTGCGAAACTTCTTAAACCATATATAGGCAACCCCCGGCCCTCAACCAGCTCCAATCCGGCCCGCGAGAGATTCAGAAATTTCAAATAACGCGCTAAAAAATTAGAGATTTAGCACACATAGTTTATTTATTATTACTGTCAATCAACCTGAAACTGTATTCTTCAAATCATAAAGACTAAAATCGATAAATAATTTTATTAAGCCTACGCAAGACAAACAAATAAACATTCGACGTTGACCTTGAAGCGATCCGAGCGATGCGTTAAGAACAACAGTCGGCTTCGAGCGCTCGCATCGCATATTCGCGTACTCAAATCGAGAGTACGCTCAGCGCGCGTGTCAACTCATTACTTCTTAAGAACTGATAAGAAAAGACGCATGAAATATTCAAGCAAATTCAGCTCAAAAGAAAAAAAATCTATCAAGATGTCTGATTTAAAAAAGCGGAAAGTGGACACAGAATTTTGTCAATGTCAAAACAAATGGACTGATCAATACTTCTTTATCATGCACAGTGGTAAACCTATCTGTTTGTTGTGCAATGAAACAATTTCTATTTTAAAAGAATACAATATGAATTGCCGAAAACGCCGAATTAGAACAACTACATCATCAAGCAGACATTATAAAAGAAAAAAAATCCCGCAGATTACAATGGGCAGGACACGTACAAGGGGTACCAGACAACAGGCTGATAAAAGTTGCTTGGGACGGAATACCAGTAGGAAGAAGACCCCCGAACAGAACCAAAGTACGATGGAGAGATATCATCAAGTATCTGGAAATCATGGCCGTGACTAATTATCAAGAAGCCATGTATAACAGGGCTCAATGGAAGCAAATAGCAATTGCAGCCAAAACCGACCCAGAGTTGTAGAGCTACCAAGAGAGAGAAAATATAAAGAGGCATTACTTCAGCAAGCATTTCGCTCAATATGATTTACTTACGGGCCAGTTAAGAAAGGATAAAATTAAAAAACTCATTACCGATTTAAGGAAACAGCAACAAATGTTCCATTCAGAAAGATCAAATCTAGACAGAGTTGTTAAAGCTAGTTTTATAGTTAGTTCCAAAATAGCGAAAGCATCGAAGTCATTTTCTGAGGAAGAGTTTGTTAAAGAATGCCTAGTAGATGTTGCAGAACTTTTGTCGCAGAAAAGAAGAAAGAGTTTGAGGGAGTGAGCTTATCGCGACGTAGTGTTGTTCGACGTATAGATATGATGGTTAGTGATATCAAAAAACATTGACTGCTAGATTGGCTGGTTTCAAGCATTTCCGATTGCTTTGGATGATAGTACCGATTTATCTGACACAGCCAAGTTAGCTATTTTTATACGTGTTGATGAAGAATTTGTAGTGTCAGAAGAATTACTGGCTCTACGGCCACTACAAGAGACCACTACTAGAAAAGATATTTTTGCCGAGATGCAAAATACTTTTGAGCAATATAGTTTGCAGTGGTGTAAATTAATTGGAGTGTGCACATACGGTGAGCCTTCAATGGTCGGTTCACGAAAAGGTTTTATCAGAATTCTGAAGGAAAGAGCAAACGCTATGAATGCGCAAGAATATGATTTAATAATTATGGATTGTATTGTTCGCCAACAAAGCTTGTTTGCTGTTGTGCTCTAAGTCCATTCGACTGAAGAACTTTATCGATGTAGTAATAAGTACCATCATTTCAACACGATAATGTGACATACTATTGTGAAGTAAGGTGGCTAAGCAGAGCCAAAATACTAAAAAGATTTTAAGATCTTAGAAAATAAATAGCTGATTTTATGGAAATGAAAGAGAAAAAACATTGCCGCAAATTTGTGATCCAACATGCCTTACACAACCTGAACCTGAAGCTTCAAAAACAAGGGCAACTGGGAAATCAGCTGTAGAGTCACCTCAAAGCTTTTTAAAATAAAATTCGCTTGTGGGAAACATTAACATCGTCCAGTCACGAAAGCATTGAATACTGTCGCTATGCTGAAGAACCGAAACTACTGTCTGAGCAGTTCACTGATCGGTTTTCTGATTTTAAGAATATGGATAGCACTTTCAATATTTTTGCAAATCCTTGTAAGCGTAATGAGGAAAATGCTCCGCTTCACCTACAAGTGGAGTTGATCGAGATTTAAGAAGACTCATAATTGATGATGTGGAACTAAGCGAATTTTACAGAACATACCTTTCTGAAGAAAAGAATCCACAGCTGAGACTTTTCGCACGAAAAATAATTTGTACATTTGGTAGCACATATAAATGTGAGAAGCTTTTTTCAATCATGAAAATTAATAAAAATAAGCATCGTACTCGGCTTACAGATTTTGATTTAGAAAACACTTTACGCCTATGTACTAGTGATATTGACCCTTATATTGATTTTCTATCTTTTTTTGTTAATTTGTTTGATTATGCTATTGTAATTAATAAATAAAGAAACGTGTGAATTTTTATTGCTTTTTTATTCACTACTAATTGAATTTTTACCACCAGTATATCTTTCCTTTTTTCAATATCGCTCACAAACAAGTTTGCCAGTTTCACTTTTCTGCAAGCTTCAGTAATACCGAGAATTATTGCTACCTTTTCATGAAGTAAATATGATCTGGAGCCTGTGTCAAAAATTTCCCGACATCATTCTTTTCTAAAACTTTGGAATGTTTTGTCTTTAATCCAACATTTTTTCGTTTAATAAATGAGATCAATTGGCAATATTGGCTTGTATCTACGTCTTTACGAAGTTTTAAAGATAGCTTCAACATTGAAAACTTTGAGCATAGCGTGGACGGTACAAAACTATTTGAAAGATGAGAAAAATTAATAATATTAAATTGAGGAATACCTTTTCTTTTAACGAAAAGGTTTCTTCGTTTAACACCATTCTTCCAAGGCGTCGTACCTCTTCTCATATCTTGCGCGTGACTTCTCTGGAATAAGTTGCTCTTTGGTAGGTTGCGTCGTCGACAATGCAATCGAAAAGCTCTAAATTTACGCTTTCAGAGTCCATTTCGAAGATGTGACAGAAACAAAAGAAAAAATGACGCTTTATTTGACAAGTGTTTTTAGTCCCATAGGGTCAACGATAATGAAAGTAGTCTTAGAAACCAAAAGGTTATAATACAATCCATACTAAAACTAATATGATATAAAAGTGAAAGTAATAATTGGAACAGTTTTACTATGCGTAAATTATATTACTAGGTATTTATGCTAACATTTTCTAATTTTGTTACCCAAAAAATACAAAAATGTAATAAAAAGAAGCCTATTTTTACGTAAGTAGGAAAAATGTTGTACCTAACATGTACAAAAAGTGGCTTTTACACCGTCGGTGGCGCGGAAAACTATCACTTTCCGCACTTGTTAGGAAAATAACTATTTTGACCCAAATTTTGTCAAGAAGCACGCTCTATATTTTTAGGCAAAATACGGAAAAATTGAATTAGTTTCATTTCCTTCTGTAACAAATTTCTTTAGTGCAGAAAATGAGATGTAGACAAACACGAAAACCTTTTAACTGTCCCACGGTGGTGCTAAAACTCCGATATCGGACTGTTAAGGACCGAAATTTAAGCTTGCTAATGTTCTGCGAAACAGGCGAAGAAAAAAGAAAAAAATATATTTTCTCTCTAAACACGCTCAGAAGATATATGCTGCTATAAAAAAAATCGTTTAAATCTAGATTATTATTCTAATATATCTTCCGCAGTATACGTTAGTTAAACATAATAGTCGAAGTCCTTGTTACATCTACTACCTGCACAAAAACATCTTACAGATGATTGGTTTTTCCTTGGCTACCGGCCAAATGGAAAAAAAATGTCTCTTAAAAACTAGACTTATATTATGAACTCTTTTATTGAATATAAAGTGCCAGCTTAAGGTTAAAAGTAAATTTAACCGCATGTTGTTAAATGTATATAGATAAAAACTGGAATTAAAATGTTAGCATTCCTAATAGATTTTCACTCAACTGTAATAAGTAACTCCAGTAATCCGACAGTTAACTCAATCTAAATTTGGTCGGTCAACACAACAAAAGGTAAATACGTTTTTTTGCTAAAGTGAAATAAATATTCGATGACAGCCTATTATCACAAAAGCGCCACGCCGTCAACCGTAATTAGTAATAATCATATACTCCTACAAAAACGTGCATGTCCACATATTTACACATATTCATAAATATATAAAAAAATATTTATTATTTACATGTTTATATTTAAATGTTTATTTTATCGAATACTACGATATTATAACCGGTCTGATTTTAAATTAATAAAATGACATATAACTCACTAATGGGTTGTAACCGTAACGACTTGTAATAAAGTTTCTATTTAAAATGTTTTTACAAGCTTTTATTTAACTTGCTTTCTTCATACGTCTGTCTTTCCAGTACAAAATTTATAATTCATTTTTCAAGCACTTGCTGGCATCCGATTGAGCTAAAATTGGGCATACCTATGTAACTTCGGAGACAATTCAATAATATGGTTTCATGGAGCTAGTCTGATGATGCAGCCGAAAGGTAGCCATAGGAACTCCTCAACTACACAACATAACCCCGTCGTGTTTGGGCTCGTTGGATTTGTCTTGATAAGTACTATAGACTTGGGATGTGTCCAGGCAGGGGCGAGCGATTAACGTACGCAAGGGAAGAATTGCTCTCTCAATCAAAAAAATTAATTCAAATATTATTAATAGTTACTAATACCAGCAACATGCTGACAATATCCTAGGCGATCTTCAAATTCTTGCAAAACAATGTGCACTACTTGAGCTTCTATCAATCTAATTTCCTGTCTTATTCGGTCTTTAAGGTCATCAGTAGTGTTGTGTCTATTAACGTACAAATTAGATTTTAGGGAACCCCACAGATAATAATCTAACGGGGTTAAATCAGAGGATCTGGCAGGCCACTCTATCGGACCACGTCTACCAATCCACCTACCAGGGAAAACAGTATCTAAATATCCTCGAGCGTAAAATATGTAACAGGTAACAATGTTATTAATGTTAACACTTTCAGTAGATTTGAGTTTGCTTAATTCTTAATATGAACAGCGTTCGGATATAAGGGGTACCTAGTGTTAAATTTTGCAACTTTTAGATGAAAAAAATATTTAAGAAAGCGCAAAAAATAGGTGCTATCTAAACAAAATCCAAAGAATATGTAATGAAAAATTAAAAAAAAGTAATTTAATGTTTTTTTTAAATGCGAAATAGTAATATGAAGAAATAAAAATATCCAGTAGCACCAATTGCCCCTGCTATGCATTGCTTGTTACACGTATTTCAAGAGTTTAACCAACAAATTTTTGCGCTCTCTTAAATGTTTTTTTATCTAAAACTTGCAAAATTTACCCCGTTCGTCATATTAGGAAGCGTTAACATTAATAACATTGTTACCTGTTACGTATTTTACGTAATTTTGACGTCGATTCACTGTAAGGTAAAAATAGTTCAATTAAACGTAATTTTTTTAAACTGTGTGAAATGATACGATTAAGGTAAAGAAACGCATAGAAATATTAATGATGATTGTCTATAGAGATATAATGCGTACCGAAAACGAAGTTTGTGAATTGTTTAACAATAAATACCCAAACAGAGCGCCTACATCTCAATAAAATGTAAGTAAAATTTATTTAAAAAAATATAGGAATTTGGGGCATGTGAGAGATAGTTGTGAAAACAGCCGGCCCAGTATTTCAGAAGATGTGCAGTTAAATGTGTTACTATCAGTTGAACAGAACAGCTATAAAGCTAGTTGCATTAATGCTGCCGAAAAAAATATTAGTAAAGGGTCTGTACTGAAATATCTACATAAAAATAAATGACATCCTTATAAAGTTCAGTTAGTTCATGAACTTAATGACTACGATCTGGATTGAAGAATGCAATTTTGCGGCATAATGATGTAGAGATGTGTCAATGACCCTCAATTTTCACGAAGAATTTTGTTTTCGGGTGAAGCAACGTTTTGCCTAAACGGAAGTGTGGATAATAAATTGCCACACACAACACCCCCAAAAAATAAATGTAGTGGCTGGGATTATTAGAAACAGAATCTTGAGTCCCTTCTTCTTTGAAGATACTTTAACTGGAGAAAGATGTCTATAATTTTTAACATTCGATTTGATACCTGCGCTTGCTGTAGTGTATCCAAATCCAGTAGATCCCGATATTCCTAACGATACTTTATGGTATCAACAGGATGGAGCACCAGTCCATTATACTTGACCCCGTTAGATTATTATCTGTGGGGTTACCTAAAATCTACAGTGTATGTTTACAGGCCCAACAATACTGATGATCTTAAAGACCGAATAAGACAGGAAATTAGATTGATAGAAGCTCAAGTAGTGCACAATGTTTTGCAAGAATTTGAAGATCGCCTAGGATATTGTAAGGATGGTGATCAACTTCAACAATTTTTAAATTAATATTACATAATTTTGTCATCTAGACATTTATTATTTAAAGTTGACAATTTTTTAATAAAATTGGTTTTTTATACACCTTAATTTATACATATGTAGATTATGTGTGATCAAAATTTTCTGTAGAATCCGAAAATAAAATAAAAAATAATTTAAAAAAATTAACTTAACTGTCATCACTTGCTTTTGGGTAACTCTGTATACATGAAATTATAATAAAAAAACGGCAATTAAAATTAAAAGTCGACGGGTCCAAGCGTTTTCTCGAGAAAAAATATCTGAATTTTAAATGAATTTATTCCAACCTTAGTTGTTAAGTTATTTTTAGTTTCTTTTTAGTTATGTTTATATTTCAGTATAGGAATTTCTAATTTATCACTTTCCTCTTACTGTACAGGGTGTCCGGATTTGGTTGCAAAAGCAGGGTATCTCGCTTATTTTTAAAGATAGAACCTTGCAGTTTTCACGAACCTGAGCTAACTTTTTGTGAAACTCATGAAGCCGTAAACAAAATTTTCATAGCCTTCTTCGTTTATGAGATACATGGCGAAATAGAAAATTTTGCATTTTGGGACCCCCCTCGTATCTCGGTTATCCTTTAACTTAACGCAAAGGGAAAAATTGCTGCTTATGCAGTTTTTTACGCTGGATCCAGTGGCGTAGTCATATTTTTCATTTGAGTTGTTATTTTTTAGATATGACCCAAAGTTGTGTTTTTTTTAATGGGACACCCTGTATATTTGTCCAGAAATTGATTTGTCCTTTTAAAAGCTTCTCAAAAATATATAATAGTATGGGTCTATTTTAATAAACAACAACAAAAATCCTAATTTTTATAATTATCATCCCAAATTTTGCAGTAGGGCATGCAAAACGATGCCGTTTTCTTTTGTTTTCTTGGAAGCAAATGACATTTCCCAATTTTGTACGCGTATATAAAATATAGCGCTAGTTTTTTGTATTTATTTATTGTGTAAAAATATATTTGTATTATTATGGAAGAAAACCAAATTTTAGAACATTATGAAAAGTACGATATGTTAGCTTGTTTTATATTAAGTAATGAAAATGTTGAAGCGGCTTCTGAGATGTATTTTAACAGGTAAATAGTTAATTTTTAGGTATGTTGAAATACTATTGCTTAATTTTTATTTAAATATCCAGAAAGGAGGCAACCTAATATATATATATATTTACTTAATCACG
The DNA here is from genome assembly GCA_030620095.1 of Kuschelorhynchus macadamiae. Classification (NCBI taxonomy): domain Eukaryota; kingdom Metazoa; phylum Arthropoda; class Insecta; order Coleoptera; family Curculionidae; genus Kuschelorhynchus; species Kuschelorhynchus macadamiae. Next base: position 236,925 of record JAUTXW010004195.1, on the reverse strand, counting down.
GATCATTTATCAAACCTCGTACGAAAACATATAATAAAGAAAATCGGGAGGCTGAGGAAATTACGGTTTTGGCTAATGCAGAAGCTTACCCTACAAACTCTTGTAGGGCCAGTGAAAAGAGCATAGGGATTCCAAAAACTAGAGTTCAAGAAATTCTAAAAAAGCACAAATACCACCCATACAAAATTAGGCTCGTGCATCACTTACAGCCAGGGGATGCAGAGCGTTGGGTAGTCTTCTGCAATTGGTTTCGAGAAAGATGCGATATGGTTAGAGATTTTGAAAGGAAGGTTATATGGTCAGACGAAGCATATTTCAGTAATTCTGGTATACTCAATAGGCACAATAGTAGATTCTGGTCCCAGGAAAATCAACACCAAATATTTCCCACAAGACAGCAGGGCAGGTTTGGTCTAAATGTGTCCTGCATCATACTAGGAACACATATAAAATTTTATATATTTGAGGGAAATCTAACAGCCAATCGCTATATAAAAATTTTAGAGGCAGCTATACCTGAATTACTTGACGATGTTCCTCTAGCGCAAATTAACGAAATTTATTTTCAACAGGACGGTGCTCCTGCTCACAATTCTGCAATGACGAGATTATTTCTGGACAATAATTTTACCAATCAATGGATCGGAACAAATGGACCTATAAGATGGACCCCTAGGTCCCCAGATTTGTCGATTTTAGATTTCTTTCTATTGGGATATCTGGAAAATAGAATTTACAAAGACCACTATGATAATGTCCAAGGTTTAGGAAATGCAATAAGAGAACATTTTCGCTATTTACAAAATCATCCCGTTATTTTGCTTAATTCCCTAAAATGAATATGAAAATTGTGCGAAGCATGCATAGAACAAAATGGAAATCAGTGTAATATATAGAGAAAACACCCTATATAAAATGTATTGTATCAAATTCAACTTGTTGCAATAATGGGCAACCACGCAATAACCTGTTTTGCTATGTCAGCAGGTCAACCACCTTCCCGAGCGTATATGGCAATTAGATGGCATTTTAAAAAAGATTGAGAATACACTTTGGGTAATGTTAAGGTGAACATGTAGTTTCATTTTGCTACCCTTTAATTGTTTCAACCCTAAGTATTACATGGCGACCCTGCCACTTGACGATTTTTTTGTGAAGTTATTAAGATGGGTAATGCCAAGTCCAAAGAAGAGATTGTAATTAATCAGGCCTCCAATGGCGATGCAAGGGGTGAAATAGTTGACCAAAATAAGGGATTAAGCTTAGCAGAGATTTTGCTTATAATTTTGGTTGTGGCAACGGCAATTGTTGCAGTAGTATGGGCCATTAGACATGTTCAAAGGAAACTAAGGCAGACAATTAGAAGAGAAATTTATAAAAATGAGCTGCGAAAATCCAAGGATGATTTAAAGATGGAAGAAACTTAAATTTTTTTTTAGGGCGGTATTTTTCTTGTAGGAGAAAAAAAAAAAAGAAGAAAGAAAAAGTAAAGACAATTATAAATGGAGTTAGAAAATTTGTTATGTGTTAATGTAACTGAAAATGTAAATAATAATGCAGGCATGTAAGTTTAATTATTATAATATTATGTTATTGTTTTATAATTATAATCGCAAAAATATGGACCCAATTAGCAAGTTTAATAAGTGAATTAAATTTTTAATTTCATGGGAGACAAACTTATTGAAATTTTACATTCATTTAAATATATTCGAACAAATTTGGTAAAATTAAATAGCGAAAGACGAAAAAGCCCTATTGTCGAATCAAAAGTTAAATGGCAAAAACTTTATATTCTCAGTTAGGTAAGGAAATTACTGATTTAAACGTAAAAATAGAAAAGTCTGAAATAGACAAAGAAGATATTTTGACTTTTAATAACATAATAACAGAAATTAAAAAACTTTATAAGGAAATTTTAGAGTTTGGAAATAAAAATATTAATAAAGATAAATTAAATATGTCTTCTTTTGATCTAAAAATAGCTACAAACCTTTTACCGGTCATGGATGATACAGAATTTACAACTTCTAAATTAATAGAGGCTTTAGATTTTTATTTGTCAACGCTTGATAATGATAGTCAACCTTCTTTAATTAAATTTGTTTTGAAAACGCGTATTTCTAACAACGCCAAATTACGATTAGGTTTGACTTATAATTCTGTAAATAATTTAATTCTAGATATGAAAAAACATCTCTTAACTAAAAAATCAGATACGGCCCTTCAGGCACGCTTGTTCTCTGCTAAACAGGGTGAAAAATGTATAACGGATTTTGGTAAAGAGTTAGAGGATATTTTTGTAAATTTAACCATTACGCAAGCAGACGGAAATGCCAATGCTTTTGATATTCTAAGACCTATTAACGAAAAGGTTGCAATAAAAAGGTTTGCACGCGGACTTAAAAATCAAAGGCTGGGCACAATTATATCTTCCAGAAATTTTGAATTCTTAAAGGACGCAATAAGGGCAGCTCAAGATGAAGAGCTGGGTAATCAAAATAATTCAGGACACATTTTTAATTTTTCTCACAGAGGAAGGGGAAATTTTAGAAATTTTTCCAGAAGACCAAATAATAGAACAGGAAATTCTAGTAGATATAATAATTATCAGAATTTTAATAACGGAGGAAATAACAATTCAAATTGTCGACGAAACGCTTCGACTAATCAAGGTAATTTTAATAATCAGCGGTTTTCTAGAAATCACGGTGGTCGTACATTTACGAGCGGTAATAGGAGAGGATCTCGGGCAGTAGGTCACCGAATGCATTTTGCGGAGCACACCGGAAATTCAGAACAATCCTCAGCTGATATACAAGATTCAACATTTTTTCGTGCCTAAAAATACTAAAAATAAACAGTTTAATAATATTTTTACCTATTCAAAAAACTACTCGAATGCTGTTTCTTTTTGTGTCAATGGTAAAAGCTTAAAATTTTTGGTAGATACGGGTGCATCATTAAGTGCCCTTAAATTAAGTTGTTTAAATTCAAAAATACAGTTACACAAAGAAAATATTGAAATTAAAGGCATAGGAGGTAATTTAATATCTGTGGGATATGTTTATTTAGATCTTTGTATAGAAAATGCGATATTTAAGCAAAAATTTTATATTTTTAATAATTTACCATGTCAAAGTGATGGCATAATTGGAGAAAATTTTTTGAAATCTTTTAAGGCTAAATTAGATTACGAAGAAAATACCTTAACTATTTTAAATCAGTATAATAAAATAAATACATTAAAATTAAATGCGGATAGTGAGAATATATTAAGTGTTCCCCCTAGGTGCGAAATTATACAGTATGTTCCTACAGGGTTAGAGGATGAATGTGTACTTATGCAAGGTGAATTATGTGAGGGTGTGTTCATGGCTGGTGTAATTGCACAACCGATAAATGGTAAAGTACCAATTAAAATTTTGAATACAAGAGAGACAGAGGTACATTTGAGAAATTTTTCGCCAAAAGCGGAAAGTTTAAGCAATTATGAGTGTCATCAATTTAACAGCCAAGAAAATTCGGCTACTCGAGTTAAAGAACTATTTAAAATTCTTAAGCTTAATCATCTAAACCGCGAGGAACGAGATTCTATAGAGCAAATTTGTGCCAAATTCTCAAATATATTTCATATGCCAGGAGATAAGCTTACAGTTACTAATTTATATAAACAGTCAATTCAAGTTAAACCAGATACTCAGCCGTTCTATAGAAAGCCATATAGGTTACCTCAAGTACATAAAGAGGAAATAAATAGGCAAATTTCTCAAATGTGTCAGGATGGAATAATTGAGAGTGCGCAGAGTGAGTGGTCTTCACCTTTGTTGCTTGTACCAAAGAAAAACGATACGAATGAGGGAAGAGCTAGGTTAGTATTGGACTACAGATTTTTGAACCCATATATATTAGATATCAAATTTCCGATTGCGAGTGTAGTCGATATTTTAGACTCCCTAGCAGGTGCACTTTATTTTTCACATCTAGATCTTAGCCAGGGCTATTATCAGGTCGAATTAGAGGAAGAAAGCAGAAAATACACAGCTTTCACTACAGATCGCGGTCAGTGGCAAATGCGAAGGTTACCAATGGGGTTAAAAATTAGCCCTAGTGCCTTTTCAAGGTTAATGACCATAGCGATGGCGGGCTTAAATTACGAAAAGTGCTTTGTTTATCTTGATGATCTTATAGTATTTGGCAGAAACCTTAATGAACACAATAAAAATCTAATAGATATTTTTTCTAGATTGCGAAAAGTAAACCTAAAATTAAATCCTGCTAAATGCGAATTTTTGAAAAAAGAAATTCTGTATCTGGGTCATATAATAAGTTCTGAAGGAATATCACCTGACCCTGATAAAATAAAAGCTTTAAAAGATTATCCTATTCCAAAAAAGGCAGATGAAGTTAAACGCTTCGTGGCTTTTGCCAATTATTATCGAAAATTTATACCACATTTTTCAGAAATTACAGTTCCTCTAAATAAATTATGTAAAAAATACGCTAGGTTTGAGTGGACGGACGAATGTGATAAAGCTTTTAATTGTCTTAAAAATTCGCTGATTAAGCATCCGGTGTTAGATTATCCCGATTTCTCGAATGAAAATGAATTTATTTTGCAAACAGATGCGTCTGCTTTTGCTATAGGAGCAGTGTTATCAAATAAAAATAATAAACCAGTGGCGTTCACTAGTCGTAGTTTAAATAAAGCAGAAATTAACTACCCTACTATACATAAAGAACTTTTAGCAATTTATTGGGCTGTAAAGCATTTTCGACCATATCTGTATGGCCGTCGTTTCAAAATTTTAACCGATCACAAACCATTAATTTATCTTTTTACGCAAAAAGACCCTGGTAGCAGATTGGCAAAATTTCGTTTGTGTCTAGAAGAATATGACTTTTATATCGAATATATCAAAGGAAAAGATAATGTTACAGCCGATGCTTTATCGAGAATAATCTTGTCCTCAAACGAATTAAAAGATATGAATGAAGGTATGATTGCAGTTTTAACCAGAGCACAGAGTAAACGTAGAGACGGACAGGAAGACGAGTTAATTAAGAAAAGTACTGAAAATATTTGGCTTGATCACCCGAATATTGTGGAAATTCTTAAGCAACCCACTAACTGTACCGAATTAATTATAATACCATCCTTAAAAATTAAAAAAATTGTCAAAAGATGTCACTCAACAAGTGGGAGACTTTTATTATATTCCATTACATTTTACCCTATACTTAGACCAAAAAGCTTTATCACCATTGGCGCGAGACGAAATGGTGAAAGATTTGGTAGAAATAAGTAAAAAGGCTGAAATTAAAGAATTAGTTATTAATAAAAATACTGATAATACAGAGTTTATTAAATTTATTGGTAGTAAAATAAAAAATTATACTAATTGGAGGGGCCCCCGTATAAATGTTGTAAAAGGTATTAAAAAAGTAATGGACAAAGACGAAAAAAGAGTAATCCTTAATGATTTTCATTTACTACCAACCAGTGGTCACGCTGGAATAAATAGAATGACAAATAATATTAAAAAGTATTATTTTTGGCCAGGTCTGGATAGTGATGTTCGAAATTTTGTAAAAAGGTGTGACATGTGTCAAAGACAAAAACATTCGAATCATTATACTAGAGAGCCAATGGTAATAACTACTACAGCTGAAACAGCTTTTCAAAAAATATATTTAGATATTGTTGGTCCACTTCCGGTAGACGTAAATGGATTTGTTTATATTTTAACACTTCAGTGTGAATTAACCAAATATGTAGAGGCCTACCCTCTTAAAAACAAGGATTCCGTATCTGTGGCAAGATCTTTGGTGGATAACTTTATCTTAAGATATGGTATCCCTCAGGAAATTGCTTCAGATAGGGGTACCGAGTTTATTTCTCACACTATGGCAGAAACATGTAACTTGTTAGGTATAAAACAGATTCATTCTACGGCGTATCATCACGAGAGTATCGGGAGTTTAGAGGCCTCTCACAAAGTTCTAGGTGCTTATTTGAGAATTCAAACTCAAAACCATGATTCTGCATGGAGCACATGGCTTCCGTACTGGTGTTTTTCTTATAATACTGCAGTACATACGGAAACCAAATACTCTCCCTTTGAACTAGTTTTTGGAAAAAAATGCCAATTACCAAATAATTTAAATAATGAAGTTGATCCTATTTATAATTTTGATAACTACCCCATTGAATTAAAATATAGGTTACAAACAGCTCAAAATGATGCAAGAAATAACCTAATACTTTCTAAATCTAAAAGAAAAGAAAATTTTGATTTAAAAGTAAACCCCATTCAGTATAAAAAGGGCGATAGAGTTTTAATCAAAAACGAAACTGGTGATAAAATTACCAGCCCTTGCTTCCTGGGGCCATATTTAGTGGTAGAAGATGTTGCACCAAATGTAAAAATAATTAAAGATAAGAAACAAATTTTAGTCCATAAAAATAGAACTAAGTTGTATAATAGCTAATTAAAATTAAGTTATAATAATAAGGGCTCTATATTACTATACTATTGCATGTATTTTCTAATAACCTTTTTCTAAAAGACCTATCTATTTTCTTTCCTACTTTCACTATATGACGCTATTTTCCTTCTCTTATATCTGAGTTTTTCTTTTTCTTTTCATATATTTAGATAAATAAGATAATATAAAAGAAAAAAAAAATGGTTTAAATAGTGTATTGTAACATTTGTCTCTAGTAATTGTATTTTATTTACGAATTTCAAATTTTGAAAATAAATTGAAATTCTTTTCCCGTTAATTGCCCGGGGAGGTGTAATATATAGAGAAAACACCCTATATAAAATGTATTGTATCAAATTCAACTTGTTGCAATAATGGGCAACCACGCAATAACCTGTTTTGCTATGTCAGCAGGTCAACCACCTTCCCGAGCGTATATGGCAATTAGATGGCATTTTAAAAAAGATTGAGAATACACTTTGGGTAATGTTAAGGTGAACATGTAGTTTCATTTTGCTACCCTTTAATTGTTTCAACCCTAAGTATTACATCAGTTTGAACAATTCTTTTGATTTCCTTGGTTACTGTAGTTCTTATACGACAGTTGATTTTTGCTGAAAGGCTTGTTACATAATAATTTATTACTGTTTTGTTCTTGTGTTACATAAATCTAGGTAGGTGCTACTTTTTTGGTGCGAAATTATTAATACATATTTTGATAAATAGATTTAATTACATATTTATTTTGATGTATTGTTAGGATGTAGATATTGTTAACGACTTTAAATAAAATGTAGCATTGTTTTGCATGGCCTACTGCAAAATTTGGGATGATAATTATAAAATTGAGGATTTTTGTTGTTGTTTATTAAACTTTTAAAAGGACAAATTAATTTCTGGACAAATATACAGGGTGTCCCATTTAAAAAAACACAACTTTGGGTCATCTAAAAAATAACAACTCAAATGAAAAATATGACTACACCACTGGATCCATAAGCAGCAATTTTTCCCTTTGCGTTAAGTTAAAGGATAACCGAGATACGAGGGGGGTCCCAAAATGCAAAATTTTCTATTTCGCCCTGTATCTCATAAACGAAGAAGGCTATGAAAATTTTGTTTACGGCTTCATGAGTTTCACAAAAAATTAGCTCAGGTTCGTGAAAACCGCAAGGTTCTATCTTTAAAAATAAGCGAGATACCCTGCTTTTGCAACCAAATCCGGAGACCCTGTACATTATTTAAATTATCATATTAATTAAGAATGACAGTGACATTGACACCGAGCAACGTTATGTGAAGATTTTTTTTAAATGGATAATTTAAAGAGTTATACCTTATGTAAGTTTTGTAAGAAGATTAACGATGTTAAAATAAACTAGAGAACATTGCCTTGCCTAATAAAAGTAGTAGAAAATTTCGCAGATCTTTGCGTTTTTGATACCAAACAACATGTTTAGCTGTACGTGGCATAGTTCAAAAATTACTTATCCGATTAACTTTAATTCTGGTCAAAAACCAAGGGTCATATGTTGATGAAATGGTTGCATTTTGGTAAAAATCCAATATGGCGTAAAATCCAATATTTATAAAATGTTAAAAAAACACTAATAATAAACTAGACTGGTGGACAATAGGTTTGCCCAACGCAATTTTGAAAAACGAAAAAAGGTATCTGAAAAAAAATGGTCATTGGCTTTGAAAAGAGTGACCAAAAAAGTCTTTGAAGATTCTTCAAATAATTCTTCCTATGATGAAAAGAAACTATGCAATGAAGAATATTTTCTTTGTAGAGAATTTGGCAAATCAGAAATGAGGTTTAGATGTAGAGTTTACCGAAAATAGGGCCCATAAAGCGTGTCGTGGTTATGACGATCACAAAAGTTTCATATGCGACTATTGCAAATAATATGACTTGTTAAATATTCTATACTAAATATTAGTTAAGATTTTATTTTTGTTGTCACATAATGTGTTGTCTTTGGTTCATAAATTAATACGTTGTTTAATGAATCAATCAAATCAATTCAATCCAAGTGAGCGCTATAACCCGCATAGAGTAGACTTCCAAAGAGTATATGATTTTTTATATTAAACAAAATAAATAAGTACTCTTAGACTTACATTTCATTAGCCAAATAACCTGACTTTGCATCGGTATATAAAATGTTGTCCTATGATAAAAATTGTTTGCTTAATTCAATAATTTGTTTAAGTGGGTTGAAATACCCGCACTTCTTCTAAACAGCTAAATATTCTGATAGAAGGAGAATGAAAAAACGTCAATATTTACAGACATTTCCGCTTCAATTTGTCTTGCGTTAGGTATCCATACCTTATTAGATCTTTGCTTTAAACAACGAAAACAAGGAAGGTCTCCTAAACTAGTTCGTTCTCAAAATAGGTTAGTAGATTCTAAGTAAATAATGACGGTGGCTAAACAAGTTGATTGTTACGATAGTTCCTCTAAAGTTTGAATGAACTTTTTATTAGAAGCAATAAAGAAATTGTCAGAAAGATTTATTTATTGGAAACCCGATCGAATGCACGCTATTTGGCCATCCAATAAAAATAAAATTAAAACTTAAAATTGTCCTGAATATTACGTAATTGCGCTCAAGATAAATATTTGATTCCAAAGGGAATTTAGTTTTCCAAGTTTTATAACATTTGGCACGTGGAATCTGATTTCGTTTATATCCACGCGTATCGGAAATGGGAGTGTGCAGCACGGAAACGTAATTAGCTTTAAAGAACGCTAATGCAGTTTTTTAGAATACTACTGACGCAGTTCTAAATTTTCCAAGAATACGTTAAAATGCTGGGTGATTCACGACCCACTGTACATACTTATGTGGTGTATAGGGTATCCCTAGGGTATATCGAAATGGATATTTAAATTGATTAATTCGGCTTTATTACTAAGATACAGGGTGATTTTCGTATTTTGGTAAAAATTTGTTCACCCTGTATCTCCTAAACGGCTTAATCCATTTTTTTAAAATTTTGTACACAAACACTCTTGGTATATCATAACTTTTTGACGTTTGAAAAGTATCAAAGTTCCAGGGCCGTATCCAGCCAATTCACACAGGGGAGGGGGGCTAGTTTTGAGACACCCTGTACATCGGAATTCGGTATTTTTGAATTTTTTTCTTAAACTACATTCATTTGTGAACAATAATATGCCACCATCTTGAATGGCACACTAAAGGTTATGTACGAAATTTAAATCTTTAGATAGTACATACCCCTTTTTTTAGCGGTATCTGTATTAAAGCTTTTAATTAAGTATATATACGCTTTTGTGAATTGCAATTGAGCGTTGAATCATTTACATTTGAGGTTTTTGTCTAAATGCTTGACTTTTAAAAAAATTAAACTAATAAACCAGTTAATTTCTGTTTGAGTCTTTTTCGCCTCATCTCTTATCTAATGCTCGAGATCGTGATCATTTATCGGCTACCGTAAAAATTTATCTTTTTTTATTTTTGTTATTGTATACAAATTACGTGTAAGAGCTTGTTTTTTTTAAATTTTTTTATTTACCTTTATTTTTTTCGTAACCTTAAAACCTACAAAAAAATACAAATTCAATAAATTTTAATACCTAAAAATAATAAAGTAAGCCTTGGAATTTAGACAGATATTTTAAAAATGACATTACGTACATACAATTCAATCATTTGTGTTTGACATTGTTAATTAAAGATTTTTTATTTGAATTTTCTCTTTGCAAAAAGTTTGTACGTTTCAATAATTGTAAAAATGCCGTTATTTACAAATGCTGAGTAGGCAGACATATTTGTGTACGGATTTTGTAATGGTAACGGAAGGGCTGCTACAGAAGAATACAGAAGACGATTTCCGGATAGGAGAATTCCAAATCACCATACGTTTGCCGCAACCTTTAATACATTACGTGAAAAGGGTAAGTTTCCCTTAACCGATCTTCATGTTGAAAGAGTGGGTGCTAATAACGTGGTCCAAGAAGAGAATATTCTCAACCTTGTGAGGGAAGATCCAACCACAAGCACTAGGCGAATTTCCGCCCAATTAGCGATACCGCAGACAAGAGTATGTAGAACTATAAAAAATGAAAACTTATACCCTTTCCATGTACAAGAGGTACAAAGATTAGAAGAAGGCGACTACTTGCCTAGATTAGCATTTGCTAGGTGGGTAATAAATCATCGAAGAACTATTTTTAGAGCACTATTCACTGATGAAGCCCAATTTACAAGGGACGGAGTCTTTAATTCTAGAAACTCTCATGTATAGGCAAATGAAAACCCTCATTCGTTGCGATTGGCCAATTCTCAACGAAAGTTTTCAGTGAATGTTTGGTGCGGCTTAATAAATAATCATTTAATTGGACCACATATTTTCCCTCAACGACTAACGGTTGTTGTGTATTTGGACTTTCTACAAAACATTTTACCGGGCTTATTAGAAAATGTAAATTTAAGAGGCATATGGTTTCAACACGATGGGGCACCTGCACATTTTGGAATTGATGTTCGAAATTATCTCAATCAACAATTTGCTGATCGGTGGATTGGACGCGGAGGACCACATCCTTGGCCAGCTAGGTCGCCAGACTTTAATCCAGCCGACTACTTTTTGTGGGGGCATCTAAAACAAAAAGTTTACAGTGTTCCAATCGAAACTAGGGATCAATTAATAAATAGGATACATTTTTATTGCGATGAGGTTAGACAAAACCCTCAAATGATTCACCGCTCAATTGCAAACCTACAAAAGCGTGCACAAAAATGTAGAGACACCGGTGGTATGCATTTTGAAAACATTTTATAGCTTTTAAGACGTTATTGTGTTAGGGTAGATTTTAGTCTTTTTTGGGCTACTGAAAATAAAAATTAATTCGACAAGGCTGTGTTTTATTAGTAGAGAGTTTAATTTTTTTTAAAAGTCAATCATTGAAATAATTTTATACTTAGTTAAAAGCCCTAATACAGATACCGGTAAAAAAAGGGGTATGTACTATCTAAAGATTTAATTTTCGTACATAACCTTTAGTGTGCCATTCAAGATGGTGGCATATTATTGTTCACAAATGAATGTAGTTTAAGAAAAAAATTCAAAAATACCGAATTCCGATGTACAGGGTGTCTCAAAACTAACCCCCTCTCCCCTGTGTGAATTGGCTGGATACGGCCCTGGAACTTTGCTACTTTTCAAACGTCAAAAAGTTATGATATACCAAGAGTGTTTGTGTACAAAATTTGAAAAAAATCTATTAAGCAGTTTAGGAGATACAGGGTGAACAAATTTTTACCAAAATACGAAAATCACCCTGTATCTTGGTAATAAAGCCGAATTAATCAATTTAAATATCCATTTCGATATACCCTAGGGATACCCTATACACCACATAAGTATGTACAGTGGGTCGTGAATCACCCAGTATATCTATAAAGGCAAACCTGTTTTATGTTAAAATGGATGAAGAATCGAAAGGGTATGGCATTGTAGGAATAATCCTAAGGATTTTTTCCAATTTTTGGATATTGTATTCACCAAGAAAAGCTGGTTTTAAATGGTCACCTTTTTATTGCTGTATTCAGCTACAAAGTAACCTTCAGAATATCCATTAAGCACGGGACTAGAGACCATTCAGTTCATTATTTTGTATTGTTTTTAAAAGTTTCTCCAACTTTTGGATTAGCATAATCCACTACTTAGCTAAATACCTAATAAAAACTCCTACATTATTCTATTAGAACCTGCTTTTTAAGACATCCGGTATTGCTACGCTCGTAAGTTTAAAATTTTAAATTTATGTCATGTAATTAAAAGCTATACTATTTCAAAGAAAGAAGAGAAAAAAAATCAGTATAAGCAAAAATAAAAACAAACAGAGAGTTTAGGCTATGTCCTTAGCTCATTTATCCGGAGAGGGCGTACGGGAAAACAAGGATTAGAAAAAAGTGAGCGCCATCAATTTATGAACGGCCTCAACCTGAAGACCCCTAAATCTTATGGTACCGTGAAATGGGGCGAAATTGATCAAATAATTCCTGTTTTCAACAATATTTTTGTTGTAAGCGCAATAAGAGAAATAAATTTTACTCTAAAATGTGTAGTTATAAGATATGGAACACTTACGTATAATGAAAAATAAAAATAATTTTGATTTTGGTCTATATAATGAAAATGCCATCTGATCAATTTTATACTTACAGTGGGGTCAAATTGATCACGTGGATTTAAATGCATAGAAATAACGTACAAACACTAGGAATCAGATCAAGTAAACCCCGACGAAATTATATTGGGTCAGAAAAAAGTATGTAATATTGTGAGATTATAATATATTTACTGACCAAGATAAACTAAAAAAACACAAAAACTATGATTTATTTATATATTGAACAAGATACAGAAAAAATAGAGGTTACTTACCTCACCTACACTGCCTTATTCATGTCCACTATACATTTTCAAAAAATTAAGACTTATATAAATAAAGCAAGATATAAAAAATAGAGGTAAGTCTACATTTCATTGATGTCCACTGCATTTTTAAAAAAATATGCTTCTTTACCGTCTAAGTATTTCAACATGGGATCCGGAAGAACAGCTATTATGTCTGAAAAATCAATGGAAAATACGTCGTCTTCTACAGTTTTGAAAAATTTTTTTCCCTCGTTTAAACATTTCATGTCTAATACTTCAATGTCATTATCTTCGGACACTTTTTGAACTATGGCAACATATATATATAGTTGGTTTTCTTCCTTGAACCCCCTAACACTTTCACCAATAAGAACTTCTGCTTCTCTACATTATTTTCTTTTGGTGTTAAGTATTCTACTTCATCCTGAATGTCGTCTTCCATTACTTCGTTGTCGGAGTTGTCGTTAGTCACTGATTCAGGTAGACTGGATTGGGAATCTGAGTCTTCTTCGATAGGCGCAGACACACTCTTTCCCGGCTCGACTACAAGCTTCTGCCTCCTTACATTTCGTCTGCTTGGCCCAGCTGCAAATCTTTGGTGTTGTAAGTATTCAACCAGAACATTTTTGACAGCTTGGTCAGTTTCTTCTTCGAGGTCTGCTAATGGGATTTTTGTTAAAACACACCCTGGATCTAATGGTTCTATTCCAGTGGCCCAAGTCTTTTTTTTACGGCGCCATCGGCATCTTTCTTATCCATATCTAGCAATGTCGTATTTAGCAAGTGTGAGAAGTCCTTTTTGTCTATAGATGTCGAAAATTTATGTGCAGCTTTCCATCTGGTTAGAAAGGCTCTCCAGCAATTTGAAAATGCCGAAAAAAAACGACATCTAGTAATATGTGTCGAGTTTTTCGGTAGACACACAAAAGATATATTATTTTCAGCGCACAATCTTAACACGTCGTTAGTAAAATAAGACGATAAGTTGTCTCCGATTAAGACTTTTCGGCCTTCCAGTCTCTTTGCATGTGGCAAAAAGGTAGAAGCAAACCAATCACTAAAAGTTTGAGCGTCCATCCAGCCATGGTGGGTGCGGCTGAAACAAAAACCCGCTGCGCAGCATTTTTCACTACAACAAGGCGGCCCCTTTGGTCCTGCCTCAGTCCATTGTAGCCACATCTTTTCTGATTTATAAATAACGTAAGGTGGTAGGAGCACGCCCGACGCCGAACTACACATCATAATTGACGTGGCACTTTTGGTGAAATTACAGATGCGTTCGGGGTATTTAGTGCCCCTGCGAAACAGCATTCTCTTTTGACCTGGATCGTCCTGTAGGTTGGTCTCATCATAATTAAAAATGTGAGACGCGGGAACTGCCTGTAGAGTTGTTTGCAAATTCTCGAAATAATCAAGGAAAACTTGACGTGATACATCGGCCCTAGATCGTTTTATGTTCGCTGCCAATTTGTGGGTTAGGTCATTTTTATATCTACGCAGTAGAGAATATGCCCAATCTCTACCTGGTAGATTATCTTTAAATTTCTCTACACTGCGACCCTGACTGTCTAGGTAGTTTTTAGCTAGTTGTATAAGATCTAACAATGTTAATGGAAATCCCCATTCTCCACAAGTGGAAATGGCTTTAATAAAGGATTTTTCTTCATTTTTAGAAAAAACCGACTGGCCACCATTTTTACCAATACGTTGGCCATGAAAACGGTTGTGAAGAGTCCCAAATGGTATTTTATACTCCCTTGAAGCTTTTCGTAGGCTCCACCCATGAGCGACAACTTTTTCGAGGGCAATTTCTAGTTTTTCGTTAGAGTAGTTTTTGTAATTTCTCGCCCCAAGCTTTTTCTTGTAAGTACGTGGCATCGTCAAACCCCTAAAATAAACAAAAATCCCGTAGTGTGCAAGTGGCAAAATCAATCGCAGTTTTAAAAATAAAGCGAACAAAATCACCCTACACCGATGATCAATTTCACCCAAGAGTTGTGATCAATTACACCCCATGAGTTATTTTTTAAATTTCTCGCGTTCTCACTTTAAGAAATGTCAAACAGGTAACGTGCAATACATTAGCAAACATGGCTATTTACGATATTATAGCTAGATAAACGCACAAACAAATAGTTTTCAACGTACCTTCAAAAGTCCTCGGTGTACTAGAAAGGATGAGGAAGGAATTGTAGCACCACTTTGAAACAATTTTTTTTTTCGTAGAAAAATAGAATATTTTGCACAATTATTCACAAGCACGTTCTTCTTGTTCAACGAACTGAATGAAACAGGGTTGCCAACATACTAATTCCGAATAATAATGGCGGCAAATTCGAAAATATTAAAATTTGATTTAGTGATCAATTTCGACCCATAAAATCAATTTAACCCCATTTTACGGTACTTAATTGCCTCTAGTACTTTAAATTAAATTGAATTACATATAAAACTAATAGAACTGCTGAAAATAAAAATAGGAGGGCTGTGATCTAAATAAACGACAATATTCGAAAACAAAATCTTAGTTTGAAGTTAGTTTTACATTTTTTACAATATCCAATCAGTATTTAAAAGAAATAAAAGTAAAAGATTTCACAACTTGTTGTAATAGGCTAATTCGATGAAGCTCGTGAGCTCATGTAGACAATCAAGTTTGAAGCCGACAATATAAAGAAGGTTAAAAACTATTTACTTAAGGAACAACATTACTATATGACACGTGCCAGGAAAATAGCAATATTAGATATATGCCGTGACCGAAACAGTAACTATTAGAAAAGTCAAATAGCCAAGAAAGCTAAACTGATGCTGGGAAAAAAATCCCTTAAGCTGTTTGCTAAAAAGTAAGGATCTTGTGATATCTAAGGCAGACAAAGGTAATTGTCTAGTCATACTTAATTTGACTATATTTCAAAGGTCGAAAGTTTCTTGATAGATAATAACTACACTCTTTTATCTACTAACCCTTTTAATTCCTTTGTCAAAAAAAACATCTAAACTTCTCAAACATTTTAGTTTATTTCTTGAGGAAAATCAAGCTCCAAAAAACCTCATTTTTAGCAATCCTAATATGCCTAGGTTGTATGGCTTGCCTAAAATACACAAAATAGATGTTCCTATAAGACCAGTTGTTAGTTTTACCAACACACCAATATCTCTAATTGCTAATTTTATACATAAACTCATTAGAGAGCTTTCAGGTTTCATTCCGAAGTTAACCAACAAACTTAAATCACTGAACCTACCACCTACCTGTTTGATGGTCTCCTTTGATGTTACTAACCTCTTTACCACGGTCCCTAGAGATGAAACAATCAAACTGGTGAGTAGCCTTCTTGTAGCTAAAAATATTGATAACCAAAAAATTGTTAATATATTATGTCTTTTAAACTTCTGCCTCTCAAATTTTTTTCTCTTTCAATGTGAAAATTTACAAACAGCCTGATGGCTTAGCAATGGGTAGTTGTTTGTCTTCTTTTTTGCCTGATTTATTTATGAACCACCTTGAGACAACATACATTATCACTGACAGCAATCCTGAAATTGTTCATTGGTTTAGAAATGTGGATGATTGTCTTTGTTTTCTTGATTGTGATAGGCCCGAGGCTGACAACCTGCTCTTGAAACTTAATAACATACATCCAAATATTAAGTTTACTATCCAATTTGAAGACAACAAAAAACTAAACTTTCTTGACTTAACAATTGAGAGGACGATTTCAGGATTGAGTTTTGCTGTCTATAGAAAGCGTACCCAGACCGATCATACAATATCTAACTTGTCTCATTATCCTAATCAGCATAAGATGGCAGCTTTCCACTGCTATGTTAACAGACTTTTAAATATTCCTCTTTCTATCGACAATTATAACAATGAAGTTAAAATACTAAAACAAATAGCAGTTAACAATCATTATGATCCTAATCTAATTGATTCCTTGATACTCAAAACCAAACATAAAAAACTAAAGAAAGAGATTTACCCCATTACCTTATTTGAATAGCAGCTTAAATGATAAAGTATCTAAAGTTTTCTCAAATAATATACCAAACATAAAAATCTCTCATAAAATTAAATCCAATCTAGGCACACTTTTAGTAAATACAAAGGATAAAATAGACTCTTTATCAAAAAGTGGAGTTTACAAACTTTCATGTGGTTCTTGTGACAAAACTTACATAGGCAGAACTTGTAGACCCTTACACACAAGGATTAATGAACATCTAAAAAGAACTAACTCAGCCTTTGGAGAGCACCTGAGATCTTCCAATCATAGTTTCAGCCCAAGGTCAAATTCTAAACTACTTCATAACATAACGTCTAAAAACTTCAGCAAGTTGGACTTTATGGAGGATATCGAAATTTTCAACGAACTAAAGAATAATGACTCATGTCTTAATACACAAGTCTCCCTCAATAGATCTTTCATCCCTCTACACTGCAGACTTTTGGACTGATTCCATCGCTCTATGATGAACCCAGACTTGAGGTCATTTACCCTGTCTGATTGATCCATTCTTCTTCCTCACTTTATATTAATATTCATTTAAAAAACTTATATAACTTTCCGATCCACATCTCCTTTACTCACTTATACCAGTTTCAAAATTCAAAATTTTGAAAATAAATAAATTTAATTTTCAATTCAAGATACAAATTCTCTTTCCTCGCCACTTTATTTACATAACACACATTTATCTGAAAACATCTTTAATTGTGAATAAGATTGAAATATGTATATATGTTTTAATTTGTTCACCAATTTATACAGAACATCTACAAAACATCGATTGTTCTAATTCCTGTTTGACATTTCTCCTCTTTATTTAAACAATTTTAATGGAATAATAATACTTTTATTAAATCAAAATTAAATTTAAAAATTGTTTAAGTCATAATTCTATAAACAAGTTGGTTTCAACTCCGCTGAAGCCAACCCCTTATAAAATTTGCTTCTTCATTGACACTTCTTTTCCTACAGGTTTAAATTTTAAATATATTGATAGGTTGCCAACCTCACAGGGCTAATTTTCCTTGTAGGTTTAACCTTCAAACTCTGTTATTTGAGACCATCACATTTCAGCCTTAATTGGAACGAAATGATAATTTAGGTCGCTAAAAAGGGGGTGATCCCTTGTTTTATAAAAGTTTTAAATGTGATTTGTTATATATTTGACATGTAACTTACAATTTAAATGTTTACTGTTTTTAACTGTTTGTGGTACTTTATGGATTTATTTCCTGTGCACACTTGACTAAGTAAGTAGATCACTTATTGTCATTGAATTGTTATTACAGATTGCTTCTTAATACAAATTATCTTCATAATTACTCTTTTTACATAGTTTCTTTGTCCTTATTCAATTTCACTTCTACATTAGTAACTCTCTTCATAAAATACTTATCGAAAACTAAAGAAAGTGATTTCCTTCCTTTCAGGTGGGACTGATGATGGCGAAAGCTTTTTGCTACGTTTTTAATAAATTGATTTGCACGAAATACAAAGAAAAGATTTTCACAATTTATTATAAATTAGTTAAACTCTGAAATCATTTTGCAAGCAAATCTTGGCTTTACTTGCTAAAAGCTTATGATCCCTTTCTAATTTGCAGCGAAAATAAGTGATTGCTATAATGATCCATTGAAAGGGATAAAACCCGTTTTTAGGTACAAACTTCGCAGACAATTTTTTTTGGTAAGCCAATTTACTAGAACGCTGGGAGTAGATGAGTGGAAAAGCTGTTTAATGCCGACGTTAATTCAGCAATCCTTTTTTAATCCACTTGATTTCCCTGATGGCGAAATCCCTCTTCATTCATCAATCAGTATTTTCAAGTGACTCAAAGGACCATGCAAATAATGTAATCAAGGCGCAAAGCTATTAAATCTACTATTAATGCCACGTTACGTTTACTGTTTTAGCAAGCACATAAAACGTTTAATTGGTGAGTTATTGAGGAACAGTAAATCGTTTTCTACTACCGTAATAAAATTATTATATAGAGCAATTTAAGATTTCTTCCAGTAAATAGCTAAAAAAATATGTTTTGGCAAACACAGTACTTCCTCGTATATGTACGTTAATGTTTTTCCCAACTTGAGGTTTATACGCAAGAAGATAAAATAAAAGTCACGGGTTTTATCAATTTCTGAAAATCGGAAAATTTCCTTTACCCGGAACTTCCCTGGTTATGAATTTTTCCTTTTGTTAGAAATAGTGAAGTCTGACCCAATTTAGTTCAATATATAGTCATTTAGTAACATTTATATAAATTTTTATTGGACGCCGTTTTGTTGGATCATATTGCTACCAATAATTTACCAATTTCAATCTAACCCAGACTAGATATTTCGTCATAATTTAAAATAAATTTAATAAGTAGTTTTTACACTGACACATACCGCCATTTTGTTATGTCATCTTGAATTCGTATCAGTTTATCCCTACATCATATTTAAATTTTCTGCAAAATTTGAAGTCTACTAAATAAGATTTTTTTTACGTTGATTTAAAAATATATTTGGCCGTAATTTTTTTCAACCATCTTAAATTCGTTCCACAACTTTACCAGTTTATTTCTATATCATACTTAATGCTTGCACAAAATTTGAAATTAATCTAATGAGTACTTTATTAGGCTGCCATTTTGTTTTGCTCTCCTATATACCGGGTGTACAACTAAGAAGGGAGACCGGTCATATCTCAGAAACCACTTGTCTTACGGTTTCGGGAAAAAAGATTATGTAGTAAATCGGCCAAGAGAAATCTCTGGAAATTATTTTTAACCTCGAAAAATTGCCGCTAGGGGGCGTCACAAGAACTTTAAATCGTAAATGTCGATTTTTTAGTGAATTTGCATAGTTAAGCTGTGTCGAAAATATAAGCATAGTATTCTTCAATAAGTTACGCAACTTTTTGTTATTTATCATTTTTTTTCTATTTTCAATAATAAAGTGGCGGGGGAAGGTCAAACATTTTTGGTTTCAAACGTTGATATCTCTGTTTTGAATGAACTTATTTTATTGAACTTGGTCTTAAAAAGGGGCTTTTTTCGCTCGATTTGCGGTGGTATTAACGGTCACCAAATTTATTCTGCTACTGGTCGCTAGATGGCGTTTTTCTGGAATTCCTGAAATAATACGGATTTTCTCAAAAAAATCAAATGGGACTTTTTGTCACACTATTTTGTGGCTGCGAAGGGTATAAGGTAGTGAAATAAAAAAATCAGATCCATATTTAAGTTAAGAAAGTTGATGATAGTCGCCCAAATTCGAAATGTGAAATGGTAAAGTGAAAGTTATTTTTATCTATCATTTCAATTTAACCTAAAATTTGAGAAAAAAACGCTGCAAATTGAATCACTACTTCCACATCATCTTTAGGAGATATAACACAATAACTGTAGATATAGCCGAAAACCAAATAGAGATATTAGTCGATTTTTTACTAAATTTTGGATTTTCGTTCCCTCTACTTTATAAATATATAAAAAAAATGAGGGACGATCCCCGAAAACCTATAAATCGATATGATACCCGATTTTTTTTCAAATCAAGAAAGTTGATGATAGTCGCTCGAATCTCAAAACTAGCGTTGGATTAAAAAAAAATAACTTCACCAAACTTTTAGAGGAAGATAAGTGCCCAATGGTGAAGTGAGAGCTATTTATATACGTTTAAATTTTACTAAAATATATTGAAATGAAAGGATATAATATTTATCGTAAGCCAGAACATAAAAAACTAAACAGTAACAGAATAAACAGGAAATAGGACACCAAAGAAAGAGTTTATGTTTTATTCTCTGCTCTGCTTTTTCCTGCTACTCCATTTATTGTTGTGTGAAAAAGCAGGGATGATCTAAAAAAATACTATAAATAACAAAGAAACAAAGAAAATGTCGTAAAATGCAAATCCTTTTTCGATTTAATTGTTTATTAATTAACTATTGGTCTCGAGTGAACTGTTGGAAATGTCTACCGTCATGCTCGATATATAGACGGAGCCTTTCTACTGTAGAATTTACTGCAGCTGGAAGGCATTTCTAATTCGGTTGATGAAGTCCTTCCTTGTTGTTGGTTTATTTTGGTACACCAAATTATTAATGCGACCCCACAAGTAAAAGTCTAGACACGTTAAATCGGGGAACGAGGGGGCCAGAAAAAATATACTGCCCCTACCTATCCAGCTTCCGGGAAAACGCCCATCTAGAAACCGTCTGACATTGTTTGAGTAGTGAACTGGGCAGTCATCATGTTGGAAGAATGTGTTGTCTAAGTCGATGCCCTCAAGCAAAATTGGCAGCTAATTTTCGAGAAAATCTAAATAAGTCCGTACATTTAGCGAATTTTCGAAAATTACTGGGCCGATAATTCGGTTATTTACGACCTTGGCGCTGGACTTCTCGCATCCAGAGAGGATTGTGGTCCGACCAATAATGCAGATTATGCAAGTTCACTTTCCCCTCGGATCGGAAAGTAGCTATATAATAAGTAATATGTGGATTTATGGATTTTCGGGTATACAGCTTTCAATTTTTGAGTTAATTTCATGTTTTATGGGGATCTTAAGATCATGTGGAAGTAGTGATTTAATTTGCATAATTTTTTTCTCAAAATTTTTCAAATTTTAAGTTAAATTGGAATGATAGATGAAAATAACTTTCACTTTACTATTGGCACTTTTTCTACTCTACAATTCGGTGCAGTTAATTTTTTAATTCGACGTTTCGGATTCGAGCATCCATCATCAATTTTCTTAATTTAGATACGGACCTGGTTTTTTTATTTCCCTATCTTATAACCTTCATAACCACAAAATAAAATGTCACAAAAAAGTCATATCATACCATTTGATTTTTTTGGGAAAATCCGGATTATTTGAGGAATTCCAGAAAAACGCCATTAAGTGATCAGTATAAATTTGGTGACCATTAGTAGCACTGAAAATAGAGCGAAAAAAGCCCTTTTTTAAGACCAAGTTAAATAAAATCGGTTCATTCAAAACAGAGATGTCAACGTTTAAAACAAAACATGTTTGACCTTCCCCCAAAACTTTATTATTGAAAATAGAAAAAAATGATAAAAATCAGAAAGTTGCGCAAGTCATTGAAGAATACTACGCTTATATTTTCGACACACTTTAAATATGTAAATTCACAAAAAAATCGACATTTACGATTTAAGGTTCTTGTTGCGCCCCCTAGCGGCAATTTTTCGAGGTTAAAAATAATTTCCAGCGATTTCTCTTGGCCGATTTACTATACAATTTTTTTCTCGAAACCGTAAGAAAGTGGTTCCTGAGATACGGCCGGCCTCCCTTCTTAGTTGTACACCCGGTACATACATACCAAAATGTTATCAGTTCATTCCTATGTAACACTTGATTTTTCTGCAAAATTTGAGGAAATTGGATAATCAGTTTTTTAGTAATAATTTTTTCCAAGATTCACTAGGCCACCATCTTGTTCCGACCAGGTCATCCCCATATGACCAACACCTACAAGACAAGGCCAGGGTGCTGAGATGAAATTTTGTAGTTACGTCACGTTCCGAGGAGATTCATTCTTTGCCGTTCGTCCTAACATCGGTAGTTGTCGGTTCACAATCGTCTTCAGTCATTTTTAGCTTGTTAGGTTGAAACGACGTTGTGAAACTAGGTCAAAACTCTGATTTTAAGAAACTTGAGAAAACAATTTTTTTTTCGTAAAAAGTTTATAAATACCTCAAATTCATTATTAATTCGTGACTAAAATAATTTTACAGCAGTATTCCATTGGGGCTATTGCATCATGCTAATCTTTCTTATGAATCGTTACAGACATTCATTCAGAAAGCGACGTTAAACGGGCGTAAGGCTCGAAATCCTTTGCAGGTACTATATCGCTTCTCGCCAATGCATTCAACCAAGATATAGTTCTCGCCCATTCATATACTAATTTTAATTTTGGAGTCAAAATTTACAGTAAGAATGATAATTATTTTGAATCCCCCTGAAATAAAATGAAACAGTAAACTCGATCTGGCATCGTTGCTTCGTGCCGTATCCCCCCGTGACGTCGGACCATACATCTGAATGTCGGGGTTGCCGTTCCATCACAATGATTTACTATTACAATTGTAATAGATCTATTTATTACTATTGTGAAGGATCTATTACTCTATTACCTAATAGACCAAATCTGATAATATAGAAGCCAAAAGCTACATATATTTCAGAGATGCATTTATAAACATAGCTGTCATTTTTGCACCGTCGCGATCGCCTCGTTGTTTAATTTTACGGTTTTGGCCGATCTCTGTTTTATACTACTGTTTTTAAATTTTGGATGTATTATTTACCATATAATTTGTAACTAGGAGCCAAGTTAAGTTTCAGCGTAAGCAAAGATAAGCACAAGATTAAAAAATTAGATTTTAGCACAAATAAATTTTAAGCAAACTATGATCTGTTAGTATTTTTGAAAATCTATTACTTTTTTACTAACCAATCTATTACTTTAAATCAAATCGCTGTGGATGTGGCAACACTGATGACTAGTGATGTTGTTTGTTCTTCAGTAATAAACGGGATAATTGACATTCGTGTCAGTAAAGTCGATATTATCGGTTTTGTTATGTTTAGGGAAAAGGATCGGTTTTTGATACGTTTATAAGTGTTTTATATCCTTTCAAAATGCCTTACAGATGTTGTGTACCCGATTATAATGGTAATTACCCGAACGGTGAGTTTTTCGAAAACTGAAGAACGCCGATTAAAATGGCAAAGTGCCATTCATCGCGAGGGATTTGTTCCCAGTGATAGCAGCCGAGTGTGTGAGTGTCTTTTAGAAAAAGAAGATGTTATTTGGAAGATATACCAGCAGGACTCCAAAACGGTTGAGATCGTTTCTGTAAACTTAAATATACCGAGATTGAAAGACCACAGCGTACCAACTAAATTTCCTAATTATCCAAAATACTTATTGAAAACTATAACGCATAGAAAAGCAGGGAAGAAAAGCTTAGGGAACTAGACGAAATTCGATTTCAGCAGGGTATTGACGAAAGCAAGTGCGAATCTGTAATTTGTTTAAAACATTTAATTTAAGAAAAGGTTGGTTTATGATTGACGAACTAATGTCTGACTCTCTTTAGGATTGAACATACTCCTGGGCCTACTCAAAAAGCTCTATACCATATTATTTATGGTATGCTAGAAATAGTTAAATGTTGTTTTGATGAATTAAACTCAAATTATGTTTTATTAGGAAAATTGCAAACCGATCCCTTAGAAAATCGCTTTGGAAAGTACAGACAGTTGGCGAGGGGGCATTATCTTATCTCAGTTAGACAACTTTACGAGTCTGAAAAAAGCCTTTTCAATCAATACTGACACTAAAATCTCGTAAATTTGGGCACTTGTCTATAGAGAAATTCTATGAGTCACCTGAATGTGACGAACAGGGCAGTTTTGAAGACTTTCCTAATAAAATTGACGTAATATTAAAAAATACCTTTATTGAAAAATCTGATATTGACAACTTAAAACCCCAAATGTCCGTGATTACTTATACAGGAGGCTATTGTAACCACACTGCTTTAAAGAGACTAAAATGCAATTATTGCCAAACTTCTTTGATATGCGATAAAGACCGTATTGTTGATGATAATTTTAATCTCATAACTAACCTAAGCAGAGGGCACTACAATATCCTCGAGATTCTGTAGTTGAAATAGTTGTGATTTCTTATATTTTATTCCAGAAAATACTAAGTGACCACGAGAATAAATTCTTGGACATTTTTTCTCAAAAATCATTCCTGACTAAACTCATATTTACTTATATCCTTAAAGAAGATTTTTTAGTTTATTTCGAAGGCTGCAATACGCACTCAGCAAAAACAATTATTGAAATTGTACTTAGCAGTATTACCAATGCTTTGATTAAAAATTACTGCAGCAAAAAAAATCGATCATAAAAGGAAATTAAATACATATTCAAAATAAATGGCCTTAATATATTAAAATGCAGAGACATTCTGCTATCTGAGGAAGCACATTATCTAGACTCGTATTTATGATGTTATGGATTACACAGGGTAAAAAAATGAAAACAAAAATTTTGTGCCGGAAATCTAACATATGATTTTAGATGTTTTTAATGTGCTGATTCCAAAAATGCCACCTATCAGCTCTAGTTTTTGAGATACAAGTTAATTGATATTTTTTTCTGATAAAAAAACAACAAATAAAGAGATAAATATGTACTTAATCGTCAAAATAGAAATTTCCCAGAATCTGATTAACCAAATGGATACCTGGAATTGTCCCTGGCCCAATGTTCCTATACTAGGAACTACTCAATACACTGCTCTTAATTACTTTTATACCCGTAATTGCCTATGACCCGATCCTTCTATACCTGCTTGGTTGTACTCGATTTAGTATATTACTGAGTTTTCCCAAGTAAAGTTGTGCTATCATTTTGTGTAAATTTTGGTCGTTTTGTAGTATCAAGACACTAAACTGAAACTATGACATCCACAAGCAGACGTACCTTTTTTGTTATGTGTGTGGTGAATAAACTTTAAAAGAGAGCAGAAAAACGATTTCTGACTTTGTGAAAAGAGCTTATCTTGCCTATGTTGGCGTTCATTTAGGAGATCAAGATAAATCTTGGGCCCCACATTTCATATGTAAAACATGTGTTGAACATTTGCGACAGTGGACAACTGGAAAGAGGAAGTGCCTAAAGTTTGGTGTACCAATGGTTTGGAGAGAACCGCGAAACCATCATGACGACTGCTATTTTTGTCTCGTTAATATTAAAGACATAAATAGAAACAATAGACACAAATGGACATGTCCTGATCTAGATTCTGCAAGAAGGCCTGTAGCGCATTCGGAAGAAATACCCATTCCATCATTCAGCAGTCTACCCGAACTGACAGAAGATGATACAGAAACATCAACGTCTGACGAAGTTCAACGAATTCAATCAAAAAACGACAGCGAATTTGAAGCAGATTTAGCAACTCAGTGTTTCAATCAAGAAGAACTAAACGATCTTATAAGAGACCTGAATCTCTCAAAGGAATCCGCTGAATTACTTGCATCCAGATTAAAAGAAAAAAATCTTCTTTGTCCAGGTACTAGTATTACATTTTATCGTAGAAGAGATAAGGATCTGCTGCCTTTTTTCGCTCAGGAAAATGACTTGGTATTCTGTAACAATATAAAAGGGCTCTTAGAACAAAAATGGGTTTGCCTGAATAAACTCCAGATGATTGGCGCCTTTTTATTGACAGTTCAAAACGTAGTTTAAAATGTGTTCTTTTACATAACGGTAACAAATATGGGTCAATTCCTATTGGTCGTCCTACTACCATGAAGGAAGAATATGAAACAATTGCATTAGTTTTGAGAAAAATTAAACACGAAGAACATCAGTAGGCAATTTGTGTTGATTTAAAAATGGTTAACTTCCTCCTTGAACAGCAGAGTGGATATACAAAATATCCTTGTTTTTTTGTGCCTTTGGGACAGCAGAGCTAAAAATGAGCACTGGGTTAACAAAAATTGGCCTTCAAGAGATGTCATGATTCAAGGAAAACAAAACGTGATCAACGAGAAAAAATCTTACTTCCGCCCTTGCATATCAAGCTAGGCCTATAGAAGCAATTTGTGAAGGCTTTAAATCGAGATGGAAATTGTTTTGGGTATTTGTCACGTAAATTTCCTGGCATTAGCACGGACAAATTAAAAGCTGGTATATTTGATGGTCCTCAAATAAGGCAACTTGTTAAAGATCCACAATTCACCACATCAATGAACGAGACTGAATCTAACGCTTGGTGTTCATTTGTTCAAGTAGTATAAAATTTTCTTGGCAATCATAAAGCAGAGTATTACGTAGAATTAGTGGAAACTATGCTTTCAAATTTTAATATTTTTGCCTGTAACATGAGTATAAAAGTTCACTACCTCCACAGCCACCTAGATCGTTTTCCAGAAAACTTAGGTGATTTTAGTGAAGAACAGGGGGAAAGATTCCATCAGGATATTAAAACTATGGAAGATCGTTATCAAGGACGATGGGATAACCACATGATGTCGGACTACTGCTGGAGCCTTCAGCGAGACTGCCCTAGTAAATTCCATTCTAGAAAGTCGTATAAAAGAAAATTTTTATGTGATTAGTGACTAATGTAATTATGTAAACTAAGTTTTTGCAATAAATATTATATATTATAACAGTTATAACGTAAATATATACACAATTTTTTTTAAAACTAGATCTGATAGACAAAATATGCGAACTTTTTTACATTCTACATCCAAAAATTACCCAGGAACAGTTAAAAAATCGCAGGCACCAAAATGTGTGTTGGCCTGTGTTATTTTAAGAGTATTTTTCTGCTTGTCGTTTCACTGGGTCAAAACGGCTTTAGGTAAGTACCTATTTATTTCGAAAAACTACAATAGAACATCCTAACTATATAAAATTAATTGTAACAATCATTAAAATTTTAAAAAATCCAGGAAAAAAGCACATACTGTTTCAATAATCATCAATACTGTGTTGTTTTCAAATGACCACGGGTGATGACTTCACAAATCAGCGACTTGGCCTTATCTTGTAGAAAGTGTTGATACGACCCTTAACTTTTTACTAAAATGTGAACACACTTTAATGGGTAGTTTTTAAGCTATGCCATGAACTGACAGGCAAACAGACGGACCGACGGAAATGATAAAAATATTTTTTGAATATTTATCTAGAGACGCAAAAACCTGAAAATATGTAAAGCCTTAGAGGTTAATTTTTTTCGCAATTACAAATGTTTTATTTGGAAGCCATTTTGTTGCATCTTGTGTTAGTACCACAGGTTTGCTAGTTCATCTCTATACCATAATTAATTATGGCAAATAATTTGAAATTATTTTTTTTCAGACTAATTTTTTAAATATTTTATTAAGCCGCCATTTTGTTTCGCCATCTTAAATTCCTACCAAAATTTTACCAGTTGACTCCTACATATTACTACTTAAGCCGCCATTTTGTTTTGCCATACGGATTTTTACGAAAATGTTACCAGGTTTTCCCCATATAACACTTAATATTTGGCCAAAATTTCAATCGGGTAAGTAGTTTTTAGTTATGCGGCGAACAGAGAGACCGACAGACAGACAGACCGACGGAATTGAGAAAATCTATTTTTCGGTATTTAGGGACCCTGAAACGTATAGAACTGAAAAAATCTCGGAGGAAGATTCTTTTCACGATTACAATACTGCCCTTTTACGTAAAAATAAAATAAATTTGTCGTCTCCCAGCACTTTTTAAATATTTTTTATGAGGCTCTTTCATCTTATTAATGTACCTAACTATATATAAAGGATAATTTATGCGCAAAAAACTTAAATGAATTTGGCCTTTCTTACAGTTTCTTAAAAAAGCTTACCTTATGGTATTAACACATATTTTTGTTTCTACGGGCTAATTTATAATTATTATATTAATAGATAAAAAAAAAGTTTAACCGGTTTTAACTTGTACTTTTAAATGCTAAACGTTCTGAAATAAAAAATATATTTTCATTTTCAAGTGTTGTTTTATATCATTTTTTTATATATAAAAAAAATAAAAGAAATTTTTTTGAAAATATATTTGAATTCTCCAATAAAAGTTGGGCCAACTTTGTTAAGTGTTACCTATACCTAAATTCTAGGATTTTAGAAATAGTATAATTTTTTTGAAAAAAATCGTTTTTTTTAAGAGTGAATGAAACCGAAAATGGCCAACTGAACAATAAAGTGCTAGTTTAACAGACTTTGATTTATCAGTATTAACCTCTCCTGTTATTTAATATTACAGGAGTTGTACAAAAACCAATGGTATACTTCTTCGAAATTCATTCATTAATTACTTCGTTATTTGAAAAGAGATTCTCGACTCATTTTCTTACCAAGAGAAAGTATATTCACTTCCATAACAAACTTCCTATACCTAAATGCTATAGTTTTCTAATAATTTTAATTTTTCTTAGTAAGTGTAGTGGTACAGACAGACTATTAAATTATTTGTATCGTTATGATTTATGAGAACATCCTAAATTTAGTAACTTAAGATTTAAATATCTGTTAACCTGCATTAGGTTTGCCTGGGCTTTTCTACACTTTAGATTTCAAAAACCAAATTTTTGAAATTAATTATCGAGAATGTTGATTAGCCCTGTTTAATGCAAAACTGAAAAATGGGCAAATTTTCTTTACCCAAAACTTCCCTGGCTATGAATCTTTTCTTTTATTAGGAATAGTGAAGTGTGACCCAATTTAGTCGTTTAGTAATACACATATATGTCTTTTCAAACATTTAAATTGGGTACCGTTTTGTTGCACCATATTGGATTTCTACCAACATTTTACCAGTTTCTGCCTATGCTACACTTAAATATAATTTAAAATAAGTTAAGCAAGTAGTTTTTACACTGACATACACCCCCATTTTGTTCCATCATATTTATTCCTATATCAGATTTAATTTTTCTGTAAAATTTAAAGTCAATTGAATAAGTAGATTTTTTTATGCTGATTTTTTAAAACATTTTATTTGGCCGCCATTTCGTTTCGGAATCTTGGATTCGTTCCACAACTTTAAGAGTTTATCTCTATATCACACTTAATGCTTGCACAAAATTGGAAATTAATTTAATAAGTAGCTTTTCAGGCTGATTTTTTAAATGTTTTATTAGGACGGCATTTTGTTTTGTTATCTTGCATTCATACCGACATATTACCAAGTCATCCTTATCCAATTACTAAGAAAAATGCAAATTACTAACAAACTATTGCACTCAGATATAGGAAACCCTAATATAGCTTTTTAAAGATTTAAATATACTCTCTCTTGGTGAGAAGATATACCGAGGGTCTCATTTCAAATAACGATGGTATTAATGTTTGAATTTGGGCAAATTGTACCACCGATTTTCTTACATATAATATTGAACTAGCGAGTACCCGCAACTTCGTTAGCGTATGGCGATAACGAAACAAACACATAGAGGTACTTAAATCGTCTTTTTTAAATACCTCTTTATAAACCATGTTTTTGTTCCAATTTTTTTATAATTTGTAAATTATTTCTGATTTTTTCGAACACCCTGTATAAGTTTTTAAAAATAAAACAAAATATACCTGTTTATGCTTTTTTTTTCAGAAACTAACCTTTTTTTTTAATAAAAAATATTAAGGGCGGTTTCATCCCCTTGAAATGTGATTTTTGAAAAAATTCCCTCGTATCAAACCTCCACATCCTACAATCAACCTGTATGCCAAAATTCTGTTTTTACGTCAAGAGGTTTGAGCAGAATCGTGATTAATCTGTGACCCGATTTTAGAAACACCCTGTATACATTTTTAAAACATTTTAAAATAAGTAAAATAATCAAATAAAATACAAGAGTTTAAGCGTTTTTCCAAAAAACCAACTGTTTTATTAATTAAAAAATATTGTAATATTTAACGGGCGGTTTCACCCCCCTTGAAATTTGAGTTTGAAAAATCTTTTCTTATCGAACCTCTACATCCTACATTTAATCTGTATGCCCAAATTCAGCTTTTTAAATCAAGGGATTTGAGCAGAATCGTGATTAATCTGTGACCCGATTTTTTTATACACCCTATATACATTTTTAATAAACTTTAAAATGTGTAAAATAATCAAATAAAATACACGAGTTTAGGCGTCTTTCCAAAAAAAAAAACAATAGTTTTTTTAAATAAAAAATGTTGTAATATTTAACAAGGCGGTTTCACTTGAAGTTTGAGTTTTGAAAAATCCCTTCTTCAAATTTCTACATCCTACTAACAACCTATGTCCCAAAATGCAAGAGATTTGAACAGAATCATATAAATCGGTGCAGTACAACTCTCTTATGAACTTACTGAAAAATTTGTCTTACCCCCCATTGCACAAAACTTAATTGCTGTTTAGAATATTTAACAGAACCTTCGGATTTGACAAATTGCTTACAGAAATCTAGGAAGTCGCTGTCAAATTTCACATTCCGTTAAGCATTCTAAACTTTAGTTGAGCTTTCTGCAACGGGCCATTAGTGTTTTAAATATATAGATAAAGAGGGATCTTGATACTGATAGATCAAAATCTCTTAAACTCGCAGGTAATTATTCAGTTGCTTGTTGTGGTTATTTTTGGTGATAATCAGTTTTTGAAAATAAAAAATATTTTCAAAAAATTAAAATAATTCGAAAACCCTGGAACTCTGGTATACCTATAACATTTCTCAACTTTTAATGGAGAATTCAAAATGTAATAAAATCCAGGGTATTCCATAAACAATGTTGTAACTTTTATCTGCCAGTAATTTTGGCATAAATCTCCAAATAATTTTTTATTAAAGCTCTATCCAAGCTGGATATATCCTCCAAGTTGTTCAAATTCAAATTCAAAAACATTATTGTGCAAAGGTAAAAAAAATACAAATAGTCATTATTACACAAAAGGACAAGGTACACTAGATAGTGGTATAAACAACCAGGCAATATCAAAATAGATGAAAACATTAGGAGGAAAACAAAATACTGGCCGACAAAAAAAAATTTTTTTGTTGTAACACAAATCAGAATAGCATAATCTAATATAATGAACCTATCTAAATACGAAAATGACAAATAGAAAGTTGTAGCACGTAGGGTTTTCTTGTTAGAGTTGTAGAACCATATCGAATGTTACGATACTTAATATCTATAGAAAAAAATGATTTCAGAAAATTCTTAACCCTGTTTATTGACTATGTTTACAGTTTTCGCCCATTAAACAAACCATACATCTAAGAGAAAAGCAAACGAGAAAATATTAACTTAAAACACCAATTAAACTTTATTTTTTCCGTTTATGAGGTGTCCTATCTTCTCTCTTCAAAAACCAACAGTAGTCACCCATCATGGCTGGATCCCAACGTCCTTGGAACCGAATTTCCATTGTTGATATCTTGGTGAAACCTTTCACCCTGCTCGTTACTAACAGCTCCTAAATTTATAGGAAAAAATGACAGATGGGAATGGAGGAAGTGAATTTTAATGACATTCTGGCACCAAGCGCTTTATAGGCATCTAAGAGTTCATTAACTAATTGTTCATGCCTGGTAAGCTTTTCCGTAAAATTGACATCGTCCAGCAATTTTCTGATTTGTGGCCCAATAAAAATGCCTTCTTTTAATTTGGCATCACTTAACTGGGGAAAGACTCAAGCTCAAGTTTAATGTGAAGAGGAGGCAAAAGGAAATTTTTGGAATCAACAAGAGGTATAAATTTAACATTTTAAGATCCCGGTTGAAATTCACTTCTTTCTGGCCAAATTTTTGTTACACAATGGTGATTTATTGCACGACTGTCCCATAAACAAAGAAAACAGCAACATTTTGTAAATCCCCCCTGAAGTCCCACTAAAATCGCTATAACTTTTAAGTCCCCACATATCTGCCATTTATACCTATTGTAGTTTATTTTATCCAAAATCGCGCGCATATTATCATAATTTTATTTCATTGCAACTGAATAGGCAACTGGTATAGAGGGTTTTAAATTTCCATTATGCAATAACACAGCTTTTAAGCTATATTTAGATGAGTCTATAAATAAGCGCCACTCACGGGGAGAATGTTCAATATCCAAGTTCCTGCATTAAACTGTCTATAACAGCACACGCGCACAACGAATTTACCATACTGTAGAATTCAGAAAACATTTCTTTTTCTGAAATTCGAAATTTTTGTTTCTTTGCACAATAGGTTCCATTCCTTAAGACGGGAACCCAGAAGTTCTGACTGTTGCTTGGATAACCCCAAATCACGTACTAAATCATTTAATTCACTTTGAACAATCAAACGTCAAATGTGGCTCGCCGGAACTGGGACCTGTGGTAAAAGTGGGATTGGTGCACTGTTCTTCTGAGCTGCCTGATGATGCGTTATCTCCATTATCTCCCAAATCAATAGCTTGCCAATTTAAAGGCGCAATCGGCATCGGCAAATTTGCATTATGAGGAACAAGTCGTATGGCAGATTGCAAATTTGGATATTCTATATTGTGCTTTCCCTTTTTGGAATAACCTTCAGTCTTTGTCAGGCAAAATAACAATCGTCAGAATGATTGGTGGGTTCTCGCCATACCATTGGAACTGCAAAAGGCACACTTTTTCTCTTTTCCTTCATTCACTGCACCAATGATACACTACAACTAACATAGCACACATGGGGAGCCCACCGCTTATCTTGACCCCCCATTAACACACCAAAATATTTAAAGTAGGCTTTTTTTACATTTTCGGAAAATGGCCTGGCTTGTGATTTCACCAGAAATTCTCCATAAATATAACAAAATTTGTCAGGAGAAATTTTGCAACTCCGGCGCGTTTGACTCGACATTCTCGTCTTGACATACACTTGCTTATCGATACACAGAGAACCACTCAATTCGAAACTCAACAGAAGAATGATGTTTAACGTTTATTTTATGTCTAATGTTGTAAACAACCCAGTTGTAAAATGGACCCATTTTAGCCGCCTC
This sequence comes from Kuschelorhynchus macadamiae, assembly GCA_030620095.1. Classification (NCBI taxonomy): domain Eukaryota; kingdom Metazoa; phylum Arthropoda; class Insecta; order Coleoptera; family Curculionidae; genus Kuschelorhynchus; species Kuschelorhynchus macadamiae. The sequence goes on along the minus strand of JAUTXW010004195.1, from coordinate 203,439 downwards.
ACAATAAAATTGTTTACCTGCCAATATAAAAGGTTCTAATTAGGCTATTAAAAATGGTACGTATTAGGGCTTCCCGAATATTTTTTTTATTATTGGGAGGGTATTTCTATTGTGAAAATAATGAACTGGCCTGTGTTAGAAAAATCTTGTCGGCCAGTGTAATTAAAACATATTAAAATTAAAAGTTTTTAGACTTTGTCTGACCTCCTGCTTCAGTGTTCGCTTCACAGTGAGCTTGGATTTAGACGACAAGCTTGGCAATAGTCTTGAGATTTGGTTGTAGGCATATAGTGCGAGATAAAAGAAGCCTGCTCGAAAAGTTTCGGTTCTAGGCCTTGGGATGTCAAAGTTAGTATAAACTTTCCGAAGCGATCTGCCATGGACATCGCTTCTTCTAATAAATTTTTCAGCTAAATACTTTGGAGTCTGAGAGTTGATCACATTGAACACAAAACAGATAAAATGAACAAATCTCGTCTCGTTCAATTTAAACAACTTTAGCTTTTCATAAATGAGAATATCTTTGAACTTTAATTATAAAACGGATGCAACAGTTTTGCATTCTCTGTAACCTCATGCGACTCTCATTCGTCAAACAAGGTCAATAAACGACATCTGCATAATGAAAATGAGACAAAACCAAAGAGCTGACTAGCATTTTCTTTGTATTTTCATCCAGAAGATCTTTAAATTTATACAGAGATTTAAGACTGAGGAATAGTTTACGACACACCAGCGAGATATGATTTTCAAATCTAAGCCTTAAATCAACAAGTAGCCCAAGGCTCTTGATGAACTCTACTACTATATTTAAAACGAAAGTGCCGTTTAGCAATTAGAGGCTAGCGGCCATGGGGTGCTGCACCATGTATATTTGATGGCCTCTAGCGGCTAAACTAAACATACAAATAAGTTTATATTTCAGATGTTTCTATTAAATACCAAACCCTACAACATATTCTATTTTTATTCAATTCCGCTTAGGGTGAATTTCTTTACATTCTGTGCGGGGTCCTTTGAAACGAATCAGTTTGAACGCACACACACACACATACACACACTCACACCTCCGTACAGACATCTTTTTTATATATATTTTACGTGTTCTAGGAGCTCTAAAAGATCGAAAAACCCAGTTTAAAAGTATTTTTTAAATTTTCGCATTTACAATACTTCTCCTATATAACCCATATATTAAATTATTTAGTATGTGGGACATGATACGGGAAAGTTAAAATTAAATATGTAAACAGTTCCATCGCCTTGTTGTCTTGCTATTAAAAGCGAATCTACATGTCGTTCACCTACGAAAATCTAGAAATAAATAACAACGTTTAAATTGATTTTACCTCAGAGTGTAATTTATACAAGACTATATAATCCAATTTGCGAAGCTGCGTTTTTAAAACAGTATTTTATCTTGTTTACGCGTATCGACTATCCTTAAACAAAAGTATTGAGATTTTATAAACCGAACCTCGGTATCGGGTTTCTGGTTTATAACTAATATTTCTATACTATCTTTATTACAGAAAATATAATCTCAAATTGAACTTTAACGTGTTATTTATTGAAAATGATATTTTACTTTATAATCGGATTTGTCCATAAAAAAACGATAAAATCGCATTAATATATAAATTATTAAAAACAAGGAATTGTTCAGTTTTCGACTCCCAAGGTGTGCGTTATACGGAAAATTGCCATTACCTTTTTAAATTAGTAAATTTGCAACACTTTAAAATCAACTGCAGTCCTGTACGCCCAATAGTTCCCGAGATATGGCACTTGGAAAATAGTATTTTTTTTCATAGGTAAGTGAAAACTTTTTCAGTTGTGATCATGTTTCTTATCAAATATCGGAAAATTACTCACCCGCCAGCATAGAATGCCGCCGATGGACCCAATCGTTTTCCCATTAGCAATTAGGTATATCCTATAAAAACCATTTGATAATTGGAGAGGATATGGATCTACAGTGTCTAGTTCGAGAAAAGTAGCAGAGATGAATCTGGATGCAGTCACGTTTCGTCCACATCATTTAATAGCACGGGTTTATAATACCCCACGGGGATTAAAACTGTTTGGGTGTAATACAACTTTTGCTCTTTTCTGGCACGGAAAAACAAATTGTGGCGTATTTTCGAAAATAATCTTCAGCTGGAAGCTCTCCTACAACCAACTGCCAGTCACGGATAGCCAGTACTTGGGACAATTGCCTTATATTTTTCTATGGGGAAGACGTTATTATCTTAAGCAGCTTCTGGTATAAAATATTTCTAAAAATGGCAGTGAATGCAAAGGTAAACCTAGCTCATTTACCCCCAACCAAAGAGGTCACCAAATATCATTCCTACCGTTCATACCACCAAGTGCAAATGTGATTTAGAGAGGAGAGACTCAACTGATTAGAGTTGGACAGCGAACCAGTAGGGATTTATTTCACTAAAAGCAACAATGTAACATGATCTTCAAACCTTGCTAAAAGTCCTTAGCTGTAAGTACAAGAAAGGGTCACATGGAGGCACCACTTACCGTAAAGCAAGGCATAAATACATCGCTTTGTACAAATGTTTCTGTGCTAAGTCTTCCGAGAATGTATCATCCACGTTGACGAGACATCCGACGATGACGTAAATTACTTCGGCGGTATTTTACCTGGAGCAAAGATCTGCAGCTCCAATGATACATTCATCAAAAATAAACTCAAACGCTTCCATTCAAGCCTTTTCATAAAATTGAAATTTTGAATGCGATCATCAACATATTTTTTATATGAATTATATATTTTACTTCATTTCATTTATTTAAACTGATATTTCATTTATTTTACTTGATCTTATGCTTTTTTGGAATATCCACAAGTTAATTTCAGGGGAAATGTTCAAATTAACATCTTCGGAAATCCATTTTTTTGTATTTTCGCAAATAAGTTATTTATTTATTTCCAATAGATACACAAATTGTATAATATTGTTCCTTTCAGAAAATATTTACACCCAAACTAAAATAAGCTGGCTTACAATAACCCAAAATTTTAATCTAAAAATAATATGGATAATTTAGCAATAACTAAATTATAATAATATATAGAATTATCACAAGATTCATTACAAATTAGATTTTGATAATATGTTTTTAAATATACCTAGAGACGTTGACAAATCCAAATTAGCACAGTTTAAATCGAAACTTTTTTGCATTCTAGTAATATAACTGTCATAGCTATAGTTTTTTCGGTGGAATGGGACAAAAAAACAAACAAAATAAATACGTCACACTAATTAAAAAGAAACGATGTAATTTTTTTATTAATTTTACATATCTATTTTCGAAAAGGACTGGCCTGTTTTACTTCAATTTTGAACGGATTAACGCGAAACACTGCCGGTAAATTTCTTTGAAGCTAGGCATTTGATATAAAGCGGGTCGTTTATTGGTCGCTTTAAGGTCACAACGCATACCGCATGTGGTTGCAGCGAGCTCTTATTGGATGGGCTGCGAATAAAACAGTGCGGCATAACTCCATGGCGTCGAAAGACGAATATACGAGGGAACGCAGATAAAATATTATGCAGTGATACAGAATGCGCTTTGCCGGAGTTAATAAAACCATGCAGATAAAAGCTAAAGTTGGATTAAAATTATTATTTTGAAATTGGTGACCAATACTGCAGCTCTGCACCTTTGCATGTTATACGGTGTGTTATCGGAATGGAATACAGTGAGATGAAATTTTTATAACGTAAAGTTACAATAGGAAATCTAATAAAAAAGCATGAGAAAACCATCTTATAATATTAACCTTGTTTTTAAAATCCATCCATGTTTTGGCATAATGAGAAATAAAAAAAAATAACTTGCGATAATGTATTCATTTATATTTCATTACTTACTCATGACATACTTAACTCGATTTATTTATTTTGTATATCGCTTGAATAAATTATGATTTTTTTTTCTAGGCAATGTTAGATTAAAAGAACAAATAGAACTTAAATTTTAAAGTTGTGTGCGTCTCAACCGAGTAAGAGTTAGCGTTTAAAACTAACAATATTTTGGGGAAAAAAAAAATTAAAAAAATGTTCTAAGAAGCAAAACAAAATCAATGAAGAAATATTAAAACATTTTTATTTTTAACATAACCCCTTTTACTATGCTTTCCGTGTAATATGCAAAATAAATCAAAACGGAATACTAATAATTATAAATGCAAGTGAGGAATGATTTTTTTATTACATTTTATACTATTTAGTTAACCCATTTTTATTTCTTGAGTATTAAATTTGGAAAAATTTTAATTATTTTTTCCTGTCTATTATGACAAGTGGCTCCCCCTACCAGTGGTACTCGGAACGAACCGCCCCGCCTTGTAACGCTATTGGCATTGAATCCCATCGGCTGATTAAATTCGTTTATAGGTCGGTTTTACGCTATTACCTGGCAATTATATTTACCTCTTTAATAAAGCATTGTATTGTATTTCTACTTCTGGCACCACTAAGCCAAATATTGTTGCGTACGGGCTAATTAAATGGCGACTCGAGCAATTGATATAGTTAAATGATTTGTACCTCATGTACTGTCTACATGAAGTATACTTAGTCTTCAGTATAACTTCAATAACCAAGCGAAATGGTTTAATGTGAATGAATGGTCACAACGCAAATATAAACTGCCCAATAGAACGCAATACGTTTTGATTTATTGATTGTTGTAGATGCAGTAAGTAAAAACACAGTAAATATAAATACTTACCTTTAAGTCTGTTGGTGAAGAGCCATAATAGTATGATGCGGCAATTCATGATCCTGTAACAAAAAAAAAACATAAATTATAACAATCTTTATCAGTATGAATATAGTAAACATTTTTACACGTCAAAAGAATACAAAAAAAATTAAGTCTAACAGATGAACCGAATTACAATAAATTTTTCATCTTATATTGTTTAGTTTTTAACTATCACACAATTATTTAATAGAACAATTAAGAGAATATCGAGGTAAATTTCTGCACATATATCACATAATGTATGCATTGTGAGTGATCACAAGTCGATATGGATCACCGACAATTCTTCAATAAATAAAAAAATTTTGATTGAAAATTTGAATAATGATAAACAACATTATGTTACCCGGGACATCTTTTTCTTCGTCGAGGACGTTTTAGAGTTACTCCAATATCCTCTTATAAGTAAATATAAAAGGCACAGGATCAACCATTATATTTTGACGCCCACCGACAGCCGTAATTAAGAGTTATAGAAAAAACTTCAAGTACACATTTTTTGGTATTGTACCTGAAATAAAAGAATTTTTTTAATCCGATCGACAAAATGACCATCACAGATCTGTCAAAAAGTAGCCATCTATACTTTTTTAAATGTAACATATATATATATATATATATATATATATATACAGGGTGATTCATATATATATATATATATATATTTGAGGTCAATATTAACAACAAAATTAGTACATATTTTTAAACATATATTTCGTTTCTAAGGTGACGTTTCGACATAGTTTTGGTCTTTTTCAAACCTAAAATTTGTTTAGCACTATTTTTTTTTTAAGTTTATAAATTATTAAAAATTTATGAATTACCATAGAACGTAAAATAGTTTTTTAAAAAGTATACATAATCCACATATCTGACATATACTACACATATAATTTACATTTTACAAATATTGTGGACGTTTATTACAGACAAATTACAAGCGACTGAGCGAACACGGTTATATTAAAGATATATACAATTTATTTATTGTTTATATATATATATATATATATATATATATATATATATATATATATATATATATATAGGCAGAGAAATGTATTTTAAAAATTTAAATACATTTCTCTGCCTTTCATAAATGGTTTATCCCAGCAATTTCAAAACCTTTTTAAAAAATATAACATCACGACAAGTCACAAAGCCTATAACTTATTATCAAAGAACTTCAGCAACTTAAAATCGAAAACGCCAATTAATAAAAAAAGCAATATAGTCTATCAGATCCCTTGCAATAATTGTAACGGTGTTTATATTGGACAAACAAGCCAATACTTAGAAAATAGACTGTGGAGTTCATGAGGAAATGTCAATACTTCAGGTACATATTCACGACCAAAAAATTAACATAAAAGTCTATATAAATAAGTGTCCGCAAGGCCTTAGTTATCGAGACACAGGGTGTTAAAGTTTTTATTTAATTTTCCTATTTTTTAAATAAAATCTATGATAATGTAAATAATGGAGTGAAAATTGATATACGGGGGTTTTTTGGTATGACAAATTCGAATCTAATATTAGTATTGCTCTTACTTGTAGGGGGCGCCACCTACATGTCTTTCTACTCCTTCGAACAATCACAACTTTTTGGTACAGTCTTGTACTACATTTTTGAGTAAAACAAATTATTCCCTTGCCATTTCTACGTCAAACAGGTATACCTGTTAAAAGTGGATACGAGCAACCGTTTTCGAGATATTTGGATTTAAAACAATTTCGGCGCTTGTAATTTTTTATCGCAAAATTTTAAGTTTGTTATTTTGTCCAAATTTAAACGCATCTTGGCACAAAAGCTTTGAAATGAAAGACTAACACATTTTTTTGAGGTGTGTATTCAGTGCCTCAGGCATAAACTAAACAAAAGGTATTTAATTTTTATTAAAATTGTTATTATTAAGTTGTTTTTAATAAAATTTAGGTTACGTTTTATAGTTTTCAAAAATTCCACCATTTGCTTCTAAGCACAGGTCAGCTATATGGTGTATAGCTCGGGTTGCTCTGTGGATACATTCGGGCGCATTTCTTAGTGTTTGTGCTGCGTTTGTTATCCGATCCAATAATGCTTCTCTTGTATTTACTTTAGTGGAATATATCAGTGATTTGAACCATCCCCAAAGACAATAATCCAAAGGATTAAGGTCTGGCGATCTAGGTGGCCAATTAAACGGACCTCCCCGACCAATCCATCGGTTTGGAAAGTTTTGGTTTAAAAAATCTCTTACAAGTAAACTGTAGTGTGCAGGGGCTCCATCATGCTGCAAATACATGTTTTGTCTTACATTAAGGGGAACATCTTCTAATAGATTTCGCAAGTTTTCTCCTGTAAGACTACCGCCGATTATAAATGGACCAATTAAATGACCATTTAACATTCCACACCACACATTAATGCTAAATTTATGTTGGAAATTACGTTCTACTGTAGCGTGAGGATTTTCATAGGACCACCGGTGTTCATTGTGAAGATTATTTATACCATCATGCGTGAACTGTGCTTCATCAGTGAACAAAACATAGCTATACAACCTTCGATCATCATTAATCCAGTTACAGAATTGCATTCTCAACTCAAAATCACCCTCCAGCAAATGTTGAACCCGTTGTAAATGAAATGGGTATAAACAATTAATGTGAAGATTTCTCCAAGCAGACGATTGTGTAATTTGATAAGTATCTGCAATCCGCCTAGTGCTTATGCTTGGATCATTTTGGACGGCATTGAGTATAGCCTCTTCTACTTCAACGTTGGGTCCCGATTCCCTTTCAGATACAATTTTCGCACTGGCACCCTTCTATCTGGAAAACGACGCTGGTACTCCGCGACTGCTTGAATTGCGACCCCATTGCAGAAGCCATAGACGAATATCATATCTGCATATTCACGATGCGAGAATATCACAGGCATAATGATGTATTTAGATCTAAAGTTTCTTAAATGATTATTGTCAGATAATAAAAGTTATGAACAGAAATTCACAGTGACAAAATTTGATCTTATTATTAACTGACATTGCTATTGCTAAGTAACAGGAAAAACGATGAGAACACCAACCAGCAGTTGTTCTGTCAGGCAAGGCACACTTCTATTTTTTTAAAATACATGCATACTTTATGTGAATTTGATAAAAAAAATCACATGCGCCGAAACTGTTTTAAATCCAAATATCTCGAAAACGGTTGTTCGTATCCACTTTTAACAGGTATACCTTTTTGAGGTAAAAATGGCAAGGGAATAATTTGTTTTACTCAAAAATGTAATACTAGACTGTACCAAAAAGTTGTGATTGTTCGAAGAAGTAGAAAGACATGTAGGTGGCGCCCCCTACAAGTAAGAGCAATACTAATATTAGTTTCGAATTTATCATACCAAAAAACTCCCGTATATCAATTTTTACTCCATTATTTACATTATCATAGATTTTATTTAAAAAATAGGAAAATTAAATAAAAACTTTAACACCCTGTATCTCGAGAACTAAGGCCTTGCGGACACTTATTTATATAGACTTTTACATTTATTTTTTGGTCCTGAATATGTACCTGAAGTATTGACATTTCCTCATGAATCACCCTGTATATATATATATATATATATATATTTTTTTTTTTTTATATTTTTTTTTTTTTTTTTTTTTTTTTATAAAATAAATTTCTTGGGATAAGATTCATACAAGGAAATAAAACAAATATGTCATTTCCTGTTTTTTTTTGTGTCTTTTTTATATTAAATTATACGTTTCGGCTATTGTTTAGCCTTTGATGCCAATGATCTTGCGTAAAGTTAGAAAAAATATAAAAAGTGATAACAAACCTGGATAATATTATTTACAATTAATATATCCCTTACAAAGAAAAAAACAGATGAAATATACATTATTGCTTTTAATTACTTAAGGCAGAAATCATTTCACGTCAAAATGTAAAAAAAATATCATTAATTGGATACACAAAACATCATACATATATAGGGTGTCCAATTTTTGGGTTATTTTTAAAGAAAGAAAGTTGCGGTTTTCGCGACAGCGTGCTACATTTTGTAAAACTAAAGATGCAGGTAACAAAATTATCATGGCCCTTTTAGTTTTTAAGATACAGGGCTAAATTGAAAATGTTGCATTTTCAGACACCCCTCGTATCTCAACTATCAGATAACTTAGCGAAAATATGAAAACTGTTTCTTATATAACTTTTCCCGTAGAACTCAATTCCACCTTCGGAATTAATATACAGGGTAAGCTCAAAAAGTTATCGGACCCTACTTTATTTCTTTAAATGGAACACCCTGTATATATGACAGACCGTAAAATTTACCTGTTTTCTACCTTTTCAAAAATATATAATAGTATTCACTTTTTCACAGAAACTCGCAAATAAATGACAATTTTCTGAAATTAAATGCATAATTTAATAGTACGGCTATGGCTATTGTTTATGACAAACAAAAATAAATGTCAAATATTTGTCTATCTCATCGGTTTTTGGATCGACTTTTGGTTTATAAAGCACTTTATAAACGTTCTTTTGATATTTTTGTTTAATTGAAATTTGTCAATTTCTTCGAATAATGGCAGCGTATGAAAATTATGAAAAATATGATATGCTGGTATGTTTTATACAGAGTAATCAAAATTCTGAAGAAGCCTTGGAATTATATTTCCAAAGATAAGTAAGCTATTATGGCTATAAAAATCTGTATTATCATTAGAAGTGTTTGCTTGTTAGATATCCAGAAAGAAGGCAACCGTTTTTTGAGATATTTGCTCGTTTAAAAGCAAATTTAGTTGAGCCCGGATCATTTGTTTACCCTCGTCCTAAAACATACAACAAAGAGAACAGAAAAGCAACACCTTCGCCCTCATATAGAAAAATTGAGAAAAAAATTGCTGTGCCAAAAACTGACGGTCAGAGGATCTTGAAGAAATATAAGTATCATCCATACAAATTTAATATAGTGCATCATTTACATCCTGGCGATGCCGAGCGCCGGGAACTGTTTTGCCAGTAGTATTTGCAACAAAACGATGCTAATGATTTATTGGTTGTTATTGTTATCTGGTCAGACGAAAGCCTTTTTTCAAGGGCGGGAATTTTTAGTCGTCACAATACCATGAACTGGCATAGTGAGAAGCATTTAATGAGAATCAGCATTTAATGTTTGAAAGGGCACAACAAGGACGCTTTGGAGTTGGGATGTCATGTTTTGTTTTGGGCAGACATATACTTTATAGGAGGTCTTACAGCACGTAGATACCTAGAAATTCTTAAGGAAGTTATTCCAGAACTGCTCGAAAATATTCTATTGACCAATATAACGCTGTTTACCTACAGCAAGATGGTGACCCAAGTCACAACTCTAGGCTCTTAAGGGAATTTCTTGATAACAACTATCCTCAAAGATAGATAGGTATCGATGGACCTGTTAGATGGCTTCCACGATCTCCAGATCTCTCAATTTTAGATTTTTTTATGGGGCTATATACAAAATGAAGTATATAACACACGATATAACGGCATAGCAAAACTTCGAGAGGCAATAAATTTAGCCTTTGGAAATCTACGACCAATGGTTCTTTTTAAAGTTATTCAAATTACAAAAATGTGCCAATTTTGCATTAGAGAAAATGGTCGCCACTTGAAACATCACGTTTAAAAATTTCTTTTTCTTTTTCTGAATAATGTTATTTTTTTGTGTTTGTTATATTGTTACTTTATGCTATAAAACTTTGTTACAAACTTACTGTTATTAAAAAACTCTATAGGTATTTTTATATAAGAAGATACCTATATGCAAGGTATCCAATTCTTCGTTAGCAATACGTAACTTTCAATTATTTATTATTGTTAGTCATGGCCTACTATTAAATTATGCATTTATTTCAGTTATTTGCGTGTTTCTGAGAAAAAGTGCATACTATTATATATTTTTGAGAAGGTAAAAAAAGACAAATTTTATAGTCTATAAATATACAGGGTGTTCCAATTAAAAAAATAAAGTAGTGTCCGATAACTTTTTGTCCTGACCCTGTATACTAATTCCGGCGTAATTTAGTTCTACGGGAAAGGTTATATAAGAAACAGTTTTCACATTTTCGATAAGTTATCTGATAGCTGAGATATGAGGGGTGCCTGAAAATGCAACTTTTTCAATTTAACCCTGTAACTTCAAAACTAAAAGGGCTATGGTAATTTTGTTAACGGCTTCTTTAGTTTTACGAAAAAGTAGCACACTGTCGCGAAAACCCCAACTTTTTATCTATAAAAAAAACGGAGATACTCCGCAAAATTACCCAAACTGGGACACCCTGTATATCTAGGTTAAAATTTATTTTGTCAAATGATTATTCCGTCCAGGATCAAAATTCTATGACCTTGATTGAAATAAATATAAAGCAGAGAGTGTATCAAAATACGATTACTCTTACTGTTTTCTTTATATTTGGTAAATCATTATAGCTCAAAATAAAAACAGGTCATCATCAAATTACCTAGTATACTCAGGCTAAACAAATTGAGTAGAAGCCCAGAAAAAGAAGAGTTTATGTTGAAAAATTACCAAAAGCTTAGTTTTCGTGTTTATTTGAGTGAAAATAAAATCTAAAGATCCCCACAGAAAAAAAATCGTTTTCGTCAGGGCTAAGATATATGAGTATGTTTACTTTTCAAATAAGCAGAAGGGCGACTTAGACCTACGAAATGTAAAGAAGAACATATTGGCTACATTTGTTAACTTATACACATTTTATTGAGCTTTTGTTTTCTGAAAAGGCCAGAATTTAAAAAATGTTTCTTAGACAAGAGAGGCATATTTTGTGTTTATTACAGCCTTCATAAATAATAGTGGGAATGTATTTACTAGGAGAATAAATTATTTGTTAATGTTTTCATTTGATTCTTTGGAGCTCAGGATAAGTTGAAAGTATTGAGTTAAGTTTTAACTGTCCGTGTTGTAAAAAAAAAACTAAATATTTTTGTGAATCATCAGTAAAGCTCGGATTTATATGCGTTAAAAACATATGTGCATTGCGCTTAGATATTTAGAATATATACATTATATGCACAAAATATATTAACAAAATATACAGAGGGGTCTTATCAAAAAGTGCTATATGTAAAAATCCCTTGTTCCGATAGTATTTTTGTTCTTTTTTAAAGTTAATATACAAATTTCAAACGCTCGTCTTTCGACGTTTGGATACCTTGGTAAATAACATCAGGAACAAATAATTTATAGAGAATTGCCCCCTACAAGCCGTATGTGTATCTATAAATGACAAAAAATTAAAAATATTAATTTGAAAAAAAATTAAATATTTTTCAATTAAAAAAACATTATATGACTATGTTTTAAACGAAATTATATTAAGAAATCATGGTTCTTGGGATCAGACCGTGTCAAATTGGAATTACTATCCGACGTTTCGCCTACGATCGCACGAGGCATCTTCAGGGAGCTTTACTCCACGAGATCTGAACACTGAATGAGCTCGGAGAGATTCAGGCGGGCTTTTATACCCGACTTGTGCTCGCAGAACCATGACCCTGTGTTAAGATCGGTTTCCACGTGTGATGTAGACCATAACCCGTATCTCTATTGAAATTTTTTGTATGTTTAAAAATTTCAATAGATTCCCTAATTTTTCGTTTATAAAATCCTGGAACCGATGCTAGAACCTTGGTTTCCTTTACCTTTATAATATGGCCAGTAGTATGCTGGTGTTCAGCTACAGCAGATTGAACAATTTGTTTCTTTTTAATACATCGTTCATGTTCCTTAAGTCTAGTTAATATTGAGCGTCCTGTTTTTCCCACATACACTTCTCCAGAGGAGCAAGGAATTTAATATACTCCTTCTGTTTGAAAAGGTACAATATCTTTCGGGGATCGCAAGCATTGTCCAATCTTCTTATGTATATTGAAGATTGTACGTATGTTGGACCGCCGAAATAATCGTCCCATTTTGTCTGTATTGCCATGTATGTAAGGAAGAACAACACTACCTAACGGTAGCTGCTTATCGTCCTCCTTTCGCGGAGTTGGATTACTATATTTTTTAATTGAACGCGTAATATCTTCAGTGCAATAGCCATTCCCTATCAGAGCTTCGGTCAGTTTCGATGTTTCTGATGTTAGGGAATCTGGATCAGAAGTCGATATGGCTCTAAATACTAGTGAGTTAATAACTGATTTCTTTTGTGCTGGATGGTGGTGAGAATTTGCTTTTAAGTATCTATTTGTATGCGTCGGTTTTCTGTACACATAATGTCCTAATGTACCATTTTCCTTCCTTTGAACATATACATCTAGAAAGGGAATTGACCCATTAGATTCAATTTCCATTGTGAACTTGATATTATGATGTTGTTGATTGAGGTGATCCAGAAATATGAGAAGATTATCCTGTCCATGAGGCCATACTACAAAAGTATCATCTAAATATCTAAACCAGTGTTTTGGTTTTAGTGAAGCGGATGTTAGAGCAATATCTTCAAAAGCTTCCATAAAGATATTCGCTACCACAGGTGATAGAGGAGATCCCATAGCTGCCCCTGAAGTTTGTTCATAAAACGTTCTTTAAAAGATGAAAGTTCCAGGATTTTATAAACGAAAAATTAGTATTGAAATTTTTAAACATACAAAAAATTTCAATAGAGATACGGGTTACGGTCTACATCACACGTGGAAACCGATCTTAACACAGGGTCGCACAAGTCGGCTATAAAAGCCCGCCCGAATCTCTCCGAGCTCATTCAGTGTTCAGATCTCGTGTAGTAAAGATCCCTGAAGATGCCTCGTGCAATCGAAGGCGAAACGTCGGATAGTAATTCCAATTTGACACGGTCTAATCCCAAGAACCATGATTTCTTAATTGACCAAAGGCGTGAAAGCTTCCGGTCTATGAAATTATTAAATGTTTTTCTAAATTACCTACTAAAAAAGATTATTTCTTATTGCTTAATACTATTATAAGTACACAAATCTACGTTCTACGTCGACTGATATTATAGGAGCGTACTTCTCAAAATTATGACAAGAAGTACCAGACAATACATTTGATATTTTAACTAGTGTAACACTGTGGCAACAAGACTTTCAATGCTATCTGTGGCTCAGCCTATATTTCGTTCTAAATTTTCAATCAAAGCTATTCATTTTAAAAAGCTCAATTTAAAACAGTTACCGCTTTTCCGCATGCTTTGCAAAAAACACCATCACCTTCTAATTTTAATTCCGGATGCGGTTTTTATCAACAAAACATTGTTAGATATCTTAAAATGGACAGCTCAATAATACACATCTCAGGGTAAATAGTTTACATCTAAGTGAAAGTCTAAACGTGACTGATATAAAGATACAATATTTTTTATAGTGAACGATGTTATTAGGAGAAGAAACATGTCAGGCTTTTAAGAAACGATTATTGAGCAATATTTAAAGGTAGAGCGAGGATCTAATCTAAATATATTATTATCGTCATTACTCTTTTTCAGCCACTGCTAGATATCGTCCTGCTTCTTACACATACTACGTTGGGTCTTAAATGTTTTTACACAGGTATATGGGATCGAATCCGAATGACACTTTTTGAGAGGTGGTTTTAACTTATTAGTTGAGCGCGCCAGCAGCGCCTACTTAGCAGACTCAATTTATTTTATAAAACATTTTTAAAATTTTAAAAAATAGTAATTTTAAATGCCGTAGTTATGTTAGTAAAGAACTAATAACGTTAACAATAGTTGCAGGCACCTATAATATTTCACCCAACTTTGCCTTTGACAGACGCTACACAATTCACACAACTGGTACAAATGAGTCCATTGCAAATTACTACGAATGGCTGGTACATAAACATACCAACATTGTTCAACTATCTACGAGAGATACAGTAGACTAGCGGTAAAGAGGTACAAACATGAAGTATTGGAAGATGTTTACAAAACAAATAGAGTTACTGTTTTTTAATCTAAAGGACATTCGCTGAACAAAGCATAAAATATCATTACACAAAATACCTACAATGAATTATAAAATAGTTATGAGATGAAACTTATTTCTGCGAATTTGCATTCGTCATAATTATAAATAAATAATAAATAAATAAATAAGGTCTTTATTTCTAATAATCATAGACTACAAAAAAAATACAAATTTTGTGAAAAAAAAAACAATGCTAGAAAATACCGAGTGGCAGCTGGGCATGTGTATTCGAGAATACACCTGCCCTATGTTCTTTACCCTAAGCACTGGAAAAAGAAAGCGAGAGAAACAATAAGTAACAAATAACAAATAAGTAATAAAAACTTATAGTAATAGAGTTATGAACGCTGGGGCACACTGACGAAAAACCCTTCTGTTAATCAGGAATAAAATTAAAAACTTGTTGCCTCTTATTGCTGGTCAAGCAAGAATCTTTTATAGGCCAATTTAAAAGGAATGGCACTTTACATCTTATAGAATCCGGGATAGCATTACAAATCTTTTAAATTTGATAAGAAAAAGATCTCTTTTATAGTTCAGTCGTATGTATTGGAGAAGCAAGACGTCCCTTAAACCTAATATTTAGATTATGTACCTCCGACCTAGACACGATTTTTTTATACATATATGGGGGAGTTTTATTTAAAATAATCCTATGGAAAAGACAAGCAGCATGAAGTAAACGTCTATTACTCATATTAAACCAACCAAGGTCAGCAAGAGAGAAATATGATATATTCTATGAATATCAATCGTAGACAAGAATTTTGTAACACCTGAATACGGCGCTTATCATAAGAGTCTATTGAATATCCATAAATAGAGTCACAGAAGTTCAATCGTGATAAAACCAATGACTCGCATAAAAGAGTTTTCAACTTCTGATTAAGGTAAGACTTAGAATTATAAATCAATTTTAAGTTGAAATAAGCCTGACGGATCAACGTGTTAATGTGAGGAGTATATTTTAAGTTAGAGTCCAAAAAAGTCCCCTATTTCTCCACCTTTCAGTTATAGGGAGATTCTCTTATTTATTTTAATTTGTATTAAAGAGTTTTGACGGACTCTGGAAGCTCGAAAGACCATAGCTAAACTTTTTTTTTATTAATTGTTAAAGAATGATCAGTTGCTGCTGAAAGTAAAGTTGTAAGATCGTCATTTATCTCCTGAGCACCCTGAATAATATTATCCCGTTTAAACGTGTGATAGACTTGCGTATCGTCGGCGTATAAACGAATTTTACAAAGCCTGACCTGATTTACGAACTGCGAAGTATACTGGGTGGTGCAACCAAGATGGGGTGGACGATTGTGAGCAAACGGAGAGGAATTTGAAAAAAAAAATTGGGATATGATTGATATTCAAGAACGCTGTGTTTTAAAATTATACCCATTATACAGGGTGGTCTGAAAAGTTCGTGGTGAACCAAACTTGTGTTTTTTTAAATGGGATACCCGGTATATTATTATTTTAGTTGATTCTCCTATTCGTTGCGATCATTTTGATATAAGGTTAGTTGGGTCTAAAATTTATACCAAGGGAATGGGACGAGGTTAAAGTGGAAAAAAGGGTTATACTCCGGCTATTTTTTGAAAACAATTGAAGCAGGTATGGAAAAACCAAATTTTCTATAAAATGTATTGTATCTAGGACTACAATAATCGCTTTCACTGTTATACAGGGTGGTCAAGTTTTGCAAATTTACCTTGGATTGAATTTTTTTAAATGGAACACCCTATATATTTTACTTTCATGTTAAAGATGACATTACTAGCTTTCAGAAAATACCATATTTGATACCTTTCTGACCAACAGTTTTTCAGTAAATTAGCTGTGAAATCAAAATTTCTTCATTTTAACACGAATTATTCTGGATTCACGTTGTTAAAATTGACAATTTAATATTAGGAGGCCATGATATCATCATATATTGAACAAAAGATTGACAGTCCTGTCAAAACAGCAAAGTGTCAGAATATTGTCATCAGTAAATAAATAAATATTGTTCTTTGATGATACGATGCCGAAATAAAAACAAGATAGAAGCTTTTGCAAGTTTATCATAGAGATTTCAAGAAACAGGAAATGTTGCTTTCAAAAAAACGTAAAGTAATTAATAAACCAGTTACCAATGAAGATAATGCTTTGACAGTATTAATAACAGATCTTTTTTTACAAAAAAAAAAATAAATTTAATATAAATCAACAAAAACAATGTAATTAAAACTTATAAAATATGTTCAACTAAACCACCGTTTTGCTGAAGGCACATTTCGAGTCTATCCATAAATGAAAGTTTCACTTTTCTCAAAGTCAGGTCTGAAATGTTGCGAAAACTGCTTATTATTCTCAACTTCATATCTTCCACTGTGGTTGGAACCTCTTTATAAACTTCTTCTTTAACATGTCCCCATAAAAAGAAATCTAGTGGCGTTAAATCGGGTGACCTCGCAGGCCACTTAACTGGTTCACCTCGCCCAATCCAATGCTCTCCTTTCCAATTATTGAGAAAATGTCTTACATGCCTATGGTAATGCTCCATCATGCGGGAACCATAAGGAATTTCTTAACATTAAAGGTAAGTCTTCGAGCAATACGGGCAACTCATTTCTCAAAAAATGTAAATAGACTTCTCCCGTTAAATGCTCTTCAAAGAAATATGGTCCTATAACATGAGAGCCAATTATACCTCCCCAAACATTAATTGACCATTTATTTTGATGGTCCACCTGACGAATCCAATGTGGATTTTCGGTTAAATAATAGTGCATATTATGTTTGTTAACCAAGCCGTTGCTTTTAAAAGTTGCTTCATCTGAAAACAGCACCCTATCTACAAAACCTGGATTATCCCAAATTGTATTTAAAAACCAAATTGAAAACTCTTATCGTTGGACTTAATCGCGATCATAGAGTTCTTTGTATAATTCAATGTGGTAGGCATGATATTTATGTTGTTTCAGAATCCGTTTAATACTAGTGCGTTCAATATCAGTAGCTCTCTCAATTTCCCTGGTACTTATGTGTGGATTTTCTTGCACTGTTAAAAACACTGTCAAAGCATTATCTTCATTCGTAACTGGTTTATTAATTACTTTACGTTTCTTAAAAGCAACATTGCCTGTTTCTTGAAACCTCTCTAATAAACTTGCAAAAGCTTCAGGTCTTGGTTTTTTTTCGGCATCGGGATATCGTACCGCATAAACCCTGCTTGCTAGTAAAGGGTTTTTCTGACACTCGCCCAACATAAAAGTCATGTTTATCAACTCTGGAGTACTCAAACTCATTGTTACTTAACAATTTCTCGGCTTATCTTCAAAAAACAATGGTAATTGATGCCAATTCTCTGACACTTTGCGGTTTTGACAAGAATGTCAATCTTTCTTTTCATTTATGATTATATCATGGCCTCCTTATATTATAGGTAGTCAATTTAAGCAACGTAAATAATACCGTTTCTGTTAGAATGAATAAATTTTGGTTTCACGGTTAATTTACTAAAAAACTGTTGGTTATAAAGATATCAAATAGGGTATTTTCTGAAAGCTGGCGATGTTATCTTTAATATGACAGTAAAATATATGGGGTGTTCCATTTAAAAAAATTCAATCCAAGGTAAATTTGCAAAACTTGACCACCCTGTATAACAGTGAATAATTTTGAACGATTTACAAGCGATTATTGTAATCCTAGATACAATACATTTTATAGAATATTTGGTTTTTCCATACCTGCTTCAATTGTTTTCAAAAAATGACCGGAGTATAACCCTTTTTTCCACTTTAACCTCGTCCCATTCCCTTGGTATAAATTTTAGACCCAACAAACCTTATATCAACATGATCGTAACGAATAGGAGAATCAACTAAAATAATAATATACCGGGTGTCCCATTTAAAAAAACACAAGTTTGGTTCACCACGAACTTTTCAGACCACCCTGTATAATGGGTATAATTTTAAAACACAGCGTTCTTGACTATCAATCATATCCCAAAAACGTTTTTTCAAATTCCTCTCCGTTTGCCCACAATCGTCCACCCCATCTTGGTTGCACCACCCTGTATATTAAGAATTATAAAGGGCTCAAAATATATCCCTGTGGGACTCCGTACGTTACAGGTAGAAAGTCTGACTGGACATCGGCAATGCGAACAGATTGGGCTCTACCATCCAAAAAGCTGTTTAAGAGTCTCGTGCTGTGGACATCCGTCCCTATAAATTCCAATATCAAAGAAAGCAAGCTATGACTTATGGTGACAAACGCTTTAGAAAAGTCGATTTGAGCCAAAACTACCACATTATTATGTCATCCGTAACCTTTAATAGAGCAGTCACACAACTATGTTTTGGTCTGAATCCAGACTGTATCTCAGGTAGGATTTAAAATTTTTCAAGATGACTGCGCAATTGCGTATCCATAGGCCTTTCCAGTACTTTTTAGAGTGCCAGCAGTATGTTCACCGGCCTTAAATCTTTAAATATGAGTGGATTGGAAATGTTTGTTTAAGGAGTAACAATGGCATGCTCCCAACAATTGGAAAATACACCTTTCTCCAGAGATGAATTGATTATATAAGTGATAAAAGGAATTATGTAAGGACTTGCCAACAACAACAATTTAATATTAATTCCATCACTACCTGTAGCTGTTGATTTCACAGAATATAAAATTTTTTCAACCTCATTCCCAGTAATCATCTGGAAATTGAACTTTTTCACACCGGGCTTCTTGTTGTTTCTGTATCAATCAATCTGAGCCAGATTGGGATTAACTTTCGGAATACCGTTAATGTAATAGTTACTCAATTGATTATGGTCCGAAAGCGAAGAAGGAATATCCACATTTTTCTTTTCCAAAGTATAGCAGCTCAAGGTCTTTCTAAATTTTGTTAATACCGACAGTCGGTATTTGCCCTCTGTTCAAAATATGCCTTCTTTTCCTTACGACAAGCCAGGGTAGTATAGTTTCTAAGATACTTGTAGTATTCAAAACCAGCTGGATTCTTAGTTCGTCGCCATTTTGAGTGTTCATTGTTCCTCAAGGTCGAACGAATAAGGATTATTATTTTGTCAAGGAAGAGGAAAACAGTATTTTGTTTCAAATCTAAAAACAAAAAAGAAGAAGAAAGAAAGTATGAATAATGACTTTAACACAAGAATGAATAATGGCATTAGATCTCAACAAGAATATATTCGAAAAACCTTTATGTTTTTTATCGAGTTATACAGGGGCGTACGGCATGTGGGAGAGTCGAGGTCGTAATTAAATATAGACATTTCGTGCTTTTTATGAACTCTATCTAAAAAAAATTAAGGGAACCAAGCCGTTTACATTCTATTTAAAACTCATTAAGCTGATAACTGTTTTATTTAGCTTAATTTCAAAGAAATCTAAGAGAGCTTCAACGAGATCTAAGGCTTATCTCATTTTTAATAGAGGGTATATATATATATATATATATATATATATATATATATATATATATATATATATACAGGGTGATTCACGTGGATGGACCGTTAGACGTTTCTGGAGAACGGATTGATGGATCCTTCTGAAATTTCGGTTACTTACATAAATGACCTTGATCTACCGTTTTAAAATATTTTCAGCCTTACAGTGTTGCCGGTTATACTCAAAACCGGTGGCAACATCGCTATTTTAAATGAAATGCCCTATATTTTTTTACATTTTCTGAAAAACGCGTTTTTCTGAGCAACTTTTCTAAATACTTCCCTATACCTATGTGTAGCCGTTTTTCAGGAATTAATTTATTTAGAATATTTTTAACGAAAACAACACTTCAAATAAATCTGAATTTCTCCCAACTCTAAAACAATTTTAATCTGAAATTTGGGATGCGGTTAGATAATGCCCTTAGGTATTTGATTTTTTTGTCATATTCTAGTTGAAGCATACAGGGTGCTCCAGAAATAGATGCATGTAGGTAACTTACAAAAGTGCGAGAAATTCGATTTTTTTAAATAGGACACCCTGTATATCAATACTTATTTGAGAAGCTGATAAAAGTGGCTTTCTAATAATGTATACTTTGCCTATACCTAACTCTTCAAGTTTTTGATTTATAAGCATTTCTTTATGAAATATCATAAAACAAGTAATTTTTAATGATTCTAGTAGTAGTGTGCCATGAAAACAATTAATATAAGGCTCCATGGCAGTATAATTAAACAATAATACTACTGATTTTCTGACATTTACGATTTATTTGTAACTTTTGAGGAGTGTAACAAAATTTATGCTAGAGCCTGTCACTTATTTAATGAAAAACAACCAGATTTAACCATAATTAGTTAAAAAAATTGAATGTATGCAAAGGAACTACACTTTACCTCAGACTTTAGTGGGAATAAAAAGAAATGAATATTATGTACCTACCTAATAATAGAAAAAGATTACGTATACATAAATAAAAATATTGTTAAACAGGTGAATAAAACAATAGCCTAACTATTTAAAACCAACAATACAACAAAAATAATATAATAATAAAAGTGAAAATAACAGTTACAATAATTATTCAATATGGCCACCATTTAGTCTCAGGCATTTCAAAATGTTTTCTTTTACATGTGATGTTGTAGATCTTCTAATTTGTTCTGGCTGTAGACTACCAAAAGCTGCATGAACCCGATTTAAAAGTTCTTCTCGACTATTTATTAATGTTCCATCGTATACTAAATTTTTAATGTGCCCCCACAAGAAAAAATCTAAAGGATTTAGATCAGGTGATCTAGGAGGCCAGTTCCATGGACCTCGCCTGCGAATCCATTGATCTTCAAACATAATATTCAGCTCATTACTGACCAAATCCGTACAATGAGCTGGAGCTCCATCCAACTGGTACCAAACGCGGACAGCTAAGTTTAAGGGTAAACTATCCAAAAAATCCGACACCACGGTTTGCAAAATTTCAATAACATTTGATCCAAATTATCATCATACACGTAATAAACACTCTGGTTGTCCATAAGAAGGCAAAACACATTAAAAGAAAATTTTTGTTGATGATTCCGTTCGACAATAAAATTTGGATTCTCGGTAGACCAATAGTGATTATTTCTTCTATTAAAGATGCCATCTCTGCTGAACTTGGATTCGTCAGTCCAAATTATTTTCTTTAAAAAGTCTGGATCCTCTTGAGTTCTCACTAAAAGCATTTCACACAATTCCACTCTTTGCAGAAAATCGGTAGGCAATAGTTCATGAAGAGTATTTGCTTTAAAATTATGCATAAGATGTTTGGAAAGCATTCTTTGAATAGAAGAATAACTTACTCCTAAATGAATCTCCGCACTACGTATTGAGCTTCGTGGAAAAGCATAAAAATATGCCAGCACCATAATTTCTATATCTTCATCTCCGGTGACAAGTTTCACACGGCGTCTTGGACAAACCGAAGTTCCATGCAAAACATAATTCCTTTGTATGCGTTTGAATTTTTTCTTCGTCATTGGAGTTAACTCTGGATATTTTTCATTAAATACGCGACATGCTCTAGCATAAATTTTGTTACACTCACCAAAGATTACAAACAAATCACAAATATGAGAAAACGTATAATTGTTATCAAATATTTCAGCCATTTTCGTAAATAAAAAAATGTCAGCCTTACTTCAAATTAAGAGTTAAATCATCATGGCAAGCTTGTCAATAGCGTGGCGTTGCTTTTTCACAGCCTACTGTCTAAAAGCTTTCAAAGCGCTTGTTTTGCGTCCATTCCGTTATTCCGTATAAAAAACCTTAATATGTTAAAATGACCAAAAATAGGTATTATAGGATAGTTTTGGCATTTTTCATTCAAAAATTAATGCTGAATCGAATAAAAGGAAAAAATTCAGGGTGTTCCATTTAAAATCAACATTAAATAGTCATTGAAAATGACATGTTTTCTGATATTTCATAAAGAAATGCTTATAAATCAAAAACTTGAAAAGTTAGGTATAGGCAAAGTATACATTATTAGAAAGCTACTTTTATCAGCTACTCAAATCAGTACTGATATACGGGGTGTTTCATTTAAAAAAATCGAATTTCTCGCACTTTTGTAAGTTACCTACATGCATCTATTTCTGGAGCACCCTGTATACTTCAACTAAAATATGACAAAAAAATCAAATACCTAAGGGCATTTTCAGATTAAAATTGTTTTAGAGTTGGGAGAAATTCAGATTTATTTGAAGTGTTGTTTTCGTTAAAAATATTCTAAATAAATTAATTCCTGAAAAACGGCTACACATAGGTATAGGGAAGTATTTAGAAAAGTTGCTCAGAAATACGCGTAGTTTCAGAAAATGTAAAAAAATATAGGGCATTTCATTTAAAATAGCGATGTTGCCACCGGTTTTGAGTATAACCGGCAACACTGTAAGGCTGAAAATATTTTAAAACGGTAGATCAAGGTCATTTATGTAAGTAACCGAAATTTCAGAAGGATCCATCAATCCGTTCTCCAGAAACGTCTAACGGTCCATCCACGTGAATCACCCTGTATATATATCAACAGTTAAAAAATATTACATATGTTTTAAAAAACTGCCTTTAAATTCGTATGATCCTGTAAATAAAATTAAAAAGCATTCAACAAGTATTTGATTTGCCCGTATAAATTATTGCATAAACATATTGTCACCAATGACGTCAATTTGCAGTATCACGATGGCACGTAACCTAAATTTATTTATTTATTTATCATTATTACCTGATAATACGGCATAGGATTCAAAATTACATTAAATAAGTATGATCAACATCCAAGTTGCTTACAATATAATAAATCGCTGTTATGTGCGCTTATGAAAATTCTTAAATTCTAGATAGAAAACATAACATAGAACGGAAGCTTTCACGGCTTTGGTCAATTAAGAAATCATGGTTCTTGGGATTAGACCGTGTCAAATTGGAATTACTATCCGACGTTTCCCCTTCGATTGCACGAGGCATCTTCAGGGATCTTTACTCCACCAGAAGATATTACGCGTTCAATTAAAAAATATAGTAATCCAACTCCGCCTAGGAGAATGATAAAGAGCCACCATTAGGCAGTGTTGTTCTTTCCTACATACATGGCACTACAGACAAAATAGGACGATTACTTCGTGGGTAAAACATACGTACAATTTTCAATGCACATAAGAAGATCGGACAATGCTTGCGATCCCCGAAAGATATTGTACCTTTCCAAACAGAAAGAGTATATAAAATTTCTTGCTCCTGTGGAAAAGTATATGTGGGAGAAACAGGACGCTTAATATCAACTAGACTTAAGGAACATGAACGATGTATTAAAAAGAAACAAATTGTTCAATCTGTTGTAGCTGAACACCAGCATAACACTGGCCATTTCATAAATGTAAAGGAAACGGTCACATCGGTTCCAGGTTTTTATAAACGAAAAATTAGATAATCTATTGAAATATTTAAACATACAAAAAATTTCAATAGAGAAGGTATACATCAACGCCGATCGTTAGGCGAGCATAAGTCTGAATCTCTTCGAACTCATTCAATGTTCAGATCTCGTGGAGTAAAGATCCCTGAAGATGCCTCGAGCAACCGAAGTCGAAACGTCGGATAGTAATTTCAATTTAACAAAGTCTAATCCCAAGAACCATGATTTCTTAAGAAAATCAGGATATTAGACCTTAAAAATGTCTGCCTCACAAACACTAAATCAATTGAAAAGACGGCAAAACTTACCTCAATTTGAGGAAAGCCAACACGACTATATTATTATAGTTTTATACTAAAAATTTGATGTAGAGACATCCCAAAAACCTCAAGAAAATCTTGTCAAAAAACGATTTTACTTTCACTGTCAAAATATTTTTCTATAACCCATAAAAACTCGAAGCATAATTTTCAACCAATTGCGATATATCAGAAAAAGGCACTTTCAAATTTTAAATTAAAAATTATCTGAATTAGGTTAAAACTAATCAACATTTAAATAAATAGGTTAGCAATTAAAGAAATATATTAGCGAATTTAGATGCTACAGGATTAACCGATATAGCTAAGCATTTACTGTAAAGCAGACGCGCCAACACCTCGGTGATTGAGGAAGCACAATCTGCGCAGCCAATACAGCACGAGTTAAAAAAAGCAGACAAGACCGCGTCGAACTACCGGCTGACCTCGAGACAGATGTTCCCGGAAACTGAAAGCTTCCTGGTGGCCATTCAAGATAAAATGGTACGAACAAGAAACTATTAATGTCGACAACTGGCGTCGTGGTGAAGTGTCTCCTGGACAACATCAAGACATGTGGTCCCAACGAGAATATAATAACACATGCAAAAAAACGGTACTACTTGCAAAAGCCCGTACAGTAAGGACAATTATTAGGAAGACAAGATGAAGCAGGAAGAAAGGGTCTGTAAGATAATAAGGATCCCAACAGAGCTCCATCCTAAGTGAATGTCCCCATTTGAGGGTGTGCAAATGCATTAGGTCAGAAATTAGAAAAATAATAAATATTTAATATAAATTCAATTAACAAAAACAAAAAAAAACTAAACAAAGGAAAAAATGTTGTTTACAAATATATTGGAATTTTGGGGAATAAGAAGTCGACTATTACAGACTATTGACACTCGTATTCTATAAGTGTAGAATATTTGGAATATGATTGCTCTTTACTTGAAACTTTCCTCGTAAATAGACATCAGCACAGTCTTATATGGACAGTTATCTGGTATGTACATTGTGATAGTCCTTACTTTTCTTGTTAAAAGAATGTACTTAGATGAGCTCTTATGAGACAAACAAATGAAATACTTGTTACTAGATGGAATTAAGAAGTTAAATGGATAACAACTAACAAATCATAATTTTCTAAAAGATAATGTAACGACACTGACGACATAGAGTCCTATTTAATGTTACAAAAAAACAGCTCATCCTTTACAATCATAAAGTCTGACGTTGATAAAATATAAGAGTTATCTTTTTAAAAGCATTCGGAAAATTATCGCTTGCTATCCAGATGTTTCGCACCCCCATTTTTATAGCGTTCATATATTTCAACATTCCGACTTTGTCAGTTAAGGACTAACGTGTTGAGATATTGTAGATTGTAATTAATATGGGCAAAGCCAATAAACATTATTGAATGTAGTAACAGTACTAGTAGTAGTAGTCGTTGTAGTAGTAGTTGTAGTAGTATTACCAGCAGTAGCAGTAGCAGTATTTAAACTATTAAGTTAAAGCATTTAATAAAAAAATTGGTCTTGGTAAATCGTCAGTTTTTTTAGATAGTAATATGAATTTTATATGTCATAGAATATTTATGATTCTTGAATATGGGAAATGCAATAGTATTCATAAATGCATATAACATATTTTTAAAATATTAAAGGGGGCAGACATTCAATTAAAATATTTTATTTGAAAGAAAATCTGAAAAAGGGTAAAAAATTATTTAAATATTACCGAAAAAATTAAGGGCAAAGGGTCAACTGCCCAGACACAGTATTAAACTTATTAAATACTGACAATTTGTAAAAATTTTACCGCTTCAGAATTTCTGAGGAGGTTTGATATATTAGATATGGACTTTTCTATATTGTTTCTCTTTTATGGCTATCAAACTTTCTTCTATGTTATAATTTTAACGACAGCATGCAAAACAGTTTAAAATGGTATTAATTTGAATTCGCCTGGCTCCAGGGTTGTTTTTACTAGTGGACGACGAATGGGTCGACTGCCACGTGTTAGTAAAAGAGCCGAAAGATATTATTTAGGACGCCATGCCTTTTTTAAGCCGCTCGTTTTAACCAGTGCTATCAAGTTGGCGAAATAATCTAGGGAACAGCCTTAAATATCTACAATTTACCCTCAATGAACTATACAATTTAAACCTTTACTCCACCTCCAGACAATTTGTCTGTCTACGCCAGTCAATAGTATTTATTTATGGCAAAGGCAGGTTGCTTAATTTTTGCCCTAATGAATGTTTTATTATTGACCGCAGGCATTTAGCTAGAAGCTATTTATAAACCCGAAGTATTCCAAATAGAACCAAATATCTTACGTACTTTCTTTTAAATCACTATTTTAAGTTACTATTATCTACAGTGACGGCTCGTGGTGAATTATAATGGGAGGTCAATAACAAATTTAAAAATAGGCATGCTTAAAATAAAAATAAATATCTTATCTTTAAATTGAGCTTAAAATTCTCTTCAAGTTCAGGTCTACTCTTCGTTCTTTAGAATTGGAAAAATGATGAATGACACGTTCGTTAAAATGGCACCCACATTCCTTTTATAAACGATTTCTAGATACTTAATATTGCTAAAGCAGAGAGTCTATCTTGGCCCAACTCCTCAACAAAAGTTATAAGCCCTCGAAAAACCCCTGGATTTTCAGACAAAGCCGTTTCATCATGACCACGTAGTGCCAGCTCGAATGCCCCACAAAATTTTACACAATCTATAATTTTGTTTAAAATACAAGGATTTTTGGATACATTTTCATTAAAATCTCTAAGGGATTTTCTATAAGCTGTATCTAGCTGAGTGCGAATATCAACACTTCTTACCGTAGCATAGTTCACCGAACATTTTATGTTATCTGCAGAAAACGCATGTTTTTTTATTTTTTCTTTTAAATGTTTTAAGTCTTTAACACCGGTTGTGCACCATAATGAGTCCGACGAGTACTTACAAAACAACAAACAAACATAACAGTAAAATGAGTTAGAGACTTCACAACTACATATCCAGTTAGCTAATTCGTACATACTTTCTTACTTTTCTAAGTTCTGGCAAATTGGGGCCACTTATCTTGAATTCGGTTATATTTTCAAAATTAAGTTCGTTAGCACTCTTTAGTTGTTTAATTTTTTGCACTACCGACATTTTATTTCATCTACATTCACAACTCAAACATAGACCACCTTGAAATTGGTATTCTTGCAAAATTAAGTGCGTAAGCACTTTTTAGTTGGTTATTTTTTTGCACTAGTCACTACCAACATTTTAATTCCTGTATATTTCCAACTCAAACATGGATCATAAATATCATAAATATATTATATATATATATATATATATATATATATATATATATATATATATATATATATATATATATATATATATATATATATATATATATATATATATATATATATATATATATATATATATATATATATATATATATATATATATATATATATATATATATATATATATACAAAAAACAGTACATAGATCAATTTTCATCGATTAAAAACGTCCGAAACAATATCGAGTTAGAATATCGACCTCGCGACCTCTGAACAATTGAACTTCCGCATGATGACGTGATGCCCCGACCGATCGATCGAATTATGAGAAGACTAGCTGATGACCCAAATCGCGATTTCATATTGCATTTGCTATCAGGTTCGGCTGCCGCTTGGAGCTGTGAAATCTTCGGGTACTTTCGTCAAGCTTTAAGGTAATCAGGGCAATTCGGACTGCCCAGCCTAGCTTAGTATAGCGTATTTTATTATGCCTAAGGAACGCAACGAGACCATTCGAACCGCCGCGCGCGGCTAATAGTGTAGCATATTTAACTTTTCCCAAGGTTCGCGTTTTATTACAACTATTAGGAGGGACGGTCAAATGAATAATTTATTTTCTGAAATATTTTTGGGGGGTCATCGGCCAAGTGACTCTATGGAAGAGCCGCCACTGATTATCTATTTGGCAATTAATTCATATAAATTGTCAATCAACTGGCTAATCGGAAATGAATATAAGCAAGGAGTTTTTAGGCAGCTTAATTAAGATTTTTATTAACAATATTTTGATATACATACAAACAGTAGTTACGAGGTATTTGATTAATTAGTGACTGAATGATGTAAAATTAAAATTTAATTTCATACACATCGATTTCAATATTTACTGAAAACTGTGTGATAGTTGAAAGTACAATAATCTCATAATGATTTCTCTATGTCGGAAATACATGATTAATTACGTTCCATTTGACGAACCCTATTTTAGTATTATATGTTACTCAATTACCTTAAATTGCATTGCCATTGCCATTGCATACATTGTCAATAAACTATTTAGTAGATTTAAATATTAGACAATGAAAAGTGGAAAAAATCTGCCCCCGAGTGAGAGTCCTAACCAACTGACACTGTTACCAATCCCGTGAGAGTGAAATATCCACTTCTCCTACAAAAAAAACAGATTTTATCCGCTTGAAGCCAGCCAACAGTGTATATTTATTAGTTTCAAATATCAATTTAAATTCTACTGGTGCATAGCCAACGGATTTTTATTTTTCGAACTATCGTACCGTACGACAACGTCGATGATTCTGTACTTTACTATGGCTGAAAAAAAAAACTGGAAAAAACTGGAAATTAGCCAGAATATCCGAAAAATATCCCCTGACCTCTAAAAAAGTCAGACTTGTATTCGCCAGTTGATAACACTGCCAAGTGAGCTATTGAGGAATGCGATAATAACCCTACAAAAAACGTATGACTTTCCCCGCCCACTTCAGAGGTGCTCCACTTTTCAACAACCTACTAATCAAATATAAGAAATATATGTAAGAAACTTCAAATGTGACCCTTGAAAATGTTTTGTATATGCAACCAGTTTACCTTATTTTAGCAAGTTCTGCAACGACCCACAAGCGGCGCTGATGGCGCTTTCATGTAGAGTAGATGTTTGATTCCAAACGGCCAGGTTTGACGGCGAACTAACAGTGGTTTTTGAATTTGAATTGTGTTATGTGATTATTATTTTGCTGAAAAAAATTTTGGTAATCTGTGTTATTTAAAAGAATGGAGATGGAGGGTTACCGAAAACGTTTCAGTAAGTGAGGATATCAAAAAGGTTTAAGAAAAATCTCTTTTCCAACAGAAAGTTTATCTGATTTGTTTCGTACTGGGAAGTACATTCGTTTCTATATAAAGTAGAAATGTCTAAGTATTAATTACAATTTGTTTAAACATAGTATTAAAACAAAAGATATTTTGAAAATAAAAGAGGCTGAGAACAGAATTTGTCATGGTCTTGTCTTGTTTTTCATACAGAACATAGAAAGTTTTTAACAATTAATTTTGTCACTTATGTAAGATATCAAAACTTAATACTTTTAGTGTGTTGTACTGTTTTAGAGGGCTAGAGGTTTTCGATATGAACTCATGTTTATAGGCTAGTGGTAGGAAACATATGAAATCAAACAATAACAATACATGTAAATTATTTTTAGAAACTGATGTACCTAGTCCAACAAGCATCAAACCCAGTAGGAAGGAGTGGTATTCTACTGAAAAATTTGTTAAACAAGAATTAATTTCCTAGAACCACAAATAGAATATAGTGTTACCCGAGGAAATAATTGAAAGAAGAAATTGTTGTAGGAGGTTAGGTTAATAATAATTAATAACAAAAACATCTTATTGAAGCGCATAAATCTCTATGCAACTAAATAATTTTACTAACACTGACCATTAATATTCATTTAGATACACCAGCTAGCTCCAAACCGGGAACTTCCAGAGACTTGTTTACCCCCAAAAAAGTTTTTTGTTTAATAGTTATTATTTTTAAATATAGCGTTTATTTGACATTTAAAATTCAATGCAATTCTTGCATTACATTTAGGGGACATCGCACATAATACATGGGATCGTGAGGTCTGCTGGAGCTATAATAAATATCTATTTTTAATCATTTTAATATTTGACATCTAAATAATATCTTTTAATATGCATGCACATTTTTTTGTGTATGTACGTTTTTTCTTAGATTTTAAATTTTAATTTCCAATACTTTAATAATTAAATTTTCACATGTGTTGCATAACTTACCTAAGCAATAGTCGCTTAATTTTAAGTAACCGTTGTAAATGAAGGCAAATAAAAACGTAAGCAAGCAGAATACCCTAGAAACAAAAAGGGTTTAAAAAAGCATCTTATAAGCAAATGTACAAGTTAATTGTTACCAATTTGCTTTTTTTCAATACAGATACAGATGCACCAGACGCAACTCATTAAATCCCAAACCATAACCTATTTGAGACGCAGTAAGTAAATATTCGACCAATAATTCCCCAGTTCAATGTTACAAACCCTCCTATCGCCTATATTGGGATCGTGTCTAAAATCCCGGAAATCGACTACTGCTTTTGCAGCTTGAATATTTCGGTGAAGTGAGATTTTGGGAATGGAATGCTTTTCGCTTCCATCACGATCTGAAATATTATTTTCAATACAATCTTTTACAGCCTTTACCAGAAGTCACGTTATGCCGATATACTTCCTTCCCTATTTTATGTTTGAATTCATTCAACAGTAAGTTAAACCAACAACTGATATTTTAGAATGCGAATTTAAGAAAATTAATGTCACAATTATTTATATTTTACATTCAGTTTTCCCTGTAAAATAAATTACAATTTTAACATTAACATTAAAACACATTTTACCATTATTGTATCAATGACACTGTACCATTAAATGTTCCCAAAAGTACTTTACAAATCAAAGACTTGATTTTTAATACAAAGTAAAATAAATTAAATCTGGTATACTGTCTTAGAAAAGGTAGTGTCTCAAGATAAATGGGCTCACTGTACATAAACATAAATAAAGAGGCCAATATACATGCTAAAATTTAAAAATTCGTCAAAACTGCAGAAGGCATTTCTTGATGTTCATTCTGCATTTCTACATCTGCAGGACATTTATTATAAATATTTTGTACAAAGTGCATGTAGCTATCTTCGCATATTTAATGTATATATCTACTTTATTTCTAGTATCATGTTCATATCTCTCGTTAGGGAAGGGTACTTATCAATATTTCTTTTAAGGGGGAACTGCACGCAGTATTATAGATCATTTGCAAGCCTTCCGCCGCTGCAATATTATGTTAAAACTATAAGAGATATGTATTAGCTTCATTGTGATTTTAATAGGGAAATATGTATAGTTGGGCGCTAAATGCGAATTTTTATGAAAAAATCAAATCTAAAATTATAAAATAGAAGTAGATTTGTCCATTTTCGACCAAATGCCGTCGCATATAATTTTTTTCTACAAAATGGCTCTTTACCGCCTTGCACTGATCCTTTGTCTACGTAACTGCAAAATTTGAAATGGTAAATCGTACTCATGTCTTTGTATTTCTGCAGCGCGTGAACCCTTTTGAACCCATTTTTAAACGAAATGTCATTTAAATTGCCTATACATAACACATTTTTTTGAGGTCGGGCATGCAGGTTTTCTCTAATACGTAGGTACCTTTTCATCTTACTTTGAACTTGACTAGACCTTGTCGCTGGTTTTTCACTTTTTGCGTGCAGTTCTCCCGTAATACACCCATGATTCTCAAAAATATACCTACCAGGTAACGTCAACATTTTAGGACATTTGAAGATGTTCTTTTACATATTATCAAGTTCTTAGGACCCTGATAACTCTTAACTGTAAGCCAAAGACTCTGGGCAAAGAATAAATAAACGGACTCTACATAGTGGACTCACACTACCACACCATAACTATTACATGTTGTCTGTATCAAGGTATGGCACACCATTAACGCTATCGCCTATTATAGTAAATTCCATAGGTCTTTTTAGGAAGAAAGATTACTTTAGTAGCCTCGAGTGGAGCCTCTACATCACTGAGCAGCAGGGGTCAATACTGGGATCGTCATCCTAATAATGACCCCTGCGGCGCCCTGTGCACTTCCTCAGTTTGTTCTGGGAGCTCACCTCTAAATAAGCCGCTTATTGAGATTGATATTTAAAAGTCTAATATTCTGATACCTTATCCTATAAACCTTTAACTTTTTTTGTTGTGCCTTTTACATATGGTAAGGCTATTTGTTGCTTTCCTGGTTCATGATTTTATAATTCGTTGTTCGGGAATAGTCATAGAATAGTGTCAATAGCTTTTTCTATAGTGCGATTTGTGTAGCCATTTAAAAAAAACAGATATATTAACTTCGTTTTGTCTTGTTTTTGTGTCAGTTAATCCATTTAAAAAATATATGATATATAACTCCAGCACAAATTAGGATTTTATCTTCTTTATAAAATATCTGTAATACAGATCAACATGCTACATTTGATTTTAACGAAACTTAATTGGAACGCTCTTCAGAGTGAGTTTTTGCTTTTAAAAGTTTTTTTCGACTATGGTACACTTTTTCATTATTTACGTAATGAGACATGGTTATATGTATATGCTAAAGTTGGTTTTAAGATATTTATCGACCTCCTAATTAGGCATGGGCGATATTAGATTTTACCTATCGATAGACGATAGCCCATCACATGTTGCTAACCTATCGAAAACTAGCGATATATCGATAAAATGCCCATCCCTACTAAATGTTGCATTTCGAATTAAAAAGCTATGTTTGAATAAAAACAAACAAACAATATATATATATATATATATATATATATATATATATATATATATATATATATATATATATATATATATATATATATATATATATATATATATATATATATATATATATATATATATATATATATATATATATATATATATATATATATATATATATATATATATATATATATATATATATATATATATATATATATATATATATATATATATATATATATATATATATATATATATATATATATATATATATATATATATATATATATATATATATATATATATATTTATATATATATATATATATATTATAAACGATTTAAATTTGATTTTCCCAGAAAATCATGCCACAACATCTCTTTCTCTGATCTCTGAAGTCGGTATAGCTAGGTTATGTGGGCTCTCTTTAAAAAAAATCCCACTCAATTAGAGTTGTCAAAATATCTGCAAACTTTTTAAAATCAGTCAATGAATTTATAAGTCAGCCATTAACGTGCCTCGTGAATATGTCTCTAGGGTTTGCAATTTTTCCAGATATCTTTAAAACAGCCAGAGTCATCTCGCTATTTAAGAAATAAGATAAAATAATGGCTGAAAATTATCGACTAATCTTATTATTGAACTCAGTCTAAAAAATTCTTGAAGAAGTACTTTTTGAATAGACGTTATGGTAATACACGGAATTATGAAGAATTGTCAACATGGCTTCAGAAAGGGTAACAGTACGACGTCAGCAATAATGCAATTTCTTCTATAACTATCTGGATGAGAGTAAAAAGAGTATTGGTTTCTTTATGAATTTAAGTATGGTGTTCTACTTA
This sequence comes from Kuschelorhynchus macadamiae, assembly GCA_030620095.1. Taxonomy (NCBI): domain Eukaryota; kingdom Metazoa; phylum Arthropoda; class Insecta; order Coleoptera; family Curculionidae; genus Kuschelorhynchus; species Kuschelorhynchus macadamiae. The sequence continues at coordinate 169,395 of JAUTXW010004195.1, read as the reverse complement.
ATTGACCACAAACTGCTAATCTATAAATTAAATCGGTATGGGTTTAGAAGCAAAATTGAAAAAGGTTCTCAAAGACAGAGGTCAAGTTGTATATACTGGTGATGCAAAATTTAAAACGTTAGAAGTCAGGATAGGAGTACTACAGGGGTCTATATTAGGAACCCTACTATGTTTGCTGACGACAATTTGTATATTTGTGCGCCAATATCCATTGCTCGATCTGCCGAGAAATTACAAGAATTTTTTATTCATTTAAATTCAAAAATATTGCCATTTTCACTTATTAAACATACCTTAAGCTCAGCCGGTATATTATATATTTTGTAAACTTAAAATTAATTGATCTTTACATACGACAATCCACAAAACACAAATAAATACAAAAACTTTATCATCTATCTTTCCCATTTAGAAAAACCAAGTAGATTTTTTTTTAATTTACATTGCCACCTTCCATTAAATTTTATAAAAAAGTATAGGGAAAATAAATAATGTCCAAATCAATAATATTATTGAACAATGTTATTTCACATATACATCTTATTAATCTGTCGCTCTATTGAATTTCAGAACTCTATGAACATAATAAAACCTTTTACTGCATATTACACTGGAAACATGTACGGTCCTCAATATCCACTACTAAAAGTCTTTTATATTATGGAGGATGCTTAATGCGCTGCTAGGTATATCTCGCAACTACTACTACAGTATTTTGACATGATTTATGAAAATATGAATAAGATTTTATTGCTGTAAGATTGCCTTAGCTAAAATGGAAATCACTTAGACTGTTTGTCCCTCGAAGTTTTGTTGTAATATAGGTAACGCCAGGTACATTTAAAAGCATGGCATTATCTACGGTTGATTTCAAGCCACTCACTTTTAAAACAAAATTAGAATTTTCATTAAAACTTTTGATAACGTCCTCGAAAAAACTAATTAATATTCAATGAGTTTCGAAAGATACCAGATAGAAATACTAACGTCATTAAGAAGTGCAAATTTCAACCCTAGCATAATTTATTATGCATAACTTACTCATAAATAAGAATTAATTATCTTTGGAGTTGAGAATTCATCGTACATAGTTTTTTTATTGCGCATATACATTCTTGAATAGCATAGCAAAAATGACGTGTCACACAATGTAGCTCATTAATTTATAGAAGTTAACCTAAAATCGATTTAATTGTAAAGCAAAATAACTAACCTTAAACATATATTTCATTGGCCAATAAATCTAATGCAAACCTATAACCAATGCAAATGTGCATTAGGGAAATGCTGGGCGTTAATACTTGGGACCGTAAACAAATCTACCTGATAAAACCTTCTATACAATACCATTCGGATCTGGCGAAAAACTCTACTACCCACATATCTATGGAAATATCACATACACACAGGTATGTGTCAGAATCGACAGCATTCCAGAATTTGGAAAAGAAAATAGAAAAATGACAATACAGAAGACTTTAAATTGTCATAACTTAACTGTTAATTTGTTGACTATGATCATCTATCGGTATGTTGTAGTTATAATTTGTAACACAGGCTAACGCTATTGCGACAAAAAATAAATATCTACTGCTCTTTAACAATGCTAGATATTTGTGTTTATTATAGAGATCTTATTACATGTCTACTTTATTATGAAGAAATGCTAGTAAAGTCAATAAAAGAAATGAATATGGCTTGGGAACTGAAGATTTGGTGAAAATACTTCCAAAAAAGCTAACAATAAATACTACTCTTACCATTACACAATAATTTCGTTCAGGTTTGAAAAAAACCTTGCTGAAGTAGGCCATCCCTTTTTCATCATCATTTTGTAGTTGTGACAAAATCCCACCAACAGCTGCATTGCATGCGTCAGTTTCTACGATAAACATCTGGGATGGCTCAGGATATGGCAATACTGGTCAATTACACAACGCTTAAGTTGCTAAAGGCTTCTCCGCATTCTTCGGTCCAAACATACATTGCTTTCAGTAAGTCGATGTAACGCTCTAGCTATATTAGCAAAACCTTTTATAAATCATTTGTAGTACGTACTAAGTTCCAGAAAACTCCTGAGTTCATTGCTATCCTTCGGTACTGACCGATTTAATCGGTTTTTACTTTATGTTCGGTCATTATATGACCTAGATATTTCACTTCTTTTCGGAAAAACTGGCCCTTCTTTGGACTGAGTTTTAAGTCAGTTATGGAAAAGAGCTTCAAGATTGTTCAAATGTTTTTCCAAGAATAATAATATTATCTAAATATACTAGGCATGTTTCCCATGTCATTCCATATAATGATAGCTCCATTAAACGGTTGAAAGTCGCTGGGGCGTTTCATAAACCAAAAGGGATTGCCACAACCCAGTCCCAGTAGAAATGGTGCCTTTTCTTTTTATCTGCGGGATTAAGCTTTACTTGCCAATAATCACTTTTCAGGTCCAGAGTCGGGAACCATTTTGATCTTCTTATAGGGTCCAAAGAATCGTCCATTATTGGTAAGAGAAACCTATCTTTCTTTGTGACATCATTAAGTCTGCGGAAGTAAACGCAGATTCTGGTGAAGCTATCTCTCGTCTTAACTAGGACTATTGGTGATGACCATGGACTTTAAGGAGGTTCTGTAATGTCTTGTTTTTCCATATCCTCACCAGTTTTAATGCGATGTTGAACTATATTGGTCGCTGTCAGAAAGAGAGAACATCTTGATTTCTTCTAAGAATTTCTTCCAATTTGGCACTTCATTTCGTAAACATTCTGCTGACATCACTACGTCTTGAAGTATCTTAGACAGAATATTTGTAGCTCCTGAGGATAGAAATGTCGTCAACGTAAATAATATGGTACTAGCAGCTTGGCAAGTTCCAATCTTGACTCTTTTTTTTATTTGCTGGAATGACCTTTTAGATTCATCATTTTGACAAATACTTCTTCGAAATCATCAAGCGACGCTTTAACTACACATTCCGAGCAGGCAGGTAAGGTAGTATCTTCTAGCAAAATCACTTTTCGGATAGTGGAATTATTTCTTGCTAGCAGGTTCATAACTATTTCTTCATTTTTCGTACGGAGGGCTCATTTTGATATGCAAGGATAAACTTATATTGGTTCATAACATCAAGACCAAGTAGAACATCATTCATTATATCTGCAACGAAAACAGCGTGTATAAAGATAATGCTCCCCAGGGTTATTTCAGCTTCCTGGATGCCTTTCGTAAGTATAAATTCACTATTGGCGGTTTCCAAGACATGGTTTGTCTGTCCTAGAAAGAGTTATAATGTCTGCCCTCACGTTGGTGTACGTTGAGCCGGTATCATTTCACAGTCCCGACAGCAAGCAAGTACTACCAAGCTAGAACCATTATTCTGCAGCCTGGACACTTTAATTTGTATTGATAGCCAGATTTCTCCCCTTAAAATCGGCTAATGGGAGTTTTCCTGAATATCTTCAGGAATCCCATTACTGGTACAGTGGCTTTGCACATATCCCCCTTTACCACATTTCTAACAACGGACACCTTTTATTTGTCGGAAAGTTAAAATTTTGTTTTCGTCTTTCTGATGTTTTCCGATATTCTGGAATGTACTGTAGTCTTCATAGGTTTCCGCAACTCCTGGATGTTTGTTCAGCCGTTTGAAACTGAAGGTCATATGCAAGAGCTTCTGAAATCATCTTTACTCTAACCAATCCTAAAGCCTGGTTGGTATCAGAATCACAAAGCAGTCAAACTCGATTTTTTTCGAACATGCTTTGAAATAGCTTACATTCTACATTTTAATATGATAAATCGTTGCACTTAGTCTTATTTTTTAAAAATCTATGGCCTAAAACCTAGAACTCTAAGATGGAGAAATCCAAACAATGTGACTAAATCAAACACTGATTATATTGATTTTCAACGTATAAGAAACCCCATTTGCGTGTTTATCAAAAACAACACAGGTCGTTTTTACTAAAATTCCAGCGGTAACCACTATTCAAACATTGTTACAACGTGTTAAGAAAATAAGGTATTTTAACCCAAGCCATTTACTTATTTGTTTAACCACTTATTAAACACCATAGCAGACTTCATAAGTAAAGCAAAATAAACATAATTACACAATCGATTTATTTAAAAACTTTCTATAGCAAGCACCGGTTTTTCTTGGCTAAAAAAACTTGTTCCGATATTATCCAGAAAGCAAACTTTCCAAATTTCCCATCAAGTCGACAATCGACTAAAATTTAGTAAAACACAACTTTCTGGAAATTATACAGGTGTATTTGTTCATACCTATTACTACGCATTATAACACATCATACCTAAAACACTCTTTGTGAACATCAAATAATGTTTCCAGGAGTATGATTCGTCGTGAAATAAATCGAAATGTATAATTAATATTTACCACTGTATGAAATGAATGGTGAAAGGAAATTCAATTACCAACGTTCTAGATCAAGTTCCTTTAGCCAAAATAAGAAAAAAGGTTTCTATGAAGGTGAGTCCAATAATAGATATATTAAGGAAACTATGACCTTTGGGAAATAAAATAAACCCCCACCGCCATTAAAACTAAACTTCAATTTTTTATTGAAAGTTATTTCAACACCAGTCTATTTTGGGTAAAAAATAATATATATAAAATTCGCAAAATGTATCTAGGATTGTTTTTTGTACCCGGCTTTAATTAGTTTAAAACCCTTTTGATTATATGCCCTTAAATGTATGTTTTAAAACTTTTAAACTAAATTTTCTCGAAAATAGCGTACCTAATTTGTTACGAAAAAGCGTTCCTTTTTCTATGTTAAAATATAGAGTTTTCGTTTACCAACTCCATCAAAACTACCCCTTAACAATTTTTAAACAAGTATATTTTAACACCAGCACATTTCGCGTGAAAAATAAGGGGTGTATGCAAAATATGATTGATATTGCGTTTTCATTTAGATTTCATTTAAATGAAAACTCTTCTTATATTTACCCTTCTTACGGCCGAAGCTCCCTTAAAATGTATTTTTGATCCCCTCTTCATAAGAACTTTTTTTGTACATTTTTTAAGAGAAATTTGCTCCAGAACGTTAGCAAGTTAAATCCCTAACACCCTTTTTGTGTCTTTAAATTGAACCAAACTAATAATTATAGATTGAAAAAGCTGTTATTTCAAGTTTAAACAAAAGTATTTAGTTTGTTATTTGATGCAATTCTTAACCGATTTTAAGAAGTTGTAATAAAAAAATCGGTAAATTTCCTTTACCCGGAACTTTCCCCACATTCCCCCAATTTAGTTCAGTACAAAGTTATTTAGGAACACACATATACTGTCTTTTCAAACATTTTTATTGGACGCCATTTTGTTTCAGTTTTGACCTACGCCACACTTGATTTTGGGCATATTTAAAATGAGTTCAATAAGTAGTTTTTATATTGACTCACACCGCGATTTTCTTACATCATGTTGAATTAGCACCAGTTTATAGAACTGAACAAAAACATTACTTTTCATTCGTTTACATACTGAATTCGTGAAGAAAAAACAACAATCTTTATAATTCAAAAATTTTAAAATACTTCATTTTATTCTTGATATTCTTTTTTGTCTATGGCAACTCGTAAACCTGTCCTCCCGTTTTCGCTCGCGTCTCGCCGCCGTCTCGCCTCGTCTGATTCATGTCCGCACACACATCTACTTCACAGTATCGCAGTCCAACCGCTTAATCTCGCATATATGAAACCAAGGTGGCTGTTCCACAACACAAATTAGGGAACGCATCGTAAATCGCCTTGATTTAGAGTAGGACATCTACCAATTTCTTCTTAGTAGTACGTTTCTTTAATTTGTAAACTTACCATTAATAAATGAATAGTATTAGTTTCGGTACTAGTGTACAGGGTGGCCATTTTATGGTGATACAGTACCTTATCTAGAAAACGGTAATAGTTACGACAAAAAGTTAAATACAAAAGTTGTTTGGATTCAATTAAATTTTTATTTTATTTCACTTTTGCTTATACAGAGTGTTTCGTTTTGACGTGACACATGTCAACTTTCTTAATTTAAATGGGATACCCTATATACTATTACATATTTCGATTCTACTGTTAAGTTGCGAAAGTTTTTATAATAACATTTATATTTGAATTCTTTATCGTTTTTCAGTAAATTGAGTTTTTAGAATTTTTTTTAAAAAAACATATTTTAACAAAAAAAAAATTTTACCTATAAAACTTTAATGGAACTGACTAATATCCTAAACATACATTACCAAGGGTTTAATTCAACGAGTTTCCATGCTGGTCTTACCAATTAACATACAGGGTGTTAAAAATGGAGAGCAAAACAAACAGAACTTTAAATGTAAAAATCTCCTGTTTTTCAAATGGAACACCCTGTATATGTTTATTTCAAAATGTTGATTAAGGAAATTTACTACCGGTGCAACCGTGTGGTAAGGTGCGCTGTCCTGCTAAAAAATGACATTTTCTCGAATATTTGCTGGCAAGTCGTTGATAAGGGGCATGATTTCATTCCTAAGCAGCCCCAAGTATCTTTCGCCATTTAACGACCTTCAAAAAATATTGGTCCGATAATACGGTCGCAAATAATTTCGCACCACACATTTACGGTTTGACGGCCTTGCTTTTTAATTGCTTTTATTAGATGTTTATTAGTTTGAGACCAGTAATGAGTGTTTTTCCGATTAAAAATACCCGCCGTATTAAATGAGGCCTTATCAGTCCAAAGCACTTTTTCGAACTGCCGGTCCATAATATCACAACAAAAAGTCAATCTTTCATTAAAATCTAATTGTGATAATAATTGAGTTTAAAGGAATTTATAAGGATGATAACCATTCACCTGCAGTGTTTTTTGAATACTTCCTCTACTGACACCTGCAATGTCTCTGTCAGCATCTCTTTGGGATGTTTCATCATCTTCCTCGAAATAAAGTAAAATCTCCAGTTGTTTTTCCTCAGTGAGGACAAAATTGGGACGATTTTTCTTAGAGTTTTTAAGGACACCATTTTCCAAATCACGCATAATTCGAAAAAGTGTAGTCCTGGAGGGAACTCGATTATTAGGATATTCCCTGGAATATTCTCTAAGGGCTAACCCTGGACTTTTATTATTTTTTATGAAACGGTTGTATAATTTCAAACGTTCATCTAAACTATATAAGCCATTTTTTAACAAATTTCGCAGCAAAAATTTGACAAAAACGACAAACAGAGCAAATGTCAACTTAAGTCAACAATTGCATTAGGTTATTTCCTAAGCCTATCTTGATTTGTTTAGTTTCTGATCTCATTTACTGTCAAAATTCCGGGATAAATCAGAAAACGGCTAATAAAATCGAAACTGTTCATTTTAGGTATAGGACATATATATGAGTAATGATAGGTAATTGAACGCTGAATCAGATGAAATAAAAATATACAGGGTGTTCCATTTGAAAAACAGGAGATTTTTACATTTAAAGTTCTGTTTGTTTTGCTCTCCATTTTTAACACCCTGTATATTAATTGGTAAGACCAGCATGGAAACTCGCTGAATTGAACCCTTAGTAATGTATGTTTAGGATATTAGTCTGTTCCATTAAAATTTTATAGGTAAAAATTTTTTTTTTAAAAATATGTTTTTTTAAAAAAAATTCTAAAAACTTAATTTACTCAAAAACGATAAAGAATTCAAATATAGATGTTATTATAAAAACTTTCGCAAATTGACAGTAGAATCGAAACATGTAATAATATATAGGATGTCCCATTTAAATTAAGAAAGTTGCATGTATCACGTCAAAACGAAACACCCTGTATAAACAAAAGTGAAACAAAATAAAAATTTAATTGAATCCAAACAACTTTTGTATTTAACTTTTTGTCGTAACTATTACCGTTGGCAACAAATGGCCACCCTGTACAACTTGAACAAAATAAAAAAAATTATGTAAGTTTTCTGTAGTATAGAATTTGGATTTGGGAAAAAAAGAGATCAAAATATATACAGACTTAGTTTTCGAGCTGCGCATTTCCCGGCCATTCTGTGTTTATAGTTGTTCTAATTAACGGTGTCTTGGAAGGAATTACAGACTCACTACTGATCTTCCTAAAATACCACGGGCAACTGAACCTGGCTCACAGTTACTGACCGGTCTGGAATGTCTGTTTTTTTTCATGACCCCTTCGCTTGACACACTGTGGGTCATACCTACAGAGCAGTTATGACTAAATTTTAGTAATAATAATAATACATTTATTGTTAAACTAAATTTAAAAAACACAATTTTACACTGTATTGCCCAATAGGCCTTGTGGATAGCGGACCTCCAAGCACGTGGACTGGATACTGGAAACCAAGTAGAACCTTAACATAAAACTAAGTCAAGTTTATCTATTAATTTGACAACATGACGACACAGCTAATTATTTAAAGGCGAGCAATTTAATAATGTTAATAACAAACTATAACGATTCATCATTTTATTTTTAATTTAGACAGCTGAATCTGTTTTGTGGCGCTGTTATTAAATATTTCCTGCCTACATTAATAATACGAATGTCCTACTTAAAAGATATTTTCTCAAATACATAGGTTAAACCTTGACTCTGTAAACAAATATTTTGAAATTTGCTACCTCTATCTCTTTCGAGAATATGCCAAACTTATGGAGTATTTAAAGAGCGACAAAGACAAACGATTCCCAATTTGAAGTTCTTTTTCCTTATATTTTCCCAGCCCTGGCTGTTTTTACTTAAGAATTTTAAATCCGAAATTATATATATGTAAATTGTACAGGGTGGTCCACTTAAGATGCTCCTATACTTTATCTCAATAAATAAGACACCGAGAAAAAAAGTTAAATACAAAAGTATTTGACCGTAAGTATATTTTTATTTATAATATTTTTATGTATACAGGGTGTTCCATTGTGCCAGGACAGCAACCAACTTCTTTCTTTTTAATGAAATGGTATGAATATTTTTAGAAATTCTAATTCTACGCTTGATTTTGAGTATTTTTTGTCATCATAGCATACGAAATTTTGAGTAGTTTTTGAGAAAAATTAACTTTTCTAATTTTTTTCGGAAAAACAGGTTTTTGGAAAAATGTGATTTTTTCACTCTTGAAGACTAAAATTGTGAATTTTGATTATGGATCCATGGGAGTGGTTAATATTTATTACTCTGACCTATCAAGAGCGAAAATCCATTATACAGGGTGATCACAAATGATCATCAAAAAAATGTTTTTATAACCAAAAAAACTTAATTTTTTTAAATGGAAAACCATGTATTTAGCACTTTTATTGTGTTTAGGACTTAATTCTGCTTCATTCCATATATATAGTTTATATTCCAAAAATTAGTAGTTTAGAAGTTATGACCAATTTTCTATAATAATTCAGGTATTTTTGTTAAAAATCTAACTAATCCTAAATAATATCCTATTCTAAGTTTTTTTTAACATTATAATTAAATTTAACATTAAATCAACAAGTAATACTAGAAAGAAAGTAACTAATTACTTATTACAAAACATTTTCGACATAACCCCTGTCTTTGGCAATACAAGTAGTATAATATTACGGTTACGGTTTTAATTTTCGCAATAATAGCATTTCTAAACGCATCTTAATTTTACAAAATATCCATGGAAAAACAAAACTAGTAAAATTGTTGCCTGGACACCAATAAATACACAGTTTTTATTTGACATTGATGAATGTTACATAAGAAATAATAATAGTCCAGCATTAGCCCTGCGGGAGTATCGGTTATTGTATCCTGCAAGACAGGTACCCACAAAACATATTTTTTCCCGAATTGTTCGTTATCTTGAACGTGGAGTGGTAATCAATAAACAAAAACGGGGCCCAAAAATTGTCCTAACAGAAGAAAAGCAATTAGAAATTCTCCTGTATTTTGAAGAAAACAACGAAAATTCGTAAAGAGATGCATTCCGAGATCTACCGGGAATTAGTAAGACTAGTTTTCAAAGGGCTTTAACTGATAATAAGTACCATCCGTTCAAATTTTTACCAGTTCAGGAATTATCCCAACAGGACTTTCAAACAAGGCTTTTTTATTGTTCTCTTGTGATGGGCCACCATTTTGAAACTGACATTTTTATAAATATATTATTTACCGATGAGGCAATTTTCAATACGGCCGGCATGTTCAACCGAAAAAATACTCATTACTGGTGTAACTCAAATGAACATCGTGTAGAAGAAATGAAAAAACAGGGTCGGAGAAGTGTTTATGTGTGGTGTGGTATTATCCGTGATCGAATAATAGGTCCAGTATTTTATGACTTCGTTCTGAATGGTGAGAGGTATTTAAATTTGTTGGAGAACGAAATATTTCCGTTAATTGATAATCTGCCGATCGATATTAAAGAAGGGCTTGTTTATCAACAAGATAGTGCTCCATATCACACTGTAGTGCCTGCTAAAAATTGTTTGAATCAACGGTTTCCATTTTGGATTGGTCGGTACGGGACTATAGATTGGCCAGCGAGGAGCCCCGACTTAACACCCCTGGATTTTTTTTATGGGGCAACCTAAAAAACGATGTGTATAAAAATAGAAAATAGGTGTAATACTGTTTAAGATTTAAAAAGGAGAATTAGGCAAGAGGTAGAAAGACTTAATGCAACAGACGCGGTTAGAAATTCTATTGCGAGAATTGAAACCATGTATACTACTTGTATTGCCAAAGACGGGGGTTATGTAGAAAATGTTTTGTAATAAGTAATTAGTTACTTTCTTTCTTGCATTACTTTTTAATTTAATGTTAAATTTAATTATAATGTCAAAAAAAAACTTAGAAAAGGATATTATTTAGGTTTAGTTAGATTTTTAACAAAAATACCTGAATTATTATAGAAAATTGGTCATAACTTCTAAACTACTAATTTTTGGAATATAAACTATATTTATGGAATGATGCAGAATTAAATACTAAACACAATAGAAGTGCTAAATACAGGGTGTTCCATTTAAAAAAATTAAGTTTTTTTAGTTATAAAAACATTTTTTTTATGGTCATTTGTGACCACCCTGTATCATGGATTTTCGCTCTTTATAGGTCAGAGTATTAAATAATAACCACTCCCATGGATCCATAACCAAAATTCACAATTTTAGTCTTCAGATGTGAAAAAATCACGTTTTTCCAAAAACCTGTTTTCCGAAAAAAAAATTAGAAAAGTTAATTTTTCTCAAAAACTACTTAAAATTTCGTATGCTATGATGACAAAAAATACTCAAAATCAAGCGTAGAATTAGAATTTCTAAAAATATTCATACCATTTCATTGAAAAGAAAAAGTTGGTTACAGTCCTGGCACAATGGAACACCCTGTATACATAAAAATATTATAAATAAAAAATATACTTAAGGTCAAATACTTTTTGTATTTAACTTTTTTTTCTCAGTGTCTTATTTATTGATATAAAGTATAGGAGCATCTTAAGTGGACCACCCTGTACCTATTAAACATACTAAGCCACCTTGATTCTTTCAGAAATGGATTCTATTTCAATCAGAAGCGTTTAGACATGAATAAAACACAGCAGCACAGAGATTAAACTGAGAGAATACAGGAAGAAAGTCACTGGAAAGATTATTTTATTTTTTTTTGTCTAGGTCCTCCAAATTCAGATATTCAAGGTTTCTATTCTAATACCTAAATAGTTGCAATTAAATTTTAAACAGCTTTTTCTCTTTCTAGCTGTACCAACAAATTTTGTTCAGTTTTGCTAATTGGTTTGGAAATGATTTAGAAATTAAGCTTTCTTTGAGACAGACAAATTAAATTTGTTATAATTATTATGGACAACAGTGTATCATATACTATAATAGTAGATACCTACTAAACGATACATTTTAGCGGAGTTTACAAAGTGCAACCTTAACTGAAATCGAATTATTAACCCCACATTTCAAAAAAACTTCTTACCGCCATTACTCCTATTATATCTTAAAAACATTAGATTTTTTTACATCTAAAATTTAATTATAGTTTTAACTCTCTGTGACTACCGTATTGTCAGCTTCTGGGCTAAGATAACCCAGTCGCAATATTTTAAGTCAGTCTACATTACCCTAAATTATTGGAGGGACGTTTCAGCACACTTGTGTTATCACTGTTTGCAAAGAAAATGTTTTTATTTGATTAACAATTTTACCACATTTAAAAAAATATTGTTTGTGTGAAATACACAATTTTTTCATAGCTGTTAAACCACTTTCTGAGATATTTAATCACACTCAATAGAGAAATAGCTGGGGCTGTTTATAAAATGATGATATATTAATATGGGCTAATACAAGAAAACTCATGTCTCAAAATTCAGGAAATGAAACATTTTTCATTATTTGAAAAGGCACGAATCACGTCTTTTGAACAGGAAAACAATTTTAACAAAAATGTACATCTCAGAAAAGATTTCTTTGAGAGTAAAATAATGCAGTAAAATTAAATTCAACTTGCTGCTTTACAATGGCCCGGTTAGAGATTCTTGAATAACTTGTTCGGTCATGTATTATATAGCCAGTGAGATAGTAACATAAACTAGTCAAATTACAATGTTGTGCTATCGCAATTCAATACTATAAATTTAATATTACTTTAATAAGAAAACTTTTATATTAGATATATTTTTAAAAAACGATCAGAAAATAAATTCACTATAAGCACAATAAAACTCTAATTTTGGGCAACACACTCCAATATTAGAAGCATAAGAACAACACTCTAGAAAAACAAAAAAAAATGTGTTGGTTACATTCATAAAAAAATAACATGTGCATAATAATTCTCTTAAGTTGTATTTATTGCCAGGAAGATCGAGAAGACAGAAAGATATTAATTTTGTCGACATCTCAAGAGCTGTATAATGTTCGTTTTAATATTTTTTTGGTATATCTATAAAAAGTTTGCACCGTAACAAAATATTTTTTTCTTTTCCAAAAAAATTATTCTCGTATGAAGAAAAGTGAAACGAACATTTTTGTTTGCCGTAAGTATTTCACATTGCTTTTAATAATCCATTATATTGACAATAATAATTAAAAAAAAACCTCAGGAAAAGCATTTTATATTTTAAATTTTTATAATATACCTAAAACAACACAATATCTTACTTGTCGGCTCATTTTGGCAATTCGATTTTGCTTTGATCTTGGGGAAGTGCTGGCTAGCAACTGGCGATAATATATAATATAAAATAAATTGAGACACACAGGTGTACATGATGGTAAGTATACGAGTAAAATCAGTAAAATTGAAATAATACTCAATAGAAAAATTGTCTCCTCTACCCGGATTTGACCAAAATTTAAAATGTTGTGCATAGCGATGCTTTATTTGGTACAATGTCCATTTACCGCTTATTGATCTTACAGAAATATCCGATTTTTTGTAAACAGAATCTGACTCCAATTCATTTTGAAGAATCAACGAGCTTGTAAATGTGATAAAAATATTTATGCAATTGTAGTGCTTAAAAATATTCATGTTCTTCCGAAGTATGCCAATGTATCGCCGCTAACTTACCGTGTAGTGAATTTTGCTGCATAACTGCAATGTTTCTAAATTCCCAAAAGCTATAAAACTGTGTTAAATTTTGTCTTAAAACTGACTAAGCAGAAAAATAAAAGAGTTTATTCGGCTCTGCAAAAAAATGTCTCCATCCCTTTTTCCTGCATATTCACCGCCTCAGTGCATCGAAGAAAATATGAGATTATTTGCAAAATTTGTTTATGCGTGTTCGATTCCGAGTCGAACGAAAGCGAATTTTTGCGGGAATATACTACTCATCATGACCTATCAATACAACATACATTTGCTTGGTTAGCTTAACTTTGCCACTCAAATTATAACTTCAAGAGCGAGCTGTACGCCTAGAAGCAACTATGTACTCAGAAATAAAATCAAAAATGAGTCAAACAACAGGACAAATTATTTACTTTATCGATTTTTTATTGTTCACTTTTTTTATTTGAATTTTTCTATTTAAAACGAAATAATCATTTCATTGTATTATATTTCTCGATATTGGATTTGTAGTTTTTCAACATTTACATGTCCTAGGCATAATGTACCGTTACTTCGTCCCGTGTTTACCTTAATGATCCCCCCATCCTGTCTGACATCGCGAAATGCCAATATTACAGCAAAACAAGTGTTAACTTGTCGCATTCCTCAAACTATTAATTTCAAACTCCAAGTGATTTCCTTTGCATAAAATAACTCTTTATATCGCCTCTAACAGCAAATTTCGGTGAATAAAATCCCGACAAAGCTTTCACAGGCAGTGACCGCATACATAAAAAATGCCGCCATTCCATTTAGTTTCATATATCGCTATTTCTGAAAAATACGAACTACTTCTGAAAAGTAAGAAGTTTGTATCCTGAAAATATTCCAGTGAAACAATCGATGTAAAGCTACAAGAATAATATATTAAATAAATAAACAGTCTCTTTATTTGCTTTCTTGGAACGCAGCCGCATGGAAGTCAAAAATTATTTTTATCCTTCTCGTTCTAATTGGCCGAGTATCTTTTATCCTATTAAAAAAAAAATCCTCATTGCGTACGTCCCACTACTATTGTGTTGTCTGAAGATAATTGCTTAAGTGGTCCTTCGAAAAAATTGGTCAATAATTCAAAAAGTATTTGTGTCGACTATTAGGAGATGTATGTGTAATTAAATAATTTACGGTTCACGCAGTAAGTCTTAAATTTTAGTAACTTGTTTGCAGATAGTGCAAGGTGTTCCTAACCGGTAACTTATCCAGTTATTAAGCTACGCCGAGAATAGATTAATCAGGAAAAATATTTGAGGATGAGTTTTTTCAGAACTGTATTACTTCAATTTTCAATATGAAAAATCGAAATATAGCACTGGTATAGAAAATGTGCTTACATTTTCAGTTATTATAGATTTATTCAACTCCTAAATTTTCAGGAAAAAATTAAATAAATGCATGACGTTATCACGCATTTTCTAACATTTTTCCATTCTCAAATCCACAGAGTTAGAATACTCGTTTAGTATTCTTTTATCTTTTTTGCGACATTACTTATTAAGCTCTCCTTATATGCTATGACTCCTAAATGTTTTCCCCTAACACGAATGACATTATACTCAAAGTGCTTGCATGTAGCGTCGCTCTTGATTTTGAAAAGTTATTCATTAAAAATGTTTATAAATTACTTCTGAAAAGTCTTATGCCTTCTAATGATTTCGTTCTCGAAATAATTAATTTTTGGAATATAAACTTGTATTATTTTTTGCTTGCGTTTTGTGTTACACCCGCTACTTAAACAGCTTTTGAAAAATTAATTTTCTCTCATTATATGGGTATTTAAAATTTGCCGAGGAAGCTCTTACATTTACATCTAATAGAATAAAACCAACTGACAGAAATAAATGGTTTGAAAATGAAAAACGTATTAATGGAATGTCCTAGAATGGGTGGACATCTCTCTGATGCAACGAGATTAAACAAACATAATATGATTAAAATTTACTTGTCGGAACAGCGTTTTCCTAAATATAAATTATACAAAATTAAGAAATCACAGTTCTTGGGATTAGACCGTGTCAGATTGGAATTACTATTCGACGTTTCGCCTTTGATTTCACGAGACATTTTCAGGGATCCTTACTCCTCGAGATCTGAACACTGAATGAGCTCAGAGAGGTTTAGACGGGCTTTTATACCCGACTTGGCTTCGCCGAACCGTGACCCTGTGTTAAGATCGGTTTTCACGTGTGATGTAGACTGTAACCCGTTTCTCTATTGAAATTTTTTGTATGTTTAAAAAATTCAATAGATTCTGTAATTTTTCTTTTATAAAATCCTGGAACCGATGCTAAAAACCTTGGTTTCCTTTACATTTATAATATGGCAAATGATATGCTGGTGTTCAGCTACAGCAGACTGAACAATTTGTTTCTTTTTAATACATCGTTCATGTTCTTTAACTCTAGTTGAAATTGAGCGTCCTGTTTCTCCCACATACACTTCTCCACAGGAGCAAGGAATTTAATATGGTCCTTCTGTTTATAAATGTACAATATCTTTCAGGGATCGCAAGCATTGTCCAATCTTCTTATCTTTATTGAAGATTGAAGATTGTACGTATGTTGGACCGCGGAGCTGGGTTACTATATATTTTAATTGAACGCGTAATATCTTCAGTGCAATAGCCATTGGTTCTCAAAGCTTCGGTCAGTTTCGATGTTTCCGATGTTAGAGAATCATGATCAGAAATCGCTCTCAATACTAGTGAGTTAAAACCGATTTCTTTTGTGCTGGATAGTGGAGAACTTGCATTTAAGTAATCTTATTTATAAGCGTTGGTTTTCTATACCCTGATTATCTTAATGTACCATTTTCCTTCCTTTGAACACATACATCTAGGGATTTGTTCCATTGGATTTAAATTCCAACATGAACTTGATATTATGATGTTGTTGATTAAGGTTGCCCAGAAATATGACGAGATTATCCTGTCCATGAGGCCAAAGAACAAAAGTAGCAGCTACAAATCTGAACCAGTGTTTTGGTTTAAGTGGAGCAGATGTTAGTGCAATATCCTAAAAGACTTTCATAAAGATATTCACTACCTTAGGTGATAGAGAAGATCCCATAGCTGCCCCTGAAAATCGTTCATAAAAAGTTTTTTGAAAAATGAAATAAGTAGATGTAAGACAAGCTTTCACTAGGTCTATTAAGTTTTTATCAAGATTATTATGATCGAATATGTCTGATATAATGGAAATTGAGTCATTGAGAGGATCATTTGAGTATAGTGATTCTACATCGAAACTGACCAAAATATTTTCGGGATCCAACTGGATTGCCTTAAATTTTTCCACGAAATGTGCAGAGTTTTTTATAAAAGAACCTGTTTTTCTAGTACAAGGATTAAAAAAAATTGAAAGCTTCCGTTCTAAATTCACAAATATTTCTGTCATTTTTATTATTGGGCTTGGTTTTAGTAAACTAGCTTCTCAAAGCGTTTCTCGACTTGAAAACTGTGTTAATATAGTTTCTTGATAATCTACGTCTGACTCCTTTGGAAGTTCTTTTTACATATAAAATAGTTATCAGCTAGCCAGTTGCCTGTTCTGTTGTTTGGGTGATGTCTTTTTTGATATTACAAATGCCGATTATGCTTCAAGTAGACAGTTCATTAAACACTTTCATAAATGCGCCATATCAATCGCTCATGTTACCATTTAATTGCCATTTAGCTGTTCTGTTGTTTGAGATAAACTATATTTTTATACTGACATTTCGTAATTGCATTGTTTATCAACTTTTCTGTATAACAATTTTACTTAAGGTCTTTTTTGATAGTGCCATACATAAAGAAAGGTCACATTGATGCAGAATTTGATACCAAAGTTCTTACAGATAAATCATTTTGATGCTTCTACTTCTGTTGCAGCGTTATCTTCGGTAAAATGTTGCATGTGCTGTTGCAACATTCCGAATTGTAAGTACTTTCAATTTTTAAGTGCACGTCGGACAGAATAACTTTACTGAATATTTTACTTTGTCTACCAACTTCAAATAAATTTCTTTGATCTCGTTGCATCAGAGAGATGTCCACCCATTCTGGGACATTCCATTAATACGTTTTTCATTTTCAAACCATTTATTTCCGTCAGTTGGTTTTATTCTATTAGATGTACATGTAAGAGCTTCCTCGGCAAATTTTAAATACCCATATAATGAGAGAAAATTAATTTTTCAAAAGCTGTTTAAGTAGCGGATGTAACACAAAACGCAAGCAAAAAATAATACAAGTTTATATTCCAAAAATTAATTATTTCGAGAACGAAATCATTAGAAGGCATAAGACTTTTCAGAAGTAATTTATAAACATTTTTAATGAATAACTTTTCAAAATCAAGAGCGACGCTACATGCAAGCACTTTGAGTATAATGTCATTCGTGTTAGGGGAAAACATTTAGGAGTCATAGCATATAAGGAGAGCTTAATAAGTAATGTCGCAAAAAAGATAAAAGAATACTAAACGAGTATTCGAATTCTGTGGATTTGAGAATGGAAAAATAATGATAAAGTCATGCATTTATTTCATTTTTTCCTGAAAATTTAGGAGTTGAATAAATCTGTAATAACTGAAAATGTAAGCACATTTTCTATACCAGTACTATATTTCGGGTATGAACCACCTTTAGGTATTTCCTACACAACTTTTATCTGCATAAGAATGAATTTATTGTTCTGTTTTATCCCCCAGGCAAAAAAAGAAAGAGACTCTTCATCAGTTTTGGTAAAACTACTTTTTCTAAAACACCACAGTTATGCAATTCATTAAATTAATGCTTGAAATAAATTTTTTGGTAAGCAAACAATGATTAGGGGAAGTATGTATAAAAAAGATTTTCTGGTCGAAATTCAGAAGTTTTCGCTTCAATTTTTTTGTGACATATCTATATTAACAATAATTCTTTACACGTATTCTTAATAGTACGCTTTTGAAAGGTCTTAACTAGGCCCATTAAACAGCATTAACTGATATTGTGTATCATTATAGTATTTCGCAAAAAAAACATCGTTTTTCTGGAAAAAAAATCAATTTGTTAAGTCATAACTTATTTTTTACTTTCGCTACATACAAAATTTAAATATTTAGTAAGCGGTTTTTACAATTAAGTCTAATATCCCATCTATGTAAATTAACTTGTATAAATAATGTGTGTAATTTATAGCCCTTCAGGACTAGTAATACCTGTTTAGACTGTGTAGGTTCTAATAATCTTGCCCGCTATGTATCTATGCGCAATCTCTCCTAGGTATAGTATAAGCTAAGCTTCAGTTAAGCTTCACCTATTGTTAAGGCTAAATACAGTAATTCAGTCATTTACTTTATCCATAAAAATACTGCATTCATAATTCAAAAAAATGATTAACTAAGGCAATTCGCTAAAACATTATAAATCTGGTGCATTTAAATTCAGGCTGCAACATGTTGCTTTCTTTAATAACCTTTAATCACTGATTAAATTGAGATTCATTACTCAGCTTGAGTAATGAAATCAGCTGTAAAAGAGGCCAACATTTTCTTTGATGCAGAAAGGATTCCTTTCAAATTTCAATTCACAGAGATTCCTGCGTTATTAAAAAAATCATCGATTCTATTGTTTTGGGGTTGAATACATATGATATATAGGAATTATAAAAACGCCAAGATTAGCTTTTTCTGTCACCATATGTCAGCTTATATGCACAGGACAGCAGAAATATATTCGAATATAAAACCAAATCAGGTCGGAAAGTTATGGTTTTTGATGATTCAGAGCAAAAGCGTTTTGCGCCATTTGGCTTTCAAACTTCTGCAAACTTGGGAACTTTGAACAATAACACAATACGGGACCGAAAGCACAGACACGGCAGTCATTTATTTTTCAAGGATTGCCCTCTATAATCATGGAATAATTAAGAATCAAACTTTGCACTGTTGTTAAAAGGGGCAATAGCGACAACAAAGGAAATCACGAAATACGTCAAATCCTCTTTTGATGGCTCAAATAGTTTCATTCATGGATTTAGCTGGCCTAACGATCTGTTTCATAATGCCTAAATTTATAACAATTTATCAATAAATATGGAAACTGTACCCTCTGTAAATGCGGATTTACTCACAAACTATATGTATAATTATAAATGTTGGTTTATTCAGCGTAAATCTAATAGCAGTCTATGTAATTAATAACCATTATATTATTATATTGCGGAGTTGGGTTTGTACATTAAAGATATCCAGTACAAATCCACAGTTTTAGTATTTTCACTTTTAGACGAAAAAAAATATACTTCAGCTATGAATGATAATGTCATAAACTTGACAATCGTACTGCAATTAAATTTAAAACCTTTATAATTTAAATATAAATTGCATTATTACATAAATCCTAACCAAAAGGCGTTAATAAAATTGTAAATATGTAACTAAGAAGTAGCACGAGATTATATTAAAATAATAGGATGAAAAGATAATGTACTTCTGCGTGCATAAAATAAAGAATAAAAGCATTAAAATAGCTGTTCGGAGAAACCTACAAATACCCGGGCTTGTATTTGAGTAGCTATTGGATTACAAATTTGCTAAAGTCTTGTAAAATTCGTTAATATGTTCTCTCGTACGTATATTCACTCTGTATGTTTACAATGAAAAAATATTGATTTACACAATGATTTTAAGAAATTTAAATAAATGGTATATAAGTAGCGTTTAAAGTATTGCGTGTTTAACAGAAGTCAATATATTTAAGAGCAATTTCCATTCTTCATTTTATATAAATTAATATATATATTTAGCATTTTAAATACAAAAATTGGGACACGTATATTGAAAATCACCACATAAAAGATATCAAATGTTGATTATATACACACTTGCTGCGTATGTTATATTTAATATAAAAATATCTCTAAAATGAAACCGAGTGTACGACATGTTATCTCTATTAACATAAATATATTAATGGTCTTGTAGTCTTTATATATTTTACAATAAAACTAAAAAATAAGAAAAACTGTTAAATTAAGTATTTCATCTTTTATGGCACCACGTGATAAATATAAATGAATTTATTCAGTACACTTCTAGAAAATAGTTTTTACTCTAGGTTGGGTGTAGGCCAATAAAAATACAAAAACACTTATTGAAACGATTGAAAATGAGTGCAAATCTTTTGTTATGCTATTTTAAAAGCAAACTGAAGGTAAAATTGCAATATATAGGTATAATGTAATATAAATACACATCAGTGGCGGCTCTTCCATGGGGTCATTTGGTCAATGACCCCCCAAAAATATTTCAGAAAATAAATTATTCGTTTGACGGTCCCTCCTAATAGTTGTAATAAAACGCGAACCTTGAGAAAAGTTAAATACGCTACACTATTAGCCGCGTGAGGCGGTTCGAGTCATCTCGTTGCGTTCATTAGGGATAATAAAATACGCTATACTAAGCTAGGCTGGCAGTCCGAATCGCCCTGATTGCCTTAAAGTTTGACGAAAGTACCCGAAGATTTCACAGCTACCGAGCGGCAGCCGAACGCGATAGCAAATGGAATATGAAATCGCGATTTGGGTCATCAGCCGGTCTCTTCTCATAATTCGATCGATCGATCGCGGCATCACGTCGGCATGCGGCAGTTCAATTGTTCAGATGTCGCGCAGTCGATATTCTAACTCTATTTCGGACGTTTTTAATCGATGAAAATTGATTTATATACTGTTTTTTGTAATATATATTTTTTTATTTTTATGATCTATGTGTGAGTTGGGAATATACATGAAATAAAATGTTGGTAGTGACTAGTGCAAAAAAATAAATAAGTAAAAAGTGCTTGCGAACTTAATTTTGCAAAAATAACCAATTTCATAATAACTCAAACATAGACCGTTTGAGTTGTGAATGTAGAGGAAATAAAACGTCGGTAGTGGAAAAAATTAAACAACTAAACAGTGTTAACCAACTTAATTTTGAGAAAATAACCGAATTCAAGGTAAGTGGTCGGCATTTTATTAGTGATGGGTCATCTAATCCTTTATATAAACGCCTTTATAAGGTTTTACATACCCAATACAAAAAGTCTATTGTCTGTGCTAAAAGAGAGGCATATGACAGTTACATTGAAAAATCTGAAAATAAAAGTAAATGTTTCTGGAAAATAATTAATCACGAAAAAAACTAACAAAAATTTAATCAAAGCAGTAGTAATTTGTCAGCAGATGATTTCAATATTTTTTTTGTATCTGTTGCATCTGAAATCATTAGAAATCTTTCTATTAATCCTGACTCTCAGGAAACGTTAATAAATAATATTCCTGTGACGCCTGGTTCTTTTGTACTTCTCCCTGTACTGGAAAGTGAGGTCAGCAATGCCATCATACATCTAAAAAAATCAAATAGTCTTGATATATATAATTTAAGTAATAACATTCTTAAGGAAATCAGCTCAATTTTGGTTGGCCCGCTAACATATCTCTTCAATATGTGTATATGTCAAGGTAAATTTTCAAATTGCCTGAAGAAGTCAAGAGTTGTCCCATTATTTAAAAAAGGCGATGTTAACTCTCCTGAGAATTATCGCCCCATTTCTATTGTTCCGCTACACAGACGGGCAAAATTTCAAAGAGCTGGCCAGAACCCCAATTCGGGAAGATTGCCATTTCACACTTTTACGCGTTTAGGGGCTTCAATAGATCATTGGGCTTTTTAAAATTAGAAATTCCGTAGATGGCGCTCTTCGTTGAATACGGTGACAATAGTTGAATGTTAAATGTTGTTCGCGTAAGTGTTTTTGCGAAAAAATATTGGCTGTTTTTGTGTACATATTGTAGACATTATAGTGCTCAAAGTAAAATGGATTGCAAAGTAGTACCTTAAGCTATACTAATATAAAATAATAATATTTTTTAATTATGTGTATTTTATACAGAAATAATTTTCTGGAGTAGTGCAAAATTATAGTTTTAATTTTATTGTTAATATTTTAGTAAACTTCCGGGATCTTCCGGGCTTAACTTTCTGGAAAGTTGTGTAGCTGAATACTTTAAATAGTAAATGGAGAAAAAATATTTTCCGCTTTTGTCTGCCTTTTTGAGATAACTTAATCAACTTTGTTTTGTGTCACTTGGAATTTTCCCCAATTTATCGCTTTCAAATCGTTTAGGGCTAATTATTTTTATTTATTTCAGGATCAAGGGACGTAGATCCGGATGAAAATGTTGTTTTAAGTATGAGAACGCTTTCTGAAGTAATACTGACATGCAATTCAACAAAAATTGAAGCTAATTGCGAATATTTGCATTCGTTGTAAAAGATCTAACTAATTGCCCTGAAGTATTATCTAATGTAATTAAACAAAAGCTTTCACATTTTCTTTCTGATTTTAAATTAAAATATAAGAGGAAAGATATTTTGCCCAAAACAAAACTTGGTTGGAAACAAATTTAAAATTTCATTTTTTTGTGCAATCACCTACAGCGAGTTTAGGTGGTCGCCCTGCTGTTAATTTCCAGACTAGTAGCGAACGAACAAAACGAAGACAAACCGAATATGTTGGATCAACAATGAGTTCCTCAGAGCCTGTGTATGCTGCTCAAATGAGTCTGCGCGCTGAAGGAAGTATAGATGCTGCAGCTGTTATAAAAGATGTACAATTTTCAACCCCAAAAAGGGCCCAGAACTATAGAAAGGCATATAAAGAGAGAGCTGAAAAAGTTGATCAGCTATCTGGTGATAAAGCATTGTCAGTATTTGTTAAAGCAAATAGACACCAATATCAGATCATAAGGAGTGATATAAAAACGTTTTCCATCGTATAAGAAGATTCAGGAGGCCAAGGGGCGCTGTTACCCAAATCGGGATGCAGTTACAATCACGGGGCAAAAAGCTGAAGTAAAATTACAAGCCTTACTAAACCATACTGCCCATCGTATAGTGGAGGTGCAAAAAGATGTATTGGAAACATTAACAGAACCTCAACTTGCTTGTTTGACACTTAGGTATAGCCAATACAAGCAAAATTTTGACAGCGATGAACGTTCGGATGCCAGTATATTTTTAACATCCTTTGTGCCACTTCTATTAACATGCGACGATCCAAATAAATCTACAAACAAAATAGTTTGGCAAAATCAAACTCACCCCGCTTTTCGTCCAATCAGAATTCAATTTATACATGAGACCACTGATTTAACACTTCAAGAAATAAATACCATGCAGAATGAAATAGAAAACCTTACACCTACTTCCATTAGTGTAGGCACAAGGACATTGAACACAACTTACTTTTTACAATGGTAGATGGCAAAATGTGCAATGCTGCTTCATCTACGACATCCACGAAAAAGTGTTATATATGTGGGGCTTCTTCCAAGTCTTTCAACAACATAGATGTTAAGGAAGTATTTTAATCAGTTTGTTAAACTGTGAAAATAGTGATTTTTTTTAGAAAAATATGATCAGTAGCAAAAGTTATGGTACGAGCGGGAATCGAACCCGCACCTCTGCGTGTCTAGCGCATCGCCCTAACCAATTGAGCTATCATACCACTGATAATAATAATATTTTTGCAAACTATATCTAGTGGATACCGTATAAATATACAAAAATTTAAAGATTATGCTTTAACAACAGCTAGGATACTTGTACAAAAATATCCTTGATACAACATGCCTAATACGGTCCACAAAATTTTAATTAACTCGTCAGATATTATTGAATCTTTTTTATTGCCTATAGGACAATTATCTGACGAGGCCCAGGAGGCATTAAATAAAGACATTAAGAAGTATAGAGAAGGATTTTCCCGAAAGTGTTCAAGGCAACAAAACTTGGAGACTGCTTATATCTTCTGATCCAGTCATATTAAGCATGCGAAAACTTCCAAGGCGAAAGTCCAAGTCATTCGAAAAAGAAGTCTTAGATTTATTATTAGCCCCCGTCCAGAGGGATCTGCCACTAATACTACTAATGAAGACTCAGAAATTAATAGCTCAAGTGACTCAGACTCCGGGTCCGGTGTGATTAAAAACAATAATTAGTTATGCGACATTATTTCTGAGAATAAATGATGCTGTTAGTAGTTTATTAATTATTAATTTTAAACTTTACAATTATTTCTGAGAATAAATGATGCTGTTAGTAGTTTATTAATTATTAATTTTACGCCGTTGATGACTTTAAATAATATAAAAACAGATTTTTTAAATTTAAATTCGGTTTTATACTAATTATGTTTTTGTCAACACCATAAAATTGACAAATATGTTAATTAGATATTATTTCTCATAAACACATTAAGGAAATCAATTTGGATTGCGCTAGTTGGAAAAGTCTTTGAAAGATTAAATAAAACTTTGAACATCATAAAATGTTGAATGATTCTCAATTTGGATTTCGAGAGGGGCATTCTACTGTTCAGGCAGTCGCTAGGGTTGTTGAAGGTATAGTCGAGGGTCTTGAAAGGGGGCAGCATATGGGCCTTACCCTGTGTGATCTTAGCAAGGCCTTCGACTGTGTTTCACATCAACTCTTGCTTCTGAAGCTATCTAGGTATGGCATTAGGAGATTGCCACTTGATTTATTGAGCTCTTATTTGACAGATAGAACCCAATGTGTATCTGTTGGCGAGGAAATGTCTAGTTTGCGTGGTGTGGGTAGTGGGGTGCCTCAGGGCTCTGTCCTGGGGCCCCTACTGTTTATAGTATACATTAATGATTTATTTTTGCATTTGTTACCTGACATGTGTGTATGCTATACGGACGACACCTCTCTGATGTCTGATGCCGACACAAGGGAGCGTTTGGATGCAAAGATGCTTGAAATTAAGGACAGGGTCGATGTTTGGTTCACCCAGAATAATTTAAAGCTTAACATGAATAAAACCCAGGAAATAACTTTCTCAACTAAAATAAATGATGCACCTAGTACAAGTGTTAAAGTGTTGGGCTTGATAATTGATAATAGGCTTAACTGGAATTTTCACATTTTGGGTTTAAAGGCCAAGCTTGCTTCTTCTGTGTTTGTGGTGAGGAGACTGAGAGATTTGGTGAGCCGGTCTTCACTTTTAACTGTATATTACTCTTTGTTTCACTCTCATATTTCATATGGAGTTCACCTATGGGGAAATTCCTCAAACGCCTTGTCTATATTTAGGTTACATAATTGCAAAGGCCGGCTACCGGGATCACTGCAAATCACACTTTATAAATTTTGAAATTATGACTGTGCCAGCACTCTATATTTATTATCAGCTATTGGAAATTCATAAAAATAAAGATAATTTTCAATTTAATTCTTCATATCATAATTACAAAACTCGTACCGCCAATTTAATTAGACCTCCTAGATATAGACTAGATAAAACCTACAAAAACTCTTTAAACATTTCTCTATATAATATTTTACCACGTTCTATTACGGATTCTATTTTAGGTAGGTTTCAATCAATTTTGAAAAAATTTCTTATAAAAAATGCGTTTTACTCGGTGAATGATTACATGCACACCCTCTCCAGTGATTGTGCTTCAATAGAGACGTTAGTTTCTTAAATGTTTTAAGTTTGTTCGTTTAACCTACATGTTTTTATTTTTACTGTTATGTAATTTACCATTTATTTTTTATTGAACAAATGACCTGCTACAATTGTAAATTTTTTGTATCAAAATGTAGTCAAATAAAATTTATCTTATCTTATCTTATCATTTGCCATAACTTAGTATACGACAAACTAGTAAAGACAAAAATAAAGAGGTTCATCGAAACTTTCGCAAAAGTATGTACGATTTAGCTAACTGGATATGTGGTTGTACTCTAGCTCATTTTACTGTTATGTTTGTTTGTTATTTTCTAAGTCTCTAGCTCATTTTACTGTTATGTTTGTTTGTTATTTTCTAAGGACTCGTCGGACTCATTATGGTCCAAAACCGGTGTTAAAGCATTAAAATACTTAAAAGAAAAAATATAAAAACATGCGTTTTCGGCAGATCACATGAAATGTTCGGTGAACTATGCTACGGTCGGAAGTGTTGATATTAGCACTCAGCTAGACACAGCTTATAGAAGATCCCTTAGAGATTTTAATGAAAATGTATCCAAAAATCGTTATATTGAATGTATGGATTCATTTTACGCTGTACGAGGGACTTTAAAAACATCAGTGTACTAAAGCTATGGTACAATTCTTACGTCCGCTCAAAACTGGAATACGGCTCAATAATTTGGGGCCTGAGTACAATACACGCATAGAGAGTCTAGAAAGAATACAACGTGGATTTTTAAAATATGCTTGTTTTTTGAAAGACGGTATATATCCCCACCAGGGCTATCCGCATGAGCAGCTGCTTAACAACTTAGAATACGATTCCCTAAAAAATCGTCGTGACTACCACCGTTTAATTACATTATTTAAATTGCTTAATTATAAAATTGATTGTTCATATATACTAGGAAAACTGAATTTTTGTGTACCTCGTTTAAACTCACGACAACATAATTTATTCTATTTGCCTAAACCGCGCACAAACACTCCAAAATTTTTACCTCTGTACTTAATGTGTGATAAATATAACAAGAGCTATCACTTGGATTTTTCCATAGCTAATGCTTCTGATGTGCGGCGATCGCTATTGCGTTGACATTATTTCCACATATAGACGCATGTTGTAGTTTTTAGTTTTAGTTTTAACTTAAGTTTTTTCATCTTCTTTGTTTTTCTTGATTATGTTATATAATATTATATTATAATTATAAGTGCTTGCCCTGCTTTGTAATTGGGACTTTGTCCTGTAAAGCAGGTATTTGTAAATAAATAAATAAATAAATATTTGAAACAAAATTATAGATGTTTAAAATTTTGTGGGGCGTTCGAGCTGGCACTACGTGGTCATGATGAAACGGCTTTGTCTTAAAAACCAGGGGTTTTTCGAGGGCTTATAAATTTTGTTGAGGAGTTGGATCCATTTTTTAAAGAGTATATGCAGAATGCAACTGTCTTTAAAGGAACATCTAAATCAAATTAAGCAAGACATTCAGTCAGCTGTGCAAGTAGAGGAAACAACTGACAGTTCCACCAAAACCCAAATGGTTCTTATAATACGTTATATTTTGTCTGGCATTGTCTATGAACGATTTGTTAAATTTGTAAATCCTTTAAGGACCGCAGCTTCACACCTTACAGACGTAATTCTTCATGAATTAGAAAATCTAGGCATTAATAATACCCCCGAGAAATTAATTGGGCAAAGCTACCATGGGGCGTCCACTATGAGTGGAAAATTAGGAGGAGATTTTTTATTTTGGTTGAACTTCTTTCATCTTATAATGCCCCACTGTGAAATACTTTTTAATGAACCTCAACAACGTGTTGTCGATGTTTTATCAGTAAAAAAATATATAGACTCCTTTAAACGTTCCATCTAAGCAGTTCGCGATAAAATTCTAAACCACTTATCTTCAGAAATGCCTTCAATTTCATCTAATGCTAGTAAACGGCTACGTAAAAATGAAGATTCTAAACGTCGAGTGGCTTTGGAGGTCTGTGACATAATAATTTCTGAAATGCATCATCTCTTTAGTTTCAGTGATCATGTAGTGATCAGCTAACTATTTTGTAGTGATCAATTTGAAAATTACAACAATAATTTTCCAGATAATATTTCAAATTTAGTTAAAAAAGACTTTCCTTGTATAAATTACTTACAACTAAAAACTAAACTGCAAGTTATTTATGATCGTGCTGATTTTCGTGTAAATTCTGGAGCTATTTCAATGCTTCAACTTTTTATAAATAATAACCTAAGTAATACGTTTTCTGAAACCGTTAAAATATTAACTTTACTGTGTACTTTGCCAATGACAACTGTAGAAAGCGAGCGTTGTTTTTCGACCTTAAATCGAATAAAGACTTTTCTACACAACACCATGGGCCAAAATAGACTATCCGCTTTAGCAATGTTAAGTATCAAGAAATCGTTTATAAAAGGAATGTGCAATTTTAACGAACGTGTCATTCGGCATTTTTCCAATTCTAAAGAGCGAATAGTAGACCTGAACATCAAGAGAATTTAAAGGTAAGATATTTGTTTTTATTTCAAGCTTGTTTATTTTTAAATTTATTATTGACCTTGCAACGTTTCACGCTCGATCCGTTAACCAGTACCATCTCTCTAAACCGCCACCTATCCGGGAAGTGCTAAAGTTTAATTCCTCGGAGATAGAATCCGGCAAGCAGGTTGAAAGCGAGATCAATCAATCAACTTTTCATGTTATAAACCACAAAAAAATGAACGTAGGGAAATAAAACTGGCTGGCAAAGGACAAACGGGACATTTTGAGTCTAGCCACACGCAGCCAAAGTAAAAGTTATCATAATCTTAAAGAAAAGAGCATTAAAATAAAGGTAACTATTCACACTGTTATTTAAAGTACATATTTTTGAGAAGCCGGATTGTTGTATACTGAAAATGTTCACTTCATAACAGGATATCCCGACATCGAAAAAAACATGGAGCAAGATGTCCGAAGATACAAATAAGAATATACAAATTTGTAATTAGAGATTATAGAAGTTCAAGTTTCGGAGTTCCAATTCCATTTCCAGTGCACATTAAAATCCAAAGCACGTGTTGAAGTTGGAGGTCATTTAACCCTTGCCGTTGACCTAGTCCGAAGGTCATTGACAAAAATCAATAACAGAATCATCTGTCTGAGGAATTTGGTGGCTGAACCTTTAAGATAAGTACCCCATTTAAAAACTGAGCAATACTGTGCAACACTTAATTTGTTTTATTTAGAAAATATTAAATTTAAAATATAAAGCTTTCTTTGTATCTGTGAATTTCTTCTTAAAATTTATCATTTTTAAATTAATAAAGGATCATATATATATAATTCAACATTTCATTGGTTTATGATACAATAAGTAAATATAAGTAAGATCAGTGTTTGGCCAAACATTTAGGGTAGTAATAAATTTAATATGTATCAAGATATTTACAGTAATTTGTGACTGTTTCTTTTATATCGCACATATCTTATACCTATTTGTTTTTTTTTATAGCAATAGACCTGCAAAAATTCACACAGTTTTTTTTATATAGTTAAATTTATCCCCTCAATATAACAGTCATCGAACTGTTACAACCTCCCAATATAATTCACCACCACCCGCCACTGACATACATATCCATCATACAAACTGCATACATAAGTCCCTTGTACACTGCTTTTATAGCTAAATTAGATTGTATGCTATCTGCATATACTAACAATAGTTATATAAGTAAAATCAGTAGTTTTATAACATCATTATTGGAAAAGCTGACTACTGGAACTTTTTATTAATGGCTACATTAACACTTTTGCAACATTACATACTATTTCTTTAACATTTATAATCCAGTGTTTATATATATATACATTTAAAAACTATATTAGTTACTTCCAGTTGCACCTTATCTAAGTAATTCGAGATATAATTTAATTAGAAAAACTAAATACGTGCTGTTCCGTATAACGATGCAATTTTGTCAAGTTATTTCTACTTGAATTTGATGTATACCTACGTCGTAGAAAATTTAGTTTATGCAACACAGTTAGCAAGTTGTAAACATAATTCACATACTTTGGCGATGCATTCAATTTAATATCTTCTGAAACGACTATTTCAGCAAATTAGCTAGTTACTTCGTATTTGGATTTTACATGCGATTAGTCAAACAATGTTTCTGCTCAATTTATGTTTTACGTTTAAAAAGTCCTTTATAGAGGAAATTCGCATTTAATTAAGGTGTGTCGATTGGAAGAAAATATCTGCTGAACACTAACTTTAATTTATAATTTGCAGGCTTTCCTAAAAAAATAAAGAGTAAATAATTAGACATAGATACCATGCGGTAGTAAGAAAAAACTAGACTAGACTGGAACCTCGTCAATCCGTGACTCTTAATTAAATAACTATTCAGTGTAGTAGTTAAAGAAAACTAGGAATACCTTTAGCAAGTGTTTTCTTTGACAGACCTCTAAACAATTCACGTGACCAATGAATACATGTTTTTGCATACAGATCAAAAACAGAAAAAAAGAACGGTGTTTTACTGTGAATGGCAGAATTTTAACTGTAAGCGAGATTGCCACAGAAAGAAAATGGGGAGAAAAATGAATAAACCTTACATGCAGTAGATAAAGATTTTAGCACTGAGGAACTCTTAAATAACCACAAGGACTGCATGGAAATGTGATAAATACTGTTAGATGCCTCTCAAATAAATAGTTAAATAAATAATTGCTAATTACAAGGAAGCTGATAAATTACGATGGCCAGTTTAAATGTTTTTCCAATCAGCTATCAGAGCTGTTGTTTGCTTCCCTTCTTTCCTAACGCTATAGCCTCCAAAGTTTTATTATCTTTTTTGGACTCCGCTATAGCTTCACGAACATTTTTTACTTTATTTACAGCCTTAACAGTACCAGCTGCTCCACTTGCTGGATTCCCTAATGAGATAATCTCTCAAGTATGGGAATCTTATTTTGGAATTGGTATTTACGAAAGTTGTAGTTTTTTCTTACCACCTGTGTTTTTACAAAACTGTCGAACTGCAGCAAGATATTTTTGTAGATTTCATAATACTGTTGCTTTTTTTCAGCTCTCTCGATTTCAATACTTTGTTTTAACTATTTATTTCCTGTAAATGGTTTATTTGATTTAATGTTTCTTTTCCTGTCTTTAATAGCATTGGATTTTAGTTGTTTCCTAAGACCAAGTTCTAATTTCCTATTTGTTTTCACTGCCAACCAAGTAGATGTTTACTCTTTAGAACTAGAACGGTTTTGCTTTAGAACTTTCCCAAGCCCCTTGGTGTAAGAGTAAATCTGCCTTATGCCTTGACTCTAAGGTATAACCTCCTGCATACGCTATATCAGTGTTGCATCTAGAGAGTTGATGCCTTTATCTCCTCTCGCTAACCTCTTCCATAGTTTAGTTCCTCCTTTAGTTAACTCCACAGAACTGATAACCAGGAAAATGAAGTTCGAAAGTTAGCTTATTTATTATACTGTTTACTACCCCACACCCAGTCTGTCTGTTTCTTATTGAAATAAGAACTAGTACGCTTGCTTAACGTTAGAGATTAGGATAGAGAAAGTAGCTTCTTACAGAACTTATATAAGCAATAAACATGAAAATCATCGAATCTAATCATAAACTAGAAGTAGATAACTTAAATTATATCATTAGTATAGGACTAGCAAAGAACATGTTTCAAACATATGGATCTCTGTAATCTTCAAGCATTACAGGTTTTGTGATGGGAGCATCAAACTGCGGTAAAACAAACTGATTAACTACTGATCCAGAAGGTTTATGCTTTGAAAAGGTGTACGTATAATCGAAATTCCTTTATCAACCTAAATATCAATATTTAAGTTTTAGCATCTATAAAACAAAATCCAACACATGCGAAAATTTAAAAACTAAGTCCAACTTGACAGAGTCTCAACTTTACTAACCCGTAGAATCTCCAGATGCCATTCAATCGTTATTTTATTCGTTTATTGATATTATTTTTTCAAAGGATTTCTTCAAAAATCATATTTGAAAGTAAAATCATGGATGCCTTGTCGTTTATTGTCCACGAAAAACGTGACAAATGGACTAACTCTTCATACAAATATTTGCTTAGCAAAAGTGCCATTAATGAAATACGCTCATTATTGAATACAGGGAACCTAACAAAGTCAATGCATTGAAATAGTTAAAAGTAGATATACCTTATTTCGGAAGAAAATGTTTAAATTTTAACAGTAAAGTCAAAATTTCACAAACCAGTTGTTCTTCATAATCACAAATACTGTGGCATATTATTGGTCATTTAAAAAGTTATATTTAACCGTTAACATAGACTTCAGCTAGTCTAAATAGTTTAAGACCTAGCAATCTATATAGATTGTTAATTGTAGCAATGATACAGATCTTTAAAGAAAACTCTCACAATTAATTTTAAATGCTCCAGCAAGAAGTCAGCAATAATCTGTTTCACAATATAACCTGCAATTTCTGACAGAAATTCTGACTGGACACTCTAAGCGATACTCCTCTTTATAGTTATAGTGAATAATTCATTAATTTATAATTACAAACGGATTAAGGTATACATTTATATCAAATTTATTATGATCTAAAAATAAAAGTAACTGATTAATCTTATTATTTAGACATTGGACATTTAAATGACAAATTGAAGTAGTATTCAGCTGGCTTTGCCCGTGGTGTACCTGCAGAGGGGCCGCTAGGTTTCTTGCTGGGGACGATTGGTCTCTACTCTATAGTAGTAGTTATAGTGAACAAATAGGTGGTATACATTTACTTTATAAGTATCTTGGGAGGGTGATAGCCGACCATTGATGCTAAAGGGTAACATCATCACCTATTTTATAAGAGGCAGTGGTTTATGACCTAGATTGAACAATATTCCCCGGAGAATGTACAAGGACCCAAATAAGTCCTAGAAACTGGGGCTTTAAGGTCACCCCCAATAAATTATAAAATACAAAATATGATTCGTTTATGAAAAATTACCAGTCTAGGGTTAATGGGAAACCACTGTCGAAACAGCAGTACTCGATCACACGAACTAGAGTTGAGGCACGGAGGTAGCAGTAATGATTGATTTGAAATGAAGTTAAGTTCTTATTAGCATCCTTACATTCATTAGAGGGCTCCTTTTTGTGTAGTTAAACTTATCTGGCCGACTGCGTGGGTTCTCCGTATAATTGGCAGACTCAGAATGAAAATGATTCAAAATTCTAGTGTTCATTTTTAATTATTCAGTTTTTTACAGGACAATATACAGACTTTCACCATATAATTATGGTTCAATGAATACAGGGGGATATACATCTAAAGTGCAATTTAATTTAATTAAATAACATAAAGAAAAGTACTAATACTGCTTACTTCAATATGTCCTGAAGATAATATATAATATAATAATAATTCAAATGTTAAAATCGGTTGTAAACACAGAAACGTATTAGATTGCTCTAAGGAGTATAAACTTTAAAAAATCAATATAATGAGTTACCCGCTAATTTACAAGTTTACACACTGACAACCCAGCTGTGTTTCCGTTTCCTGTATATGGTTATAAGCTATAAAATAGTTTAAAATACTTTTATGTACGCATGATGAATACGTGTAGAGTTTCAACAAATATTTATTCACATACCAAGAAAGTTACAATATTTTATATAAATAGAAATATAAAAAACGTATCTGGTGTTCCTCAGTTATTCCCCGTAGGATTGTGTATCAGCACCAACATATTTCCAAGGTATTACAAGGTGAGCACACTATTGGTTGAAGCTTTATCCGTACAAGGGCAGTTATATGTTGGAAAATTAAAGTCATCTCACAAGGGCAGTCTCTAAGTCTATTAATCATAAAAGTAACCACAAGCCGGTCCCTTACAGAGGTGTTGGTACTTAGAAGTTTAAGCAGTATATGATAAGAACCCTACAAAAAAAATTCAATTTGAATGACAAAATATAAAAAAGAAAGGAATGTGCATATAAAGGCAAGAAAAATGAAGCATTTTCAACATCTACACTGAAAATTTGTACTTACTGGATTGGTGGGGCACAAGTGATTTATAGCACAAAAGATAGATTATAGTTATTTTCCCAGTAAGACAAATGAGGGCACCTAGTCTAGATTTTGAAGAACATAGCGAAAATCAAAAAAAAAGATACATAGGTCAAATCAAAGAAAACTCGTGAAATTCTAGTAATATGAAAGAAAAATAAGAATGCGTTCAAACTAAGAATGCTACTCTGGCCCTGCATAAAATACAGTATACCAATTAATTAACGCCATTTTTTCAATTAATTATCGTCATTAATTTTTTCAGTACCCAAGAACCATAATTCTATAAATGCCAAGAGAAACATTCGAGAAACTCAAAAATATATACGCTAATGAAATAAGCGAATCGGCAATTGCATTGACTAACCAAGTCGGCATAAAATGACCATACATACGATTACAGCATTGGCACTCTTATGCGCATGGTCGGTCAAATCAATATAAGAATAATCGAATGGCACCACGATAAGAAACAGTGACACGAAAAGTCCTACCTCAAAATATAATAATAATAAATGAATTACATATATTGATAGGATATTTCTCCAATAAATATGAACAAATATGCACAAGTAGAACAAGCTTCATTATTCTGAAATGAAAATCTTGGTTCGATATTTCCCATCATGGGATCAAAATCACAAAATGGAAAAATTCACAATTGGTAAAAGACACAATGAGACTATTACTGAAGTATTGAAACTTATTTCAAATTAAATTCATAAAAGTTTCAGCAAAATTTTGCCCGTAACACGATATCTTATTATCTTTAAATAATACAAATCAAATTTGCTGAATTTGATTTTTGTGTTTTTCTTGAACGCTCTGCATATAAAAATGAACGTGCCTCAGCGGTAATTGCGTTTTTTACCAAGTAAATTTCTTATCTTAATTTTTTATAAAGATAATATTTTTTTAATTTTTTACAGCGTTTAATTGCATCCTTAAAACAATGTATATAAAAGTATTTATTAGTTATCTTCGTAAAACGATAAAAATTGTCTGTCTTTATTTTTTTTTCGTATTTAAGCTAGAAATAATAGTAATGGAAATAAGTAAAATAAAAAATAAAGCATCCCGTACATAGGAATAAATATCCTTGCAAGGGATATTCATCTTTATACGACAGCATTTAGAAATTACTCACTCTTAGTTATTTAACCAACATACACGAACATGGAATATCCACTTAGTCAATTTATTTCATATTCAAACTAAAACCTGTAACTATATATGCTTTCAAATATATTCAGTAGCCTCGCAGCAACTAGCAGTAGGATATTTTACACATTGAAGTCGTCTATTAAAATTACTGACGTCAATATACGAAAAAGGGATAGATGAAACTGCAGAGCTTTCCAAACTTTTACACATATCACTTTTCTTTTAAGTTAGTTTTATTTTCTTTTGTAAGCTAAAATTTACTCTTTGTTCTCTAAACAAATTTAATACTTCCGCAGTTAAAATGTTACTAGCTTTTTGGTTTATCGATAGATACTAGTAGAGTAACATATATTGTTCAGTATTGAAATTTATAACTCATACTGAACTATTCAACTCATTTTTAATTAGTGTTCATTTTTTTTATTTGATTTTTTTAAAGGACCCCTCACACTTCTTATGGAAAATGGCTTTCGGTGATTTTTTCTATTGCATGGTATCAGTTCTCCGCTTCCTGATCAAAATGTGTTATTACCACAACTTGATCCTAGATTTTGAGATACAGGGTGTCAATATTTTGATTTTCATTTTTTTTTATTTATTTTAGCGACCCGGCCAAGATTTTTGCTAAAAATTAATACCAATTAACCAATTTTGGCAAAATTAATTGTTTTAATATATTAAATATAAAAGAACTTTATTACTAAAAGAATTGCAAATGAGTCCAATGAAAATTAAATATTGCATTTAAGTTTGTAGAGATATCATAATAAAAATCCTTAGAACTTCTTTTTTTACAAATATGGCAGAAAATGTTAAATATGAAGTTTGTGGACTTTTATGGTTCACTCATAAATATAATTAGCCAAACAACTGAACATCGAGTAAAAAAGATATAGTATAAAGAATCGGTTTTCTTATTCTAAATTGAATGAAGTGGTTTTTATCGCATTTTTGAATTCTACGGAAACTTCTAGACCTATTTTGTATAACAAACCCTATGACTTATCAAGCCCTCAGTCAGATACTGTTTATGTTATCGATGGAGGCTTCCTTCTATACAAAGTTTCATGGCAAAGACCAGCCACATATAATATCTTTCTGCAATATGCGTTATTATGTAACTCACAGTTATAATAAGTTAGGTTATAATCTTCGACGGCTATTGTGGAAAGAATATATCTACTAAAAACAGTCAGCAAAGATGCAGATCAAAATGAAGCTTAGAAATTTCCATACACGCCCAGGCTTCAATAATTGTACCAAAAAGGGATTTTCTAATGAACAGTCACAATAAAATGCAATTTCTATCCTTCCGGATCAAATACGTAGGTACAACTGTGTATAAAGCAGCAAGGAATGTAATTTTCCACCTCAACAAATGTGGAGTTATCCATGTTAAAAACCTATGTCACAGTTGTCTCAAGTGACACTGATATAATGGTTTTGCTTATAAATCA
Source organism: Kuschelorhynchus macadamiae (assembly GCA_030620095.1). Lineage (NCBI taxonomy): Eukaryota > Metazoa > Arthropoda > Insecta > Coleoptera > Curculionidae > Kuschelorhynchus > Kuschelorhynchus macadamiae. Next base: position 132,568 of record JAUTXW010004195.1, on the reverse strand, counting down.
ATCCAAAAATAAAAATATACTCATGCTTTGTCTGGGGAAAGCAGCAAAAGGTGACAAAATATCAAAGATTGCTGACATACAAGCCAAACTGAGACATCTGAAGGAACACATATTGTTTTTAAATGCCATATCAGGTCGTGATACTACATTTATTTAACAAATGAAAAAATACGCCTGATGATAGCAAAAAAAAGATAACGACCTTTGTCGATACCTTGACATATTTTTAGACAATAATGCTAACAAAAATGATTTACTTCAGTCAGGATTAAATTATCTTTTGAAGCTCTATCACTGTCCAAGTCATTTTAAAGATATTAGCTATCTGAGATACGCTTTATACAATAGACTCGCAACAAACAAGACCTTAAGTCTACGTTTAATTTAGCTACTTTGTCTCCAACTGAAGTCTCTGTACAACATCAACTGCTCAGGACTTTCAGGTAATTGTAAAGATACAACGAATTTTTGCAAATGTGATAAGTTGTGTTTTTTAGATTTAAGAATGGATTGGTAGTAAATTAGACTCTTTACAGTATGGGTGGAAAAATAATCAGAAAGGTAACCTGATACCTACACAATCCACAGAAGTTGCAGCGCCTCCTGATTTTTTTTTAATTGTAAAAAGCGTCAGAGCTCTAAAAAACTGTTCTTGTAGAAAACTGGATCTCAAATGTTCTTTCAAATCTGTAAAGTACATCCAAAATTATCACACTAATAACCCAAGATACATAACAAATTTCGTTTAGATCGGCTAAAAAATAACAAAATGGCAGTCGGAAAGCAAATACGATTACACCCGGTGTGTAAAGCAAAATGCTCCTTTCCTTAACATATTCATATTTAAATAAATAACACCCCCTAAAATATATTTAATATTTATACATGAATAACACCCCTTAAAAAATAATAAATCCCTTCAACCCGCAGTGTTTTTGAACCCACAAGCCTTAAAGATCCTTCACTGGTCTTTACTGTTAATTTCTTCGCAACATTTTGACTATTATAGCTTTTCTAGTTGTTATTAGGTCTAACCTAAAAGCGAATCTTAAGTCTGCGTGTTTATATACTAGTTGTGTGCAGTGATGTGTGAAGCTTAACAGACTGGTCACGAGACTTACGAACAGAATTGACTAAGATCAGAGACCCAACGACGTGTTTGCTTTACTCATTAGCCGACACAGTACAAAAGTTTTATGATACAACTCGGCATTTTTGCACGAATGCCATCACAGTATTAAGGGTTACGTTCGTAATTTCCCAGCTTAAAAGAAGTGTAGATCATAAACACGTATAATCACTCAGTAAAACATATACTTTAAGTCGCTTATAGGAAAATAATAATAAACTAATCACACTTTAATTAAAATTATTCTCATTATTCCCTGAATATCTGCTTAAAAAAATCCCTAAAAAATACTTTGAAAATTACTACCTTTATTATTTTCTTTAGTGATGATGGAGGGTTTTAATCCGTAATATAGAACTTTTTATTGTTTTTTTTTACATTCTGTAGGTTGCAATAAATAATTTTTGATTTATTTTTCGGAGAAAGCTGTAAATATATTATCCCTAGGATAAACTTAAAACTATTAGAACTATGTGCTAGGTTCCCAGCCCAAACTTGCAAAAAGTCAACATACTCGAATTGACTATTTCACATTTTCGATAATATTGGGGTTGTACTTTGTTCTTCCTCAATTTTATTTAAATCGCTTCGCACTCGAAATGCGTCACTCCCTTTTTCTACGAAAATTTAACTGCGTAATGTAAGCGTAATTTTGATAATTTAAATCCGATTTTTAAACATTTTGTTTTCCCTGATAGAAAATTGTATCTAGTTTTAAAATATTTTGCACGATTTGATTAAATATTTGAGTTTGCCACATACAGGGTGACAATTTAGGTCATAATTAAATTGAAAAAAACTAAAAAGTGTGCCCTTAACAATGTTTTATCACCCAAAAACTAAAAAAGACAATGTTCTCTTAAAATGGGGTTATTGTGTAAGCGAAATTTACTAAAAAATAGTCACGAACTTTACCGTTAGAAAAGCAATGAAAAAAGCATTAGGTAATAACTATTAATATTTTAAGAATAGGAAACGGCTGTGTGCACGTAGAGGTAAAATGAGAATCTACACACTTTTGTATTTCATGCAATTTTTTTTTTATTAAATTAAAAACGTAGCTTTCGGCTTTCGCCATCATCAGTGCCACCTGAAAGCAAGGAAATCACTTTCTTTAAATGGTACGAATTAAAAAAAGTAATATTTTATAAATTAAATATTTTAAGGGAAAAATAAATTTTATAAGATGCAAAGGAATATTGAGGGCAGAATTAGATAAATTATTTGTATAATTAAGTGGTGAAGATAAAAAACAGATTGCTAAAAGAGCTGAGGTATCTAGTTAATGAAAATTATAAAAATTTGCAACATAATTAGAAATTAAAACAATTATATAGCTTTTTGGGAAAGAAATGTGTTTTAAAGTGTTTTCAAAACATGTGTGATGTACTTACTTAGTCAGGTGAGCACAGGAAATTCAAAGAAGGAACATGATTAAACAAAACAATGATCATTTAAAAATTTGTTAACGTCACATCTATAAAATCACATTAAAATATCACAAAGGGTGTGTTCTTTCACCCCTTTTGGCGATTTAAACCATGAAAATGTTCAAACTTTAACAAATTAATTTTGTAGGTTAAGTCTAAAGGGGAAGTTAACTACGTGAGGTTGGCTACATGTAAAAACAATTAAATGCGATAAAACATAACAATGTAATTAAAGTGTGGAAATGTTTAAGCCAGAATCTCAAGAAAATAGATCAAAAGGAGAAAATTAATGCAGAAAATTCAAAGGTTTGCATATAATATTAAAAAATTGGATATTTAAAATCTAGTCAGAAAGTGTTAGGGGAATTTTTTAATAATTTGGCAGAATTATAAACCAAAGGGTATTTAACTATCAAAACTGCAAATCCATCAAAGAGAAAATTCAATTCAATTTTAAATATTTTAAATCAATTTTGTTCAGACAGTGCTTCAAAATAAAGTTATCATAAGGAAAGCACTTATTAAGTACGAAATGAAAAAATCTTTAAATTTAAGAGAAGAATAGAAACAAACCCAGATAGAGTCGACTGACTAAAGAGTAAAAAGTCAGAAGGTTTCTGAATGTAGTTATTTCTATGTAAAAAATCTGTACAAAATGGTGAACCATTCTAAACGGAAATTGACATATACGTCTTTTAATTCTGACCATTTAAAGAAAGTGATTCCCTTGCTTTGAGGTGGCACTGATGATGGCGAAAGCCAAAAGCGCTCTGCTACGTTTTTAATTTAACAAAAAAAAATTGCACGAAATACAAAAATGTCTACATTCCCATATTAATATTTTGTCGGACCTCTCCACAAGCACTTTATTGGTATGCTGGATATAAAATTGTTTATGAAGTTTTAAGAAATTAATTCCCATTCTGCCTTGGTAACTTCAGTAAGGTAAATAAAATTTGTGTATTCTGGACATGTAGTTTCGTTAGATATCATCATATCACACAAACCTAAAAAACTGTTACCTTCAATAATTAATAACTAATTTTAGTGGCTGTAACGCAATTATCGGTCTTAAAATATAAATGAAAATCCTTAATTAAGAATAGGCTCATTTTATGAAAAATCAGTGAATTTTTTTATCAGCAGGATATTGATGCTTTAAGTGTGTAGATAAGGCCATAATTGTTTTTAATTTTTAAATTAATATTTAATAGTGTAAAAAAGTTTACTTGTTACGGCCGGTTTTGGGGAACGGCTTAGTGTTCGGCGGGTGCAGCCCTATATTTAACATTAACAAATTTCTTAAATGTTGACATTTTCCAAGTTATTTGTAAGAGCTAAACCCCTTTATTTATATTAATTTGTTAATAACATTTGAAATTGTTTTTATGCGGGTTTGAAACTTATGCATATTTTTCTAGAGATCATTCCGAATCCAATGAGCCCTAGCTCATATTTTTACTAGCAGTAGAAAGAATTAACGCCATTCTGAGTTTGGTTCTTATGGTTTTTGTCGATATACTTGGTCATTTTTCAAGATACAGATCCAAACCCGAATATATTTATAATCAGCAAAACAAGATCCTTTTAAATACTAAATAATATACAGGGTGTTCCGCCCCAAAAACAGTTGATACTTTTTGACAGATTCGCGATACGCATTTCTTTGATTAAAGACGAAATTCTGGCGGTTCGGGACAAACCCTAAAACTTTTGTATAAAACATTTTTTGCCATCTCAAATAATAAACGCACTAGGTAGGTAAATATAATCAAAGACCCTGTACAGGGTGGTCCAATAATAGACATCGGCTGTAGCTCGAGAGCCCTTAATGACAGAACTTAAGGAAAAAATATTTAGAGGTAAATCGATCAAGAGAAATCGCTGTCGCTAGGGGGCGTAACAGCAAAATAAAAGTTTTAATACCAGTTTTTCTCTTAAATTTTCATAACTGAGGTATGTTGAAAATACAAGCATTATATTCCTCAACTAATTACGCACTTTTTTGCTTAAGACCATTTTTGTCTATTTTCAAAAATAAAAAGCAGTGGGGGAAGGTCAAACACTTTTTTTCGACTCCATGTTGAATAAAATCGGTTCATCCAAAACAGAGATATCAACATTTGAAAGCAAAAGTGTTTGCCCTTCCCCCCATAAAAAATAGTCAAAAATGGTGGAAAAAAGGCGAAGGTCTTATATTTTTAACAACATACTTTCGTGTTGCTGTTACGCCCCCTAGCCGCCAACTTTCGAACTTGAAAATAGTTAGTAGATTTTTCTTGACTATTTTTTATTATTTTATAATAAGTAAAAAATTAGACACACTCGAATTGATAAACTCCTCTGTTTTTGCGGATTCAAAAAACGAGTGCCTGACGGGGTTGACCGGTTTAATATCACCATTCTTAACTGATAGTTATTTTTTACTAGTATGGAAAATAATATTTGTTTTAATAGAAACTGACGCCGCCAGTGACGTCTATTCAGGTGAAATAGGTGAAGTGCTGCTTCACCAGGAAAAATAAACAAACAAACATCTAACTTTATTTATTATATGTCTCTTAAAATTTTAGTTTTTACGTTCATTTATTCACCTAATTGGTAAAAAATAAACTGTACATCTCGAATAAATATTTTACTTGATGTCTTTTTAAAACTTTCAATCGAACTTTATTATAACAACTATAACAGTGGAGCAAACCGCTTTAACTTAGCTGAAGGTGCTATGTTTAGTTTACGATTTTCCTACTATGTTGCCATGACAACGCGTATCCGATGACCTAAAAGCGCAATGGTAAATTCCTCTTAATATTCTCATTACTTACCGCCTTATAAGCTATTAGTATTATCATTGTCGAGATATCCCACGGAACAAAATAAAACCGTTTTGTTTTTTCATCCCAGCCTTTTTTGTTTCGAGCACATTATTGAGGGGATTATATTATCCAGTATCCAAAGGCAGAAACGATTTCAAAAATAAATGAACTTCTTTTGGCGAATTTTCATTAAACCGATTTCAGGCTTCGCTCATTTAAACAAAGCCCTTTTTTCGGTTAAGCCGGATGTCGCGTAGCAAATCTTTTCAATTCGGATAGGACCCTTTTTATCCTGATTTAAAACCATAATTTGATCTTGGGGTACTTTTTTAAATACTTATCGCCTAACTTTTTGTTTATTTTTAATTACACTTACTAATAAAAGCACTGCATTTTTAAACAATTTGTACCATTAAATCGACTTATTTTTAAGGGAAACCAAAGATGCTTTATTATACTTTTTGTTTAAATTATTCCTAGGAAAATTTAGTTTTTATAATCTGAACTCCAGAACAGAATATATGGTCAAAAATTTAAAATAATTAATCCGATTTCCATGAAATTACGATATATCCTAGCAAAATTACTTAAAGCTCAGATTATTCAAAATAGGAAATTATAAAATATAATATCTTCAACAGTAGCCTAACTAGTCATGCATACTTAGAAGAAAAGTTCTCTCAAAAATGGGTATTTTTTAAAAGGTAAGTTGATGATTGATGGCAGTTCCAGAAAATTAAATTAGTAACGTTTTAAGTAAGTACTTTTAATTCACAATTCATCACAAACTTTAATTTACTGCCGAGGTCGAACACATTAATAGAATAAATTTTTTTGATTTCAAACGGGCACCCTTAAGACCAAGTGGTATACAAGACACATGGTCCGGTCGTTATTTAAATTTTAATTCAAACCACGAGTATCGCTCTTAAAGTAAGAAAAAATTTAAAAGAAAATGGTTTTCCTGAAAAACATTTTAATAAAATCATCAAACCATTTTCGATACTTTTAGGGGAATCTGACAAAACTGGAAACCAATTGCACATTTTTGTAAGCTTACTTCTCATGGCTAACTTGACTCGTTATTGAGCTACGGGGTGTTCTCGAAAATTACCCAATTTTGATAAGGTCCTGTATCTCGTTTATTACTGCCGATAGAAGAAACAAATAAATCGGTGATTTATGGAGTTTTTTACGTAGAATTCAGTGGCGTTCTTACTTTTTTCCTTTCTATTCCAGCTTTAGACCTATGACATAAAGTTATGTTTTTTTCAATGAGACACCCTGTACATTTTTTCTTAGTCAATTGGAAATTAAATTACCTTTCCGACAATATCAAGGACTTAGTGTTTGAGTTTTTACAAAGTAGTAATTTATTACATATAATCATTTATTCATTATATTTTCCATGTGAATGCGGTAAAAATAGCAACTTTTTTTATTTATGTCTCTGGAGGCGATTGATTAAATTTCAGGCCTATAACTACAAAAACTACTTGATAACATATCTGAAGATATTACACATAATTTTAACGATACGTTTGATAACATAACTGAATAAATGGAAAAAAACCTACTACACTCAATCTTTGGGATTTTTAATTCTTCCCTCCTTATGTGTATTTCATTTTCACCAGAAACTATTTGAACTAATTAATTAACTGTCGAGCTCACGCAGGGGCATTTAAACTTATTTATATGTAGCAGGCTTTGAAACAATTGTTTGAGGCCATCTTTTCCAATACTTTGACAGTTAAAAGCTTGAGTTACACATATTCCGATAAATTCCGCAAAATACAATAATAACTTCAATATAATAGCGTTATATTTTGTTAAGAAATCAGAGTTCTTGGGATTAAACCGTGTCAAATTGCAATTACTATCTGACGTTTCGCCTTCGATTGCACGGGACATTTTCAGGGATTTTTACTCCACGAAATCTAAACACTGAATGAGCTCGAATATATTTAGGCGGGCTTTTATACCCGACTTGTGCTCGCCGAACCGTGACCCTGTGTTAAGATCGGTTTCCACGTGTGATGTAGACCGTTACCCGTATCTCTATTGAAATTTGTTGTATGTTTAAATATTTCAACTTTGGAACAACAACACCTATAAGGTTATGCAGGCAGACCCCACAAGAAGAATAAAAAGACGCATTACCAATGTGACTAACGCATCCAGTCTACCATCAGCGGAGGAGAAATCATTAAAACCAAGCAGCTCCAAGATTCCCAGGTTCTACGGTCTTCCGAAGATACACAAGGACAATGTACCACTTCGACCGATCGTCAGTGCAATAGACTCGCCCACATACAAACTAGGTAAATATCTTTCTAATTTTCTTAATCCATTTACCGGAAAAACAGATTCTTTTGTCAAAAGCTCTGCACATTTCGTGGAAAAAATTTGGGCAATCCACTTGGATCCAGAAGATATTTTGGTCAGTTTCGATGTAGAATCACTATACACAAATGTTCCTGTCAACGAGTCAATTTCTTTATATCAGACATACTGGATCATAATAATTTTGATAAGAACTTAATAGACCTACTGGAAGCTTGTCTTACATCTACTTATTTCATTTTTAAGGAACTTTTTATGAACAAACTCCAGGGGCAGCTAAGGGATCTCCTCTATCACCTGTGGTAGCGAATATATTTATGGAAACCTTTTAAGATATTGCTCTAACATCTGCTCCACTGAAACCAAAACACTGGTTCAGATATGTAGATGATAATTTTGTTGTCGGACCTCATGGACAGAATAATCTAACTCATATTTCGGGACCGCCTTAATCAACAACGTCATAATATCAAGTTTACGATGGAAATTGAATCTAATGGAAGGATTCCCTTTCTAGATGTATGTGTTCAAAAGAAGGAAAATGGTACATTAGTACATTTTGTGTATACAAATAGATACTTAAATGCAAATTATAAAGAGCCACCGTTAGGTAGTGTTGTTCTTTCCTACATACATGGCACTACAGACAAAATAGGACAATTACTTCGGCGGTCCAACATACGTACAATTTTAAATACACATAAAAAGATTGGACAATCATTTCGATCTCCGAAAGATCTTGTACTTTTGCGAACAGAAGGAGTATATAAAATTCCTTGCTCCTGTGGAGAAGTGTATGTGGGGGAAACAGGACGTTCAATATTAACTAGACTTAAGGAACACGAACAATGTATTAAAGAGAAACAAATTGTTCAATCTGCTGTAACTGAACACCAGCATAACACTGGCCATATTAAAAACGTAAAGGAAACCAAGGTCCTAGCATCGGTTCCAGGATTTTATAAACGAAAAATTAGAGAATTTATTGAAAGATTTAAACATACAAAAAAATTCAGTAGAGATACGGGTTACGGTCTACATCACACGTGGAAACTGATCTTAACACAGAGACACGGTTCGGCGAGCACAAGTCGGGTATAAAAGCCCGCCTGAATCTCTTCGAGCTCATTCAGTGTTCAAATATCGGGGAGTAAATACCTCTGAAGATACCTCGTGCAATCCAAAGCGAAACGTCGGATAGTAATTCCAATTTGACAAAAACCAAACAAACAAAAGTATGCTTTATTGCCGCAGAAAAATTTTACAATTTTATGGACAAAGCAAAATATACCTAAAAATAAGACATATCAAAACATTAATCGAAAATAATTTCGACAGGTCAGTGCTTTTTTTTAAAAATGTAAATTATCAATTTACCAAATCGTAAAACACACGTTAGAATATAACATAACATTGCAAACAGTAAATGAATCATGATAACCTTATAAAAGTAAACAAACACACATGTACGAGGTGAATAATTTCGATGACATTGAAATCAAAATTGCAACTATGCGACCTTAAACTCTATGTTATTATAGTTATACAAATAATTGTGATGTTAAACAGAAGGTATATTGAACTAGTGTAGAATGTAGTATACAAAAAGAATTAAATTGTTTTTAATCCAATACCTAACAAAAATAATTAAGTTTTAAGTGAATGTTCGACAGTTCTTTTCCCTATATAATGATTTACAAAATTCTATGCTACGAGTTAGGACATGACTCACAAAAGATTTAAGTAAACAAGCGAGTTTAGTGACAATTTAAAGAGACTTACTCACTGAAAAAAAAATCATTAACGCTATAAAATGGTCTCTCAATGAGGTATGCTTTGGTGTTTTTTCGAAATTGTGCAAGCATAGGGATAGATTTTAAATGTACTGGCAGATTGTTGTAAAGTTTTATGGCGTTGTAAATAATTGATTTTTTTATTTATTCTGTGGAAGGAATGGGAAGATAAATAAATATCATGCCTAGAGTTTCTGGTAGGGTATACATGTTGTGGCCTTTCTGGGAGGGTGTTTATATGTTTTCTCAGCAAACATACCGTTTCCAAAATAAATAATGCAGGAAGTGTTAATATTTCATGTTTTTTGAAATAGTATTGGCAGTGAGCTCTATTATTTAGACCAAACAAATAACGAATGGCTCTCTTTTGAAGCATAAAAATACTACGAAATTGCTCGGTGGTACAGCAGCCCCAAAAGGGAAGGCCATAGCGGAGGTGGGATTCAAATAAAGAGAAATAAGTAAGTCTGGCAGAAGGAACGTCTAGTTCTTTTAAAACTGATCGAATGGCGAAGCAGGCGGTAGAAAGTTTTTTAGTTAAGGTGTCAATATGATTAGACCATTTTAGGTTGTTATTTATATTTAAACCCAGGAATTTAACCGACTCTACGTATTCAATATTGCTGTTATGTACCTGAAGTGGTTGTAAAGTTCCCTTATAAGATAACGCCCCGTTTTATCGACGTTAAAACAAAGCATATTGGAATCGGACCAAGCCTTAATTATAACCAAGTCTTTGGAGATACTAGAGTGTAAAGACGTTGTATCAAAATCACTCCATGTTATGCTTGTGTCATCAGCAAAAAGGGAGATTCTTCCATTAATTTGAAGGTTCGTGATATCATTAATGTATAACAAAAAAAGAATAGGTCCCAAGACTGAACCTTGAGGGACTCCACTTGTAATCAACTTACAATCAGAATCGGTACCATTAGCCCATACAAGTTGTTGCCTTTTCCCAAGATAAGATTTGAACCAATTTAAAGAATTACCACGAATTCCATAAAAATTTTAGTTTGTTTATCAGAATTTCATGACTAACACAATCAAAGGCTTTCGCATAGTCACAAAAAACTGAGGCAGTTGGGTGGTTGTTATTGAGAGATAAGTAGACGCCTCTAAGCAACGTGAACATGGCGTCACTGGTGCACTTGTTGGGTAGAAATCCGAACTGCTCCGGGGATATTATCTGATGTTTCAGGAGAAATGGCATAAGACGGTTCTTCAGTAGCCTTTCGATGATTTTTGATAGCACTGGTAGTAGTGCAATTGTGCGATAATTGCAAGAGTTAGTTTTTTCGCCGCCTTTATGAAGTGGAATAATTATAGCTGTTTTAAGGCAATCAGGGAATACTCCTTTTATAAAGGACTCATTTATTAATGTTGTAAGGGCCTCTATGACTGGGAGTGGCAAGTTCAGGAATATTCTAATTGATAGGCCATCAGTGCTACACGAAGATTTACTTTTGATATTATTTATTACCTTCAATAGTTCAGTGTTGCTAACGGGACTATCAGCTAAATTTTTTGAAGGAGGTAGAAACGAAAGAGGGTCCAAACTTGGCGAGATACTAGAGGTAACATTTTTGCTTACATTAATAAAATAATCATTTAGATCATTAGCCCCTGGCAAGATCTGAGTCACAGGGTTTGATTTGTTTCTGAGGTTATTGATGATGGACCAGGTTTCTTTTGAAACGTTATTAGAGTTTGTTAGACGTTTTCGGTAGTGTAATTTTTTTGCTGACTTAATAAGAGTAGTGTAGATCCTCCTATAATTAGAGATATAGTCGAGAATAAGAAAGGAGTCGGTGAATTTTTTTATATATGAGAGCGAGCGCATATTTTTAGCAGAAATTCGTATTCCTTTCGTGGTCCACGGTTTATGCCGCTTAGGTTTGATATTCTTAAGCGGGAAGGCCTTGTTAAAAGCACTTAAAGTTTTATTTAAAAAAGTTCTGAAGTTTGTGTTGACATTATCAGATTCAAAATTCCAATTGGTGTTAAAGCAAATATTATGAAATACTGAGAAATTTGCGGCCGAGAAAATTCTGCCCCGATGGCGAGATCTTGGTAAGGGCCTAATAGGTAAACTAAACCTGGAAATTACCGCCTCGCCATGATTTCTTAATTGGCCAAAGCCGTGAAACCTTCCGTTATATGACAATGTTACATTGGGTCCAGTAAAGACAGTATTGCTGCGTCGGAACTATATTCTAGAAAGTACCCAGAAAGACGGCAGCCCGAAGCCCATGTTTTTGAACGACTGGAGAAAAATCTTAAGCTGCATGGGTACTTTCAGAAGCCAAGCCCGAAGTCATATAGAACGGAAAACAAGGAAATAGAAGAAATCAACACAATCACATATGTTATAGCGAATCCTACTTCATCTTCTAGGCAGATTAGAGACGAAATAGGAGTCAACTAAAAAAAATAGGATATTGAACATAAATTTCATCAGTATTGCTATGGGAAGGTTCAAACTTTATATCTAGGGGACGGCGAACGTAGACGGCAATTTTACTTATGTTATTTGGACAATTGCCGGAGAGACATATTGACAATATTCTTCAGAAAAGTAATGGACAGATGAAGTGCGCATCTCTAGCGATGAAATATTCAAGGGCTAATGAGAATCCACGCATTACCGTCGATCGAACATAACAAGGTCGTTTTGGATTTAGTGTGTGGTGTGTCATACATAACGCACTAATATTGTGCTACACGATTTTTGATGAAAATTTAACGGCTGAACGCATTCAAATTCGAGGTAAATCTGATACCGGAAGGCCTGAATAACAGTTACCTCCAGCAAGATGGCGCTCCAAGTCACAACGCCCGAGGAGTAGCTGAGTTTCTAGATCGACATTTTCCCAATAAGTGGTGGGGTATAAATGGGCTGGTAAGGTGGCCACCTAGATCGCCTGACCTTACCTTATTAGATTTTTTTTGGGGTTTTAAAGAATTTATCATTTACAAAAATAAGAGCAACACTATTCAGGAATTATAAACCCGTTTAGGACGTAGTTTGAGAAAAGGGGCTCAATTACATATATGCTCTTAGGGCTCTTGAGAAGCGCTGCGGAGAGTAGGATAATTGTAAAAAATCAACCAAAAATGGAAATTGAAATTAAATCCTAATCCTTAATCAACGCAGAACTAATGTGCAAAAATCGTTAATTTTGGTTAAAAACCTAAGTATGCATACTCACAGCAAACGTTTTCACTGAAAATAAGGTTTGGATATCCTTGAGATTGAGCTGAAAATTGTATTGTAGACTGCTCAAGCGGAAACGAGACTATTAAGGTATTTCTGGAAAATTATAAAGAAAAACATTCATAGAGAACATTTAATTTTTCAGTTGTAATCGAAAATTCCCTTTGATGTGTACGTCTTAGCTCTCAGTTTTTTCGGGTCAGACTGCGACGTGCAAACAAACAAGTTAGATGAAAACGCCGTGAGCTGAAAGCAAATTTTGTTTATGTAGACGATAAGGCATGCCCGCATCATTAAAATTTTATATAAAAAATCGGGATAACTTTTCCTTTTTCCCCTCTGGCCTGCAGAAAGCACACAAAATTTTAAATTACGTTGATTAAAACATTGGTGAAATGTTTCTCCAGTTACAATTATTGGTAGGCTTTTGACCATATGAAATCGGTCGAATTTAAAATTAATTTTTAAGGTACCTGCTTTATTTTACTGGAGACAGACTTTCTGCGGCACGGGTTTTGGAAAGCGTTTTCGGGTGTTCATGCTGTTGTTTGCGAATATTGCCGGATTGTCTCTAATTTATGAGGTATGTATTTTGATAATCGTATCGTCAATGTAACGATCAATCAACAAAAAGTAAAAAAATTTTAGAAAAACCTTTTTTATACAATTTTCCGTCATTGCTTGAGAACTCATGGTTCTTGGGACTAGGCGATCAAATTTGAATTACTATCCCACGTGTCGCATTCGATTGCAGGAGGCACCTTCAAGGATCTTTACTCCGATATCTGAACACTGACCGTGTCCTGGTGTTAAGATTGGTTTCCACGTGCAGTGTAGACCATAATCTCTAAAAGTCAAAAGATTATCTAATTTTTCGTTTATAGAATCGTTGTACGGATGCAAGAACCATGGTTTTACATCTATGATATGACCAGTGGTATGCTGGTATTCTACAGCAGTTTGGACACACTTTCAATCGTTCATGTTTCTTAAGTCTAGTGGATATTCACCGCTCTGTTTCTCCCACATATATACAATCCTCTACAAGAATAAAGAATTTTATTTAATCCTGCTGTTTGGAAAGGTATAACAAATTTAGGCAAGTAAATGTAATGCACAAAATATTTACAGTTTTATACACTTGTTATAAAGCCCATGCAAAACAATTTGTTTGACGGTAATTTTTGGTAGTTATATTTTTTCAGCAATTCTCAGTATAATTATAATCAACCGAATAGTGTTCTTTGTAAATTTAAGTAAAATGAACATGACTGTATAATAGCTATAGACATAACATATATTGCTCAATTAATACCTAGGTACTTTTTCTGTATGTAATGACCTAAATTATTTAAAATATTTATTTTCATATTTTACGAGACTATAAATGCTATATAATGAATACTTAAACCCTAATGTAACATTACATTATTTTATCATTAATCAAGCAAAAACTCTTCGTTTATCGTATTGCATATAAACGATTTCCCCGCTTTAATTTCCAAACTGGTTTCCAGCAGACAACTGCACGTGTATATATTGAACCAAGGCAGATTAATTACCAACTTTTAGTATTTGGCAAATTGACCTAGAAGCAGAAGTAAATAACCACTTAACCACTAGCGTTTCATCGGTTTTAGAGCAAAATGTTTATGACTGTATTATAACCAGGGTAACTATTAATTTATTTGTCAGTGAACAACATATGTTGCCAATGAACTAGTCGATAACTGGAGAGAAACAGTCAGAAAGACGTAATGCGATACCTTAACCAAATTTTTACGCTAAATGTCAAAATACCGTGTTTCCCAAATTCAACTAAATGCATGGAGATCTCAGAGATACTAACTCCGTTAAATTAGGGCAAAGTGGCGTATCTCTTGACTTTGTAATTTAAGAAAATCCAAATACTTTCGGGAATCTCCGAAAATAGAAATTTTTCTTTTATTTTTCCTAGCGTTATCTACAAAGAGAATGCAAAATAAATGAACTTCAACATTGTCATTTTCTATCCTTTATAAATTAGCATATACAAATTTAAAATCCGACGTCTCGCCTTTGTGGACCCATCAGCAACTTATTTTTTTTAATACGGCCCTGAATTAATAACTTCACTTTTAAATAGCTCTTGATCGTATCAACGATGTGACATACAATGTACTTTCTGACATTTCAATGCCTAAATTACATCACCAGTGCAAGAATTGTTTCGTCAATACGGCTCTGTTCTTTTTAGCGGGGTGTTGAATTTAACATAAATTAGGACTTTTTTAAAATTAATTAAACATTATTATAAAGACAAAACAAATAATTAATTAACATGAAATCATATTTTAG